>OW026314.1:15247500-15712500 GCA_932273695.1 Apotomis betuletana | reverse complement strand
GCCTCAATCGTAATCAGCAATCACATTGATTTTAATCTCCACACCTGTAACGACATAAAATAACTGTTCCACGTCATCTTTTCGCTAGCAAAGCAACACGGAAGTATGATCTTGGATTTTATTGGGTATAACTTAGAGGTTATTTTTAGGAAGATTTCGTATTAAGAGGTACGTCACGATTGGCTCATAATTCTAGAACGTGCTGGGGATGCACTGGTCTAGAATACAGGGCAAAAAGTTTAATTGTGCCCCGGATGGCGCCGACGTGAGCAAGTACGGAAAACTGGTATAAATTATTTTTCTGGGTCTAATTCGATGAGGCATTACGATGTCCCCCATTAAACAATATCTCAGTTTTATCACTAATCCTATAACAAACGTGTTTAATTATTTTAATTTGTGTTAACTTTTTCATCGCTTTTCAATACCTAGTTGTGACTTATACGTCGACATTACATTGCATGTTTGAGAAATATATCATATTAGTTTCAACAAAATATATCTCTAAAATTCGTCAAGCAATGGCGATATCTCGGACACAAGTCTTTACTTTAGAAATGCCGGCTTTAGCCCAGCCTGAGTTCTGTTTGTCCTATTTAATATAATAAGATTTTTGTGTGCCTGCGCGGAAAACTGTTATAATTTTTCCTCTTTGAACGTGTTTGTCATTGAGATATTTTTGAGAACGACGTTTTGAATTTTTATTGCTGCAAGTTGTATGAATACCTATTAAAAACTTTTTAGTACGCTATTTGACTAGCATTTTATTTAATGTGCTTACGTGAGAGCTAAGTTTCGGAAATTTATGATTAGAGGCTGATTTCAACGTGTGTTTGACCCACATTTAACACCTTTCCCGAGTGACCTACTTGATTGCGTTGTAATCATAAATTGAAACTCTTGTGTACATCCTTCTCGGATAAGTATGTTTCGCCAGAGAAAGCATTACTACGTAGCACACTGGCTGCATAAGCTTATACAGACCTTATACGACTTATTTCAGCTGTATAAGGGCCGTATAAGCTCCTATACTGCATGTGTGCTACTTGAGTTATTACCCACATAACGAAATCTAATTATTAGTAATTTCTAATTTGTGACGTATACATTACTGCATTAGATGATAAACATGCCATGATAGGTATATTCTGGGGAGAATATGGTATACCAAACGATACGTTTGACGAAATGATAAATGGCAAAATATATATTTCAATTTGAAATGTATCATTTCGTCAAACGTATTATCTACTTAGCAAGTGATTATTTTTTAAACGATAAATTTCCAAATAGAATACATATGCTAACTGAAAAAATGTTATCACGCATATACCTATATTATGGCTATTAATAAGCCGAAATGAAAATGTTGAATAAATAGATTGCGAAACTTTGCGAGAAAAAAAATAGGCGATAAAGTAAAGAGCCCAAAAATATTGTAGTCACGTGCGTAAAATCACGGGAAAACCTAGTGAATAGGTAATAGGCTATTTATGACTTTGTTTACTGTATTTATGTGTACATAGTTGTTGTTTAGTTAAAAAAATATTTACTGTTAGTTTGCTTTGCCTTTTTTTATACATACCTACATAAATATTAATGTACACCTTTATAAATAGTAATTTAGAATTAAAAAAAGTGTACCTGGCACACTACCCCCTACTATGCTATGAATCTAACATTATGTTTGTCTTCTACGATATACGTCGTTATCGCGGGTACAATTCATCATCATCATCATCATCATCTCAGCCATAGGACGTCCACTGCTGAACATAGGCCTCTCCTTTGGACTTCCATATATACCGGTTGGAAGCAACCTGCATCCAGCGCCTTCCGGCGACCTTTATAAGGTCATCTGTCCACCTTGTAGGTGGACGTCCTACGCTGCGCACTGCGGGTACAATTACCAATCAGATAAAGAGCAGATAAAACAGAATGTCTATTTGGTAGAAACGGACGTATTCTGCCTACAGCTACTAAACATCTAAGAAGCTCTTTACAGGAGAGTTTTCTCTAGAAAAGATCAATAAAAAATATAGCCGTAATAGGGTATGCGTTAAACTGTTGTCATATGTTTCCATCTGTTTAGTTAACAAGTTTATACATAGGAAATAAGTAGATTTAATTATCTTTTAACATCTTTTTTTTAACAATTTTAACAATATATACCTACGTACTTGTGTGAAGATAACTGTTATCGTCTACTAATTAAATGCTTACCTACTTAGAAGAAAGTCTATTTAAAAAATAAGAAAACAACGTGTGTAATTTTTACTAACGTGTATTTTTCACATGTATTATTTGGTTTACGTAATTCTGTCTCAACAAACATTCCGAAGGGACCTCCACAGTTTTTTCGAACTTTCCAGAGACGCAGTCATTGATAAAATTTTTGAAAATGGGATTTTCTAACTGAGACCATGGTATATTATAGCTTACCATAAATTTGGTCAATTCCACCCTAAAATCTTTTTTGACGGATGTATGCTTTTCCGAGTTGAAATGTCGTTCCATAGAAGCTTTTCTCTGGGGGAAACTAACATTGCACTTAGTGCAATATAATTTTGTATCGCGAGCCTGTAATTCAGGATAATCCTTTGTCCACAACTCCACAAATTCATCGCACGTTTTTTTCCTTCGCGGCATTTTAAAAGCACTCGGCAATAAATATATTACACACAGTTATCAGTACGGATAATTGATTATGTACTTACTAACAAATGACAATGTCAAATAGGAAAAATTATTAAAGAGTTTGCATTGCGACTGCATAGCTAATCTATTAAGTTGTATTGGTACTCAAGTCAAGTATGGAGGTTGGGTATGAGAAATACCTAATGTCTGATACATTTTAAACTCGTAGGAGTAGGCATAGATGTTCCTCAAAATGAGTTTCGCGTCTGTTATTGCTTGTTTTTCATAATCTTTCTGTACTGTCAAATCGTTTTTGTACCCGCGATAACGACGTATGAGCACGGAAGCTTTACAGCTTCAAATCACCGGAACTCAAAATAATGATAATCGTGGCAACTGAATAGAATAATTTAAAACTTAGTGTGTCATATGGCTTGCTTGTTTGTTATCAAACAAGCAGCGTTAACATTCAAAGCGGTGAGCATTGGTATTCGAAAATCATATGAATATCTCATAACCTCACATCCAAACGGTAACAAGAAACCCACTAATCACCATACGGAGACATATTAACGTGTTTCTAACGAGCGTTGCGCAGGCGTCCAGAATACCGCAAGAAAACAATTTAGCAACGCAAGTAATGGGGGGTAGGTGCAAAAACGCTGGGAATGCGACAGCTGACCCCGCACAGGGCCGCAGTCGGGGTCTGAAAATGTTTTTGAACCATTCGATCTTACTAAAGTACAGACACAAAAAATGTAGAAATTAAAAAGTGGCAATACTGTAGTATCGCTTTCTAATCAATCTAAGAAAACGGGGACGACTCTAGTATTGCTACTTTTTAATTTCTTCTCTTTTTTGTCAGACTGTAGGCCCAAGCTAGCGGCCTTGGGATGACAAATCTCGGCAAGGTACATAATATTTTTGAAAAACTTTAATCAGTGGGTATATAAAAAAAAACGACTCAACGAAAATAAATCGTTCGATTGCTTTTCTATAATATTCGTATTGACTTATAAAATTGTGTAAAATATGTATTTATTCTAAAGAATTATGAAACATGTACATACGACAATTTTTATATTGGACCGGCAATCCAGAGGTATCGGGTTCGATTCCCGGTTCAATTGTATAAGGTTTTACCACTTCTAAAATTCGAACATGATATTTTGTTAACACACACTGTAAAACTTCGAATACAGTAAAATCTTGGCCAAAACCCCAAAATCGGGTAAAATCCCGGTATTGATAATATCGGAACGCAGACTCCGTCTCTGAAGCGCCAGTCGACGGGGATTAATGGCTGGAGCAATTAAAGTAGTAAACAGCAGGTGCAGTGAGAGGCACCCTCTCGAACAAACAAAATAGTGTGGCGAAGCCGCGAGGAGAACGCGATACACACGGCTTTGAAGATTCACCAGCATATAAAGAAATATTGGAATAAAAACATAGTAGACAGCAGAATTGCGGTGAGAGGCACGGTGGAGAGGCCCCCTCGAACAAACAAAATAGTGTGGCGAACCCGCGAGGAGAAAATGATACACACGGTTTTGAGGATTAACCAGCGTCCCAAGTAGCACACATGTTGTATTCTTATACAGCAGCTTATACAGCCATTACACAGCTGAAATAAGCCGTATAAGGGCGGTGTAAGCTTTTACGCAGCCTGTGCTACGTGGGATATAAAGAAATACTGCAAAACCGGCCAAATGCGAGTCGGGCTCGCGCAACGAGGGTACAACTAAATATTTGTTGTTATAGCAGCAACAGCAATTCATCGTGTGTGGAAATTTCAATTGTCTAGCTATCACGGTTCTTGAGATACAGCTTGATAACAGTATCAAGCAAAATACAGCAAATAAATCACGTTTTTTGTATGGGAGCACCCCTTAAATTTTTATTTTATTTTGTCTTTAGTATTTGTTGTTAAAGCGGCAACAGAAATACACCATTTCACTGTCTCGCTATCATGGTTCATGAGATACAACCTGGTGACAAACGGACAGACGGACGGATAGCGGAGGCTTAGTAACAGTCCCGTTTTACCCTTTAAGTACGGAACCCTAATAAAAGATAGTAGATGCAGGCGCAGAGGCACTGTTTCGTATAAACAAAATAGAGTGGCGATCCCGCGAGGTGCAAAGTTTACAACGCTTTGGTGAATAAATACTGAGGAAAATAATCACTTTCCGCATTACTGAGGGTCGAGGTCGAAAACTGGTGGTATCGAGACTTGAAGCTGATCTGTCCAGCGTATCGTGTTTTTGCTTCTTGGCCCTTCGCTCTTGGTTAAAAATAGCCAACTGGCAACAACTGACCGCATGTTGATATATATTTACTTGCTTCGAGTGGCGACTTGTATTACTTAAGAGGTACCTTATTCCTTTTAATTTTTTTTTACATATTATGAAAAATATAATTATTGATAATTTAACCAACTTTTTGAAGTGAATAATTTTTTTCCCGGGGTTCTAGGTAGTAACATAGCTATTTCATGCTTTCATTGTGTGCAGTCGAAAATAAGTTGTAAAAACTAATTTTCCGCGTGAATTTTGGCAGTTTCGAGTAGTTTTTGAAACAAAAATAATTATCAATGAAACATACTCTAGGTTTCAATATATACCAATACATCCCAATAGTCCTGTTCTAGGTAGTAACATCAATAATATGTTAAGAAACATGTTTGATCATAGAGAAAAATTTCTAAAACAATCAACATATTAAAAGGAATAAGGCTTCTTGAAATGGCTGTTTCTTGGTCTTCTCCACAATCTTAGTTTAATTTGTTTGAGGAAACAATTTTTAACCAAGTTTTGACAGTGACTGTTAGAATTTGCTGGATATCCTCATCGTCCGTATATCACAAGTATAAGAAAGTAAATGAGTAAACGGAACTAGCGGGTAATTCCGCAGGGCTTCCGGGCATGCCCGAGTAATGCGATACTGTTTGCAAAGGAAATAATCTGTTAGTGTACAAACAAACATGCATTTTGAGGATGGAATCTGGAGCCGATTACACTAGAGTAAGCAGTTTACTTGAGTAAGTTTTTTTATTAGTCTTCTGGAAGTTGTTTGTAGGAGAAAGATGCAAAGCTGCGGCGGTATGATATATTTAGTATACACAGAAAATAAACTCTTTTTGTTTCACCTTGGTCAGTGAAAAGAGGCGTTCTCACGTGTCGGAGGCCAAGATCCTCTTAAAAACCTAACAGGTTAGTAAGTGGCTTGACTTAATTAATCGGAATAGCCTAACAAGCTGTGGTTTTGCCCTAAGCCTAAAAGGTTTTGCGATAAAAACCGCTTTTAAATGACAATAATGCATTATAAAATGTCAATAGCGATAATACCATCGAACAAATTCAAAACATTGTTTACCGTAATTTTGTCCAATCCTTCGTTCTTCTTCTGAAGTAAATACTGAATCGTATTGAAAAATACTTGCCTTTTATAACTGTGGATCGTTTTGGCTTTATTGCGAAAATTACATAAAATTTGCAAGATATTTATTCCTGCTTCCTCTTGCTTTATATTAGGGACATAATGGCCTGAGTTTGTAATCCCCTTGCTGCCCGTCATACACACAATACTTTTCATCACATTTGGGAGGAAATAAAAAAATCATAAGACAAAAATAAACATTAAATGACTGTCAAACAGCTGTTTTCTGTTTTTTTTCTTTGTATGTACTCCTGCATGTAATAACAACTTACAAGCAAATGTGATGAAAAAAAACTTTTGTATACCTACCTTCTCCTTACGGTTAATAGCGAACGTTAAATAAAACGCAGTGAAAATCCAGTGAGGTGCTAATTTCCGTGTAATCCAGCGTGAATCCGCCTCGAGCCGGATGCGCCGGAAAGTAACCGCACTCACCCACGAGTTTTCTGTACATCAGTGTAATTCTAATATTATAAGGTACAGTTTTTGGAAGTCCACTACATAAATTTTCCCGGTAGTCCTTGCTCTAGGATCTACAAACTGCAGCTCTTTAATCATTCCTTATCATGGTTTTCCCAAAATAATTTTGTAAAATTTCGTCATGACATTTTGCTTTCTTTTTGGCATTCTGCCTTCAAAACCCAATTTAAAAAAAAATTCAATGATCAGCGCTTATGATGCCGCCTATCCATATTTATATATAATGTTTTACCAAAAACAAGTAAACTTGAATCAACAAAAAAATCTAAAAAATATTATCTGGGAATAATTCGATTGACATCGATTTCAATCGCTTAACTTACATATCGGATTGTGTCTGTCTGTGATGTAGTCCAGCAATGGTTGCTATTCTATTCAAGTGGCATTGGCAAGTTGGCATGGCACACTTAATTGTCAAAACATATGATCCTCTTTTTGTATTTTTATCTGAACCGCAAGCATTTGAACTGTCGAACCCCAATGAGGCTCGAATTATGGAATTTTACTGTTCGTTGCCAAATTGAAGGTTAATGTGAAAAAAGCACAAATAGCTAGGGTCATTAAAATTCTCCTATTTATTTATATTTATTTATTTATAAAGAAAACGCAGTGAAAATGATAAAAAACTGTATCCAGTGAAGTGCTAATTTCCGTATAATCCAGAGTGAATCCGCCCGACCCAGATGCTACGGAAGATAACCGCACTCACCGACGGGTTTTCTTCGCCATCGCATCACTTCTCGTTGTAATCGTTTGTAAATATGACTTTTTCTCAAACATGCAATGAAATGACAACACAACTCAAGAGAACTGTAAAGAAATTTCATACAAAATTGGAGGTCTAATAATAATAATAATATTCGTCATCATTATCATAAATTTCATTTTGTAGACATGAAACGGTCAGTACTGCCAGTCAGACAGCGGAGCAGAGGAATAAATGAGGCGACCTCGCACCGCGGCGGGCGTGACCAAGCCGCCATAGATATCGTAATGTTATGAAATAGCATGTCTAGTTTTGGTCTTATCTAGTTATTGAAAGCCAAAGTTATAACAAACAAAACCCATAAAGGGTAACCCTCTAGATGGGTGCTAATTTCCGCATAACCCGGTTCTTGCCCGCGCGGTCGGATGGATCCAATCGTAACCTACGGTGAGCGATCTTCGCTGACACCTCGCGTGGTTTCGATGGTATTGTTGTTTTGTTACAGGACAATTAATATTCGTAGCTTCTTAAACATTCCTATGGTTTCGTCGGTAAACTGGACACTTATGATTATGAGATCACAAAATAAGACTTTTTCTTATGAACAACATGAGGTTGCTAACACAGAAACTGTTGCTGATTTAATGTATAAAATTATTAGGTAAGTTTCTGATACTAGAATTAGGTGCATAAAGGTTGGTACTTACATTAAAAAAATTAGGATATTTATTGTGGATCGAAAATTATGCAATTTGGGAAGAAGCAAGATTTTATCAAGCACACGAAGAAAAAAAATAAGTACATGTTAAAACGAATGTCGAATAATGTCATAGGTAATATATGTAGTAAAAGTAACGCATAGGTACTGTTTTGACTTTCTATTTTATTGGGAATGTTTTATTACGTGACCTGTGTATTTCTATCCCAATTTTTTTACCGAAGTTAATAAAAAGCATACAACATTTTTTTTTTCAATCAAAATACGGTGAAATTACGATATGCATTTTTTTGTTCTTAAAAAACATGTACATTCGTTGTTCCAGCCTAGTCAGCGAGAATTTAAAATTCAAGCTTCAAAATGAAAATTTACATTCAGTGATACATGGTGTTGGTAGGCTTTTAAGTGTACCTCGTTTTTACCAGCTTATCTATTCACTTGGTAGCTTCGCTATAGAATAAACGCGCATTTGCGTATTACTCATACAGTGTACTTAGTTCTCCATTTGTCCGCCTGAACAAATATGTTGGTGGTAGTCGGGATGACCAGGGTGACGGCACGGCCCTTCACGGATAGGACATAAATCCTCGAGCACGTGCCTTATCGTACGAAAAAAACACTTCCATCTGTGTCCTGTTTTTATTGCGCGCAATAATGCAGTTTAAGAGTTTGTCCCGACTTTTTTGTGGTTACTCGGGAATTAGTTAAGTTTTTATCGTTTCAAGGAAAGCTGCTGTTAAAGGGCTTTAGGATAAGATGGGAACTTAGAGCTGTTAGAGTTATAGAGGATTCTTTACAAAGCTTAAACATAAAAATGCTACTCAGTGTGCAAAATTACTGTCACAATATCTTATTATAGTTGGTCTATCTATGCTGTTTAATCGAACCAAATAGTTTGGATCTACATTTTCTTCCTAATGAAAAATAACGGACTTTCCTTAGGAATGAAGGGATTTTCCATAGCCTTTAATTTGGCAATGTTTAAGTATTGCAAAATTCTTTTCAGTGTAAGTATTACCATAAATATAAACTCATAAACAAACATATAAACTCATTTATTGATAATTATTCAATTACATGTCAACAATTTTATAAATATTTCATTAACATTAAAAAATTCATCAACTGTAAAATGTTTGCTCGATAAGTATTTTTTTTTATCGCGCTTCGTTATTATTATAAGCGCCAGTGAATAAATTAATAAGTATCAAATAATTCTGATTCAATAAAAAATACTAAAACTATGTAATTATGGTGTCAAATTTCATGAAAGAAAAATTAAGGAAACACGGACCTGGAAAAGATAAGAAAAGGTGTTAACTTCAAAGGTAACTATGCCGTATTTGGTTTTTAGGGTTCCGTACCCAAAGGGTAAAAACGGGACCCTATTACTGAGACTTCGCTGTCCGTCCGTCCGTCCGTCCGTCCGTCCGTCCGTCCGTCTGTCACCAGGCTGTATCTCAACAACGGTGATAGCTAGACAGTTGAAATTTTCACAGATGATGTATTTCTATTGCCGCTATAACAACAAATACTAAAAATAAAATAAAATAAATATTTAAGGGGGGCTCCCATACAACAAACTTGTTATAGATTATATATAATTATGTATAGGTACGGAACCCTTCATGCGCGAGTCGGGCTCGCACTTGCCCAATTTTTATTATTAAATGAGGTAGACAATATTTGATGTCATTTTATGAATTAACATAGGTATTTAATATTAATAATATCTCGGCCACATGTCGTTAGAAACGTCGAATTGAAGAATATTCTTTGATATTAAAGTAGGTAAATGAAACATAAGACGGTATACTGCATTGTTTTAAATTAGTATTATTGTATCTTAAATACAGGGGTGAACGTCTCGTCAAAATAGACTCATGAGTCATGACACAGTTTCCAAACATAATTTTCCCACGCGAGCTGGTCACTTAAACTTCACCTGCCTGTTTCCTGGCAACCCTGCCCTATTTCAGTTACATACGTTACGTGGCATAGGGGGCATTTATGCCGACACGAATACGATACGATTATATTATTTAAACGAACAAAACTATGTAAATAATTTTGATGTAGGTCTACGACTCGACCTGTCTGTCTAGCACAACTACATATGCTTCGTGACTATTGTCGCGCGATATAGCGCTACCCGTCACCCTCCCACATTAGTGCACAGAGAGAGACAGGCAATTATCTCGCGCGAGAAATAGTCGCTTGTGACAGTTGTGCCCAGAGCTGCTGAGGTTAAATAGGTTAAGTTATCTTTCAAGTTTTTTCCAAGATCGTATTCCCTTAAAACTGTGACTTCAAATTCTTATTGAAATTTGTAAGCATAGATACATTATAAAAGTCCATACGACTCCTTGTAACATACCTCGGAATGCTGTTGCCTTTCTTCAATCAGTCGTGCAACAAGCGAAGTCACGGCTAGATGTGCTAACCCTATATCTGTGGCTAACCCGGATATTTCTACAAATCGGAAATGTTATACATACTCGTCCATTTAATACCCCATCGTGTTCTGGAGGGTTACTCCGATATTCAAAAGTCGAACTTCGTATCGCGGCGTCCCGCTCATTAAAATATCGTTTGACAGGAGATCGAGAGGGATGGCACGATAACTTCGAATTTCGATCTCCGTATTCGGAGTAGCCCTTCTGTAGTTGTACATGTACGCTTGTAACAATTTATGAACAAAACGGTCCTGCCGAGTGCCCCATAATGAAGTTAGGCAGTTATGCAGCCTTTACGGCTTCGCGTTTACTGCCACTAAACTTGACTTCGGGTTACGACTGCTAAACGTTGCCCAGTAACCAACATAGTTTGAGAAAAGTTCTTCTGTTTCATTATCATTATTGACCGGTTTTTAGCTATATTTTGACAAAAAAGAGTAGAAATTAAAAAGTGGCCATACTGTAGTGTCGCCCCTCTCTGATCAATCTACGATAACGGGGATGACACTACAGTATTTCCACTTTTTAATTTATACTCTTTTTTTTCAGACTATTATGTATAGCCAAAAACAGGGTGTTAATCAGCCCGCGCCATATTGCGGATTTTTAGTGGTATTTATTTATTTTACTGGCAATAAAAAAAAATGGTATAGACGCTGAAAGTAGGTGAATGTCACTCATATAAACAAAAAGCAAACATGACTAAATATTCCGCAAATTTCAAGTAATATCAGCATAATAAAGCCAAAACTAGCCACAGTGATGACAGTCAAGTTTGTTTCAATAGGATTCAGTATTTATTTCGCAAGAAGAACGAAGTTTCGCAGGAACGCATTCCGGTAAACAATGTTTTGAATTTGGTTGACGATCATCGCTACTGACGTTTTATAATGCAAATTTATGACGTATGCATATTATTGCCCACTTATTGCCAAACGAGTTAGTAGCGCCACTATCCCTGGACAAGACCAACACTTGTCAGGCTATATTTCAGTTCTTCATCTTAAGATAGTATGAGAAAATTACACAGTCCAATTTAATTATTGTATTAAGCGGTTTACACAAACATGAAATTGTCAGAAACAGCCCGACATGTTTCGAACTCGTACGGAGCTCCTCGTCAGGGACTGCTAACCGTACAGCGGCGCGGCAACTTTATTACACTTTGTGTCAAAGACCTGCCAATTTCACGTGAGTGTAAACCACCCACTCCACTCAATTGCTTGCAATTGCTTCGAATTTTGAGTCGGATTCTATTTATATAATAAAATAAGAACGGTGACAGGTAGCCGAAGTTACCAAAAGCAATTGAGTGGTTAATACAATAAATAAATATGTCTCACGAAAGTTTTAATAAGATTACAGTCGAATTTATCCAATGTTTCAATTAAGATTTACTATATTATCTAAGCGGATATTATATAAACTTTATATGCCTATTGCATAATATTTTCTATCATCGACACTACACTTACTCTACGCCATGTTAACCGACAATTGCATTTCCGGTTGCCACTCCATTACTAACTCGACAATGTGGCATTGGAAAATATTATAAACGAAAAATAACATTTGTTATTTCACGTGCATGCTACGATACAATATTTTGTTGAGAAATGTTATGTGTTTTGTTTTACGTGGATGTTAGTAACATTAGTTTAGCTTGTTACAAAACTTTAACTTAAGAGAATTTGAGCCGCAATATCATTAGTTATTTCTACCATCCAAATCGTCTTATAACTAGAAAATATCATATATTAAAATTGTAATAGACCCTCGACACAAGTCGCTTATCGTTATGTGAGCCTCAGAGTGATATAGTTAGAAAATGCTACTAAAATTGAACACAACTACACAATTTTGAATTCTTTGCTTGAAAATTGGCTGAGATTTTGGAGACTACGATATTAGAGAAAAGAATCGCGCTTCTATGCCACAGACAAACAGACAGATGCACATGTTAAACTTATATCATAACACCTCTTTTTTCAGCGTTGATTAATAATAACCTCTTCTTGTCTTGAATCACACTTTATACTTCTCTGTTATCAAATTCAAAGGCATGAACCTTAATTTAGTTAGATAAAGCGAAACACAGTTGAATACGCTACCATAAAATAAATACATATCATCGTAGTTATAATTAAACTTCTTTAAAATTGACTTTTTCAACAAACGCAAACGCTTGAAAATGCAAAAAAAAATAGATTCAAGTACAAACGTTCAGCAATAAAAGCTAAGTAGGTAGGTACTTTAGAATTTCTTCAAATTAATCTAGAATCTACTCAAGTAGCAAATCGCTTTTAAAGAGCCTTCGTTAATAACTATTGTTAAGTCAATTCATATCTTTGCCAAGAAATAAATCAATTTGTGGGTCAAGACGCTCCCGTGCCGAGTTTAAAAGCAAATAAAATCAAGTTAGCAAATCAATCGAAGCCGAAGCGAAGAACGTTCCAGAATTCCAACGAAGTTCTTGCAATAATTATGAGCGGAAATCAGAATTTAAATGCTCCTCCTAGAGTAATATAGTGAAATAGAACGAAGTAAATGCCGATAAACTAATAAGCCAATGCTTAGTGGTAACTGCCGACGATGAAAGCTTTAAAGTTATTTTTCTTAATAGGTCTTCAAAGCAAGGCATAAAACGTAGTGATTATATGCTCTTTGGCAAGGCATTGCGATATCTCCAATAGGGTAGGAAAGTAAAAATAAATATGGCCATTATTGCACAAATACTTCGCTGTCGCTAATGATAGATATTCGAAATAAATTTGGTTTCTTTTCTGTTTTAATCGGGAGCGTAGGCTTTCTGTTAACAATGCGACAGCTTAGTTCTGGAAAAGAATTGTACCGAAGGAAAAATGAAAATACCTGCCTACGTATACTGCTTCAATTAAAGAATGAGACGTTGACAAAGGGTCCTGAGTTCCCGTTTAATTGAGCAAAGAGGTTTACAAAGAATACCTTCTTTCCTTTAATTAATAACTTTTCTCCGAATTTATTTTAATGATTGTAAATGCCTTTTGCAGACTTTTATTGCCGTTATTGTGAGTTAACTTACTTACTCATTCGTGTTCTGGAAAAGCGATAATTATTTATTCCAACAGACTGACTTCGCATCGGTATTATACTGGTGTCCTATGTTTTATATAATGTAAATTACCCTAAAGTAACCGTTTCTAATAATTAGGTTATTTCTGTCTTTTCTTTACTAGATTTAAGACATTAGGTTCCATTTGTTAGATTGGTTCAACACGCACAATACTTCATAAATTTAGCAAAACGCGTATTACCTGTACATTTCACAACATTCGAAACAAAAGATACTGACGAATTGAGAACCTCTTTTATTGAAGTAGGTAAAATGCATCTCTGGATAGGCTTATCACACTAATATTATAAAGGCGAAACTTTGTGAGTGTATTTGTGTGTCTATGTGTATGTTTGTTACTTCTTCACGC
Organism: Apotomis betuletana; assembly: GCA_932273695.1. Classification (NCBI taxonomy): domain Eukaryota; kingdom Metazoa; phylum Arthropoda; class Insecta; order Lepidoptera; family Tortricidae; genus Apotomis; species Apotomis betuletana. Next base: position 15,698,604 of record OW026314.1, on the reverse strand, counting down.
TCAAACAGCTGAACCAATCACACTATAATATTATACATATAACCACTCAATTGCTTCGAATTTTGAGTTGGACTCTATTTGTATAATAAAATAAGAGCGGTGACAGGTAGCCGTAGTTACCAAAAGCAATCTAGTGGGTAAAGGCGAAAGTTTGTGAGTGTGTTTGTGTGTATGTTTGTTAATTCTTCACACTCAAACGGCCGGACCAATTTTGATGAATTTTGCTATGATGATTCCCTGGATTAACACATAGGCTACTTTATCCGGAAAAACATAGTGTCCAAGTGGGTGGAGCGCATAACACCGCGCACCATCAATGAAATACTTCTAATTGATTAAAATACTGTATTACAAATTTTGGGACCCAAAAATCTGCTTACAATTTTTAGGTACATACATAACATAACAACAGCATATTCTTTAAAGTTCAAAACAAAACACAACATTCAACTAAACATCCCAGTGGACTAAAAAGTCCAATCTAATATTAAAGTAGAGAAAAGCAACGATAAATTCATCTTTTTATCGATCTAAACACTAACATCTCGGGTACATTACTATTCTGGTGGAAAACCGCGCCAGTCCCTAGGGATGGCGGGAAATGCATGCCCCTTACCGGACACACGATACCGTCTTGATATATACCGGGTATAGGTATAGGTAGGTCGTAAGAGTTACTGCGGTAGGTACTGTAAGGATAAATTAGATTTTCTTACGGAGTGTAGAATAGATTAATGTTTGTGAAAACTTTTCTTAGTCGTGTGTCAGATAATGGATTACTGCTATTTGAAATTGATGTTTTATATCGGAGATAATTGCATTGCACGTTTTTTTTATCCAATAATACTATAAAATATCATAACCTTTAAAAAAAAATAGCGTTATACAATCTGTTACTACGCCCATAAAAAAAATAGAGATGTTTGTAGTTTTCAATATATACACAATTTATAAAAGTATAAAATGTATAGTCTTAATTTTAATAAACGTAACTTTTTTAACGCACGTACCATTCATATTAATTTGAAACAACTTAAACTAATTTTTAACTATACGTAAACGATATGGACATGATCATACCAGAAAAAAAAAACATTTCTTTTATCTGACCTGATCAGATCGGAAATCGGCGCCTGGGAGCTTTTTAAAATAAATATTCGCAGAAAATCTAAAAAAAAATAGTTTTATCATTTGATGCAGTTTCAAATAAACGCAGACGGCGCTGTATTTACTAATATTTATTTCGAAACAATTATATATTTCAAAATGATGTAAAGGTAAATTAAAAATGCGTGTGAATCTTTGTATATAAGTATACAGCAAAAATTGTGATGTGAGCAGTGAGCATTCAGTTAATATATAAACTCCCCTAGAATTCAATTGAAAGCGACCAAAACAAAAATCAAAGTCTCTAGTCTCGCCAATTGGCGTATGTTTGGCGCATACTGCACGTCCTGCAGCCGAATGCATCGGGGATGCACAATGCATACAAAGTGGGCGCAGGCAGCCGAGATTTTTCCTGAGACCAGATAGCTCTGTGACAAAGACTGATTATTGCAAGAATCGAACGTACGTGAGTTTTCGGTTCGGTCAATATTTAAAAGATTTTTTGAAAATAGAAGATTGTTTAACAAATGACTAAAATAAGCCGTCGTGACACGAAGTGATTATTTGGATGAGCCAGGGAAGCGAGCGCCACGTGTTAATCACTGTGCTTTTCACTTCGATTGCGAGGAAATAAAAATACTTTTGTAGGTGATTGATTGACGTTGTCTCATAGAAACAGCGAGATTGACGCCTGAGCGTTTGCTCTGAAAAGAGCAGGTTGTATTGTCTCGAAAAAGACAGTTGTATAAATATATCTTCAGTCAGCATCATCTTCTTTCTTCGATCTTCAAGTTTCGAGTCTTCGAGCTGAAGCACAGGAGACACGCAGGGACGACTGAACACGACGAGCGCCGGCGACGAAAAGGTGGCGCGCTTTTGCTCGCATTAATTTATAGGCGCGCGATCGCGCGCACACAAGCTCAGAGTGTTACGTAACCGCATCAGTTTACGACACGTATACACTCTCTCCATCGAAGCGCCATTTTGTATCCCCACCAAGTAGCATCATGCTGGGTGCTACCTACTCTAATTCTAATGTAAATATTGTATATAAAATAAACCAAAATTGTGTAAATAAATTATCTCAAATCACACTACAAACGGAGTTTCTCTACTACCAACTCTCTTCCCTAAAGTGGTGACCCGCGACTCAAGAACTACAAAGGAAGAAAATCAACAAACATCATGAACAACGAAGCTTCTGCACCTGCACCTCAAGCCGTCGCACCACAGCCTCAGATGCAGCCACCCGCGCCGTCTGAAATTCAAGCACCGTCGTCGCACGAAGTCTCCGGCATATCACTGTCGCTGCGAGTACCGCCGTTTTGGCGGGATCAACCGCGACTGTGGTTCTGCAGTTTTGAAGCCGCCACTGCAGATCTAAAACGAAGCCAGGCGCAACTCGTGCAGATGGTTATCGCCCAACTTGAGAAGCAAGACATACAGAATATCTCCGATCTCATTTACTCGCCGCCAGAAAAGGACTACTACAAGGCCGTCAAGGAGCGTCTGATATCTCTGTATGAAGAATCAAGCAGCACACAGACCAAGAAGTTGTTGTCGCAAGTCGAGCTAGGCGACCAAAAACCGAGCCAACTCCTACGCCGGATGCAAAATCTCAACCGAGAGAAATTTCCAGAGAGCACGATACAGATGATGTGGCTGGACCATCTACCGCCCCACGTCCGCTCCGTGCTCACTGTCAGCGAGGCATTCCAAATAAAGACCACGCTCGACGACCTGGCTCTCCTCGCCGACAGAATGATGGAGGTGTCGCACACGTCGTCAGCGCACATCGCCGCAATAGCGACGCCCGCGCCCACGACCGCGCCCGCCGTGCCCGCACCTCTACAACCGCCGCCGCCGCTGCCACAACAACCAACTTACCAACCGCATCCACCACTCGACCCGCGATACTTAATAACAGAAATCAGAAGACTGTCCCTGGAAATCGCCGAACTCCGATCGCGACCGTACGAAAAACAGCGTCCGTACGAAAATCAGCGAGATAGCCGACCACGCCGCCGTTTCCAATCACGCTCACGAAACGCGTCGCAGAGCCGTAGCCGCAACAGTTCGCCCATGCCGTACTGTTACTACCACCACCGCTTCGGCATGGACGCGAAGAAATGCACGCCACCGTGCAGCTTCAAGCCCATCACCGCCCCGCAGCCGGAAAACTAAAATTAACGCTAGCTGTGGCGGACGCTGGCGTTTACGAAACCTCTCACCGCCTCTTCGTGACAGACAAGCAAACGAAGCTCACGTTCTTGGTAGACACGGGTGCAAATATCTCCGTACTACCGAGAACGAAAGGCACGCAAGAGCAACCACTACCGTTTCAACTGTACGCCGCAAACAACACCGTCATACCTACATACGGCGAGAAAACACTCGATCTCGATCTCAACCTCCGACGTTCATTCAAGTGGAAATTTATCATCGCAGCCGTATCGAAACCTATCCTGGGAGCCGATTTTCTGAAGCACCACAACCTCATCGTGGACATCAAAAATCGCAGACTCATCGACGGCAAGACGCTACTCACAACAAACGCACAAATCTGTTCTGCGGACATCCCAACCGTTCGTAGCATAGACGTGCAACAATCATATCACAATATACTAGCCGATTTCCCTGGAATAACAAGAATAACATCCATGAAGCTTAGTCCAAAACACAACGTCGAACATTTCATCGAGACAACCGGTCCGCCCCTCCACTGCAGGGCACGCCCCATCGCTCCCCACCGCTACGAGCTTGTGAAGAAGGAGTTTTCGAACATGATGGCACAAGGCCTCTGCAGACCAAGCAAAAGTCCTTGGGCATCACCACTACACGTCGTACCTAAGAAGAATGGGGAAATACGCGTATGTGGAGATTACCGAAGGCTAAATGCAATTACCAAGCCCGACCGGTACCCTATACCGCGCATGCGCGACTTCACTTACCAACTCGCCGGAAAGCAAATATTCTCGACTCTCGACCTAAACCGCGCATACCAGCAGATACCTGTCAGCGAGCAAGATGTCGAGAAGACCGCCATCATCACGCCATTCGGTCTGTACGAGTTTCCTCGGATCTGCGCAGGACTCAAAAATGGAGGTCAAACGTTCCAGAGGTTCATCCACGAAGTTCTACGCGACCTCAACTACGTATTCCCATTCGTCGATGACATTCTCATAGCTTCGACCAACGAAGATGAGCACCAACTACACCTGCGAACCGTACTGCAACGACTTGAAGAATATGGCATCACCATCAACCCATCAAAATGCGTCTTCGGCCAACCATCTGTAAAATTCCTCGGCTACCAAGTCTCACAGCAAGGAATCCAACCACCCGAAGAAAAAGTCGAAGCAATTAACAACTTCCCGAAACCACAAACAGTCGAAGAGTTACGTCGTTTTCTCGGCATGCTAAATTTCTACCGAGAAAATATCAAGGACGCCGCAACAATTCAAGCACCACTCCACGCATACCTACACAACGTCAAGAAGCGAGATAAAACAAAAATCGACTGGACCGCTGAAGCAAACCAAGCATTCGAGGCATGTAAAGTCAGCATCAAAAACGCAGCTTTACTCGCCCATCCTTCGCACCATGCGGCATTGGCGATCTTCAGCGATGCTAGCGACAAAACAGCAGGAGCCGCGCTAAACCAATTTGTCAACAACGCATGGCAACCACTCGGCTACTTCTCAAAGAAATTCACCGACGCACAGACACGCTACTCCACATTCGACCGCGAGTTGACAGCGATTTATATGGCAACGAAGCATTTCCGCAAGATGTTCGAGGGAAGAGAAATAATTATCTACACCGATCATCGACCGCTCACGTTCGCATTCACCAAGACGAACACAAGCAACGAATTGCCACGTCGGACACGTCAACTACTCTACATATCCGAATTTACCACGGATATACGACACATCAGTGGATCGCTGAATGCAGCCGCCGACGCTCTATCACGAATAGAAACAATTTCCTGCCCATCACCAATCAACTACGAACAACTCGCCGAAGCACAAGAAAGAGACAGCAACATCATCGAAACACTCGCACAGCAAGATAATCTATCAATCAAGAAAATAACTTTACCCGGATCAAGCACAAAACTACACTGCGAAACATCAACAGATTACCTACGTCCATACCTACCAGAAGAATATCGCCGTATCGCATTCAACTCCATTCACAACATAAGTCATCCTGGAGTCAAAACTACTCGCAAGCTAATCACGCAGCGATATTTTTGGCCAACGATGAACCGGCAAATCGCGGAGTGGGGGCGAGCGTGCTTACACTGCCAACGTGCGAAAATCGTTCGACACACATCGAGTCCGCTGTCCACTTTCCCGCCAACCGAACGCTTTCAGAACGTTCATTGTGACATCGTCGGCCCACTAAGTACAGCAGCAAGTGGACACAAATACCTACTGACGATGATAGACAGAGCAACCCGATGGCCCGAAGCATTCCCGTTATGCGAAATAACAGCAGAAGACGTCGCCAAGACAGTATACGACGGATGGATTTCGCGTTTCGGATGTCCCGCTACAATCACTACGGATCAAGGAAGGCAATTCGAAAGTCGAGTATTTGCGTCCCTTTCACGCTTACTCGGCATCGAAAGAACCCGGACAACACCGTACCATCCGCAATCTAACGGTATCGTCGAACGCTGGCACAGAACACTCAAGGTCGCACTAAAAGCAAGACTACAAACAACAAGAAGTTGGATCGACGAAATACCTACAGTCCTACTGGGAGTTCGCACCGCGATGAGAAGCGACACAAACGTCAGCGCTGCCCAACTAACTTACGGCTGCAGTGTACGACTACCGGGCGAATTCCTGGAATCGACGCCGCGCGGCGACTCCGCCGCCGAATCCAACATGGACGCCGAATTCGTGGAACGATTGCGCGAAGTTATAAACAAATTGAGACCTATGCCAAACCAATCACATAGCAACACAAGACCTATCTTCGTACACCGTGACCTTCAAACATGCGACAACGTTTTTGTACGAGTCGACGCCGTAAAGAAGCCGCTACAAGCACCTTACGACGGACCGTATCGCGTGCTGAAACGTAATGGAAAGGTTTTCACGCTGCAACTACCTAACCGACAAGCCAACATATCGATAGACCGTCTAAAACCCGCATATACCATCATCGAGCAAGAATTACAAGAACCTACTTCGACGCAGACTACGCAGAGTTCCTGTAACAATGCTACCGCCAAACAGAATACATCTACATCAACGCAGTTTACACCGAGTTCCTGTAACAACACTACGACCGAGAAAAATACACCGACGCAGAATAATAACACCGTACAAGATACAACGACGCCGAGTGCCTGCAACAAACAGAAGAGCAAGAACGACAAAAGCAACCAATACTCAGACAAAAACAACCTGAAACAAAAAACAGAAAAGAACCTGAAACAACAAACAGAAACCAACTCAACACCTACCAACGAAAACCAAACAACCCGCCGTGGACGTACTATCCGCCTGCCGGTACGTTTTCACTAGGAGGGGAAGCATGTAGGTGATTGATTGACGTTGTCTCATAGAAACAGCGAGATTGACGCCTGAGCGTTTGCTCTGAAAAGAGCAGGTTGTATTGTCTCGAAAAAGACAGTTGTATAAATATATCTTCAGTCAGCATCATCTTCTTTCTTCGATCTTCAAGTTTCGAGTCTTCGAGCTGAAGCACAGGAGACACGCAGGGACGACTGAACACGACGAGCGCCGGCGACGAAAAGGTGGCGCGCTTTTGCTCGCATTAATTTATAGGCGCGCGATCGCGCGCACACAAGCTCAGAGTGTTACGTAACCGCATCAGTTTACGACACGTATACACTCTCTCCATCGAAGCGCCATTTTGTATCCCCACCAAGTAGCATCATGCTGGGTGCTACCTACTCTAATTCTAATGTAAATATTGTATATAAAATAAACCAAAATTGTGTAAATAAATTATCTCAAATCACACTACAAACGGTGATGAACGGCCGCCGGAGTTGCGGGCGTCGGATTATCATGATCGTAGTTCACTAAGTGATATTGTAGCCCACACAAACTCTTATAGACTTTATCACACTTTTCCAAGGGGCACTGGTAAGGTGGAGGCCTGTTTTGACGCAGTTTTTTACAAAACTCTAGCACATCGAAGTCTAGACCCATCTTGAATCAACAGTGAGGCACTGCGTTAAATATAGGCCATTATAAAGGTAAAAATAGAACAATATTAGGTCGCAAGATTAATATAAACACTTTTTATGTAGAATAACAAGTTGTATACACAATTGGGACTTGGGACTGGTTGTAGGTGATTGATTGACGTTGTCTCATAGAAACAGCGAGATTGACGCCTGAGCGTTTGCTCTGAAAAGAGCAGGTTGTATTGTCTCGAAAAAGACAGTTGTATAAATATATCTTCAGTCAGCATCATCTTCTTTCTTCGATCTTCAAGTTTCGAGTCTTCGAGCTGAAGCACAGGAGACACGCAGGGACGACTGAACACGACGAGCGCCGGCGACGAAAAGGTGACGCGCTTTTGCTCGCATTAATTTATAGGCGCGCGATCGCGCGCACACAAGCTCAGAGTGTTACGTAACCGCATCAGTTTACGACACGTATACACTCTCTCCATCGAAGCGCCATTTTGTATCCCCACCAAGTAGCATCATGCTGGGTGCTACCTACTCTAATTCTAATGTAAATATTGTATATAAAATAAACCAAAATTGTGTAAATAAATTATCTCAAATCACACTACAAACGGAGTTTCTCTACTACCAACTCTCTTCCCTAAAGTGGTGACCCGCGACTCAAGAACTACAAAGGAAGAAAATCAACAAACATCATGAACAACGAAGCTTCTGCACCTGCACCTCAAGCCGTCGCACCACAGCCTCAGATGCAGCCACCCGCGCCGTCTGAAATTCAAGCACCGTCGTCGCACGAAGTCTCCGGCATATCACTGTCGCTGCGAGTACCGCCGTTTTGGCGGGATCAACCGCGACTGTGGTTCTGCAGTTTTGAAGCCGCCACTGCAGATCTAAAACGAAGCCAGGCGCAACTCGCGCAGATGGTTATCGCCCAACTTGAGAAGCAAGACATACAGAATATCTCCGATCTCATTTACTCGCCGCCAGAAAAGGACTACTACAAGGCCGTCAAGGAGCGTCTGATATCTCTGTATGAAGAATCAAGCAGCACACAGACCAAGAAGTTGTTGTCGCAAGTCGAGCTAGGCGACCAAAAACCGAGCCAACTCCTACGCCGGATGCAAAATCTCAACCGAGAGAAATTTCCAGAGAGCACGATACAGATGATGTGGCTGGACCATCTACCGCCCCACGTCCGCTCCGTGCTCACTGTCAGCGAGGCATTCCAAATAAAGACCACGCTCGACGACCTGGCTCTCCTCGCCGACAGAATGATGGAGGTGTCGCACACGTCGTCAGCGCACATCGCCGCAATAGCGACGCCCGCGCCCACGACCGCGCCCGCCGTGCCCGCACCTCTACAACCGCCGCCGCCGCTGCCACAACAACCAACTTACCAACCGCATCCACCACTCGACCCGCGATACTTAATAACAGAAATCAGAAGACTGTCCCTGGAAATCGCCGAACTCCGATCGCGACCGTACGAAAAACAGCGTCCGTACGAAAATCAGCGAGATAGCCGACCACGCCGCCGTTTCCAATCACGCTCACGAAACGCGTCGCAGAGCCGTAGCCGCAACAGTTCGCCCATGCCGTACTGTTACTACCACCACCGCTTCGGCATGGACGCGAAGAAATGCACGCCACCGTGCAGCTTCAAGCCCATCACCGCCCCGCAGCCGGAAAACTAAAATTAACGCTAGCTGTGGCGGACGCTGGCGTTTACGAAACCTCTCACCGCCTCTTCGTGACAGACAAGCAAACGAAGCTCACGTTCTTGGTAGACACGGGTGCAAATATCTCCGTACTACCGAGAACGAAAGGCACGCAAGAGCAACCACTACCGTTTCAACTGTACGCCGCAAACAACACCGTCATACCTACATACGGCGAGAAAACACTCGATCTCGATCTCAACCTCCGACGTTCATTCAAGTGGAAATTTATCATCGCAGCCGTATCGAAACCTATCCTGGGAGCCGATTTTCTGAAGCACCACAACCTCATCGTGGACATCAAAAATCGCAGACTCATCGACGGCAAGACGCTACTCACAACAAACGCACAAATCTGTTCTGCGGACATCCCAACCGTTCGTAGCATAGACGTGCAACAATCATATCACAATATACTAGCCGATTTCCCTGGAATAACAAGAATAACATCCATGAAGCTTAGTCCAAAACACAACGTCGAACATTTCATCGAGACAACCGGTCCGCCCCTCCACTGCAGGCCACGCCCCATCGCTCCCCACCGCTACGAGCTTGTGAAGAAAGAATTTTCGAACATGATGGCACAGGGCCTCTGCAGACCAAGCAAAAGTCCTTGGGCATCACCACTACACGTCGTACCTAAAAAGAATGGGGAAATACGAGTATGTGGAGATTACCGAAGGCTAAATGCAATCACCAAGCCCGACCGGTACCCTATACCGCGCATGCGCGACTTCACATACCAACTCGCCGGCAAGCAAATATTCTCAACTCTCGACCTAAACCGCGCATACCAGCAAATACCAGTCAGCGAGCAAGATGTCGAGAAGACCGCCATCATCACGCCATTCGGTCTATACGAGTTTCCTCGGATCTGCGCAGGACTTAAAAATGGAGGACAAACGTTTCAACGCTTCATCCACGAAGTTCTACGTGACCTCAACTACGTATTCCCATTCGTCGATGACATCCTCATAGCTTCGACCAACGAAGATGAGCACCAACTACACCTACGCACAGTACTGCAACGACTGGAAGAATACGGTATCACCATCAACCCATCAAAATGCGTCTTCGGCCAATCATCCGTCAAGTTCCTCGGCTACCAAGTCTCGCAACAAGGAATCCAACCACCCGAAGAAAAAGTCGAAGCAATCAACAACTTCCCGAAACCACAAACAGTCGAAGAGTTACGACGTTTTCTCGGCATGCTAAATTTCTACCGAGAAAATATCAAGGACGCCGCAACTATACAAGCGCCACTCCACGCATACCTACACAACGTCAAGAAGCGAGATAAAACAAAAATCGACTGGACCGCTGAAGCAAACCAAGCATTCGAGGCATGTAAAGTCAGCATCAAAAACGCAGCTTTACTCGCCCATCCTTCGCACCATGCGGCATTGGCGATCTTCAGCGATGCTAGCGACAAAACCGCAGGAGCCGCGCTTAATCAATTCGTCAACAACGCATGGCAACCACTCGGCTACTTCTCAAAGAAATTTACCGACGCACAGACACGCTACTCCACATTCGATCGCGAGTTGACAGCAATTTACATGGCAACGAAGCATTTCCGCAAGATGTTCGAGGGAAGAGAAATTATTATCTACACCGATCATCGACCGCTCACGTTCGCATTCACCAAGACGAACACAAGCAACGAATTGCCACGTCGGACACGTCAACTACTCTACATATCCGAATTTACCACGGATATACGACACATCAGTGGATCGCTGAATGCAGCCGCCGACGCTCTATCACGCATAGAAACAATTTCCTGCCCATCACCAATCGACTACGAACAACTCGCCGAAGCACAAGAAAGAGACAGCAATATCATCGAAACACTCGCACAACAAGAAAATCTAACAATCAAAAAAATAACATTACCCGGATCAAGCACAAAACTACACTGCGAAACATCAACAGATTTCCTACGTCCATACCTACCAGAAGAATATCGCCGTATCGCATTCAACTCCATTCACAACATAAGTCATCCTGGAGTCAAAACTACTCGCAAGCTAATCACGCAGCGATATTTTTGGCCAACGATGAACCGGCAAATCGCGGAGTGGGGGCGAGCGTGCTTACACTGCCAACGTGCGAAAATCGTTCGACACACATCGAGTCCGCTGTCCACTTTCCCGCCAACCGAACGCTTTCAGAACGTTCATTGTGACATCGTCGGACCACTAAGTACAGCAGCAAGTGGACACAAATACCTACTGACGATGATAGACAGAGCAACCCGATGGCCCGAAGCATTCCCGTTATGCGAAATAACAGCAGAAGACGTCGCCAAGACAGTATACGACGGATGGATTTCGCGTTTCGGATGTCCCGCTACAATCACTACGGATCAAGGAAGGCAATTCGAAAGTCGAGTATTTGCGTCCCTTTCACGCTTACTCGGCATCGAAAGAACCCGGACAACACCGTACCATCCGCAATCTAACGGTATCGTCGAACGCTGGCACAGAACACTCAAGGTCGCACTAAAAGCAAGACTACAAACAACAAGAAGTTGGATCGACGAAATACCTACAGTCCTACTGGGAGTTCGCACCGCGATGAGAAGCGACACAAACGTCAGCGCTGCCCAACTAACTTACGGCTGCAGTGTACGACTACCGGGCGAATTCCTGGAATCGACGCCGCGCGGCGACTCCGCCGCCGAATCCAACATGGACGCCGAATTCGTGGAACGATTGCGCGAAGTTATAAACAAATTGAGACCTATGCCAAACCAATCACATAGCAACACAAGACCTATCTTCGTACACCGTGACCTTCAAACATGCGACAACGTTTTTGTACGAGTCGACGCCGTAAAGAAGCCGCTACAAGCACCTTACGACGGACCGTATCGCGTGCTGAAACGTAATGGAAAGGTTTTCACGCTGCAACTACCTAACCGACAAGCCAACATATCGATAGACCGTCTAAAACCCGCATATACCATCATCGAGCAAGAATTACAAGAACCTACTTCGACGCAGACTACGCAGAGTTCCTGTAACAATGCTACCGCCAAACAGAATACATCTACATCAACGCAGTTTACACCGAGTTCCTGTAACAACACTACGACCGAGAAAAATACACCGACGCAGAATAATAACACCGTACAAGATACAACGACGCCGAGTGCCTGCAACAAACAGAAGAGCAAGAACGACAAAAGCAACCAATACTCAGACAAAAACAACCTGAAACAAAAAACAGAAAAGAACCTGAAACAACAAACAGAAACCAACTCAACACCTACCAACGAAAACCAAACAACCCGCCGTGGACGTACTATCCGCCTGCCGGTACGTTTTCACTAGGAGGGGAAGCATGTAGGTGATTGATTGACGTTGTCTCATAGAAACAGCGAGATTGACGCCTGAGCGTTTGCTCTGAAAAGAGCAGGTTGTATTGTCTCGAAAAAGACAGTTGTATAAATATATCTTCAGTCAGCATCATCTTCTTTCTTCGATCTTCAAGTTTCGAGTCTTCGAGCTGAAGCACAGGAGACACGCAGGGACGACTGAACACGACGAGCGCCGGCGACGAAAAGGTGACGCGCTTTTGCTCGCATTAATTTATAGGCGCGCGATCGCGCGCACACAAGCTCAGAGTGTTACGTAACCGCATCAGTTTACGACACGTATACACTCTCTCCATCGAAGCGCCATTTTGTATCCCCACCAAGTAGCATCATGCTGGGTGCTACCTACTCTAATTCTAATGTAAATATTGTATATAAAATAAACCAAAATTGTGTAAATAAATTATCTCAAATCACACTACAAACGGAGTTTCTCTACTACCAACTCTCTTCATTACCTTAGCCATGGTGGCGCCCTGGGCTCGTTATTTTCTATAGAGCTGTATATATAAATGCCCGAACGGGGCCGCGGGTCTTTTTCCTGCCACATAAATACACGGCGGGGGCGGGCGATGCCAGCGATGTGGTGCATTTAAAACCTAGGGGCTAAACTTACCACTAGCTCCTACCGCTAGCCCCGCTTCGCAGTTCTAAAATGTTTGAGCTGGAGAAGTGAAAAAAGACATTGTGTTACTAGAAATTGTCCAACGTCTTTCCTGCGAAATATTTGTTGGTTTTATCGTACTCGAGAAAATAGTATACTATAACGATTCGAATCACCAGCTTCGTAGGCCTTAAAAAAATAAGACCGATTTTTTATTAAAATCTTAAAATGCGGGCAAATTAAAGACCATAATGTCGTCCATTTTCAAATCAGATACGTTTAATTGACCGAACCGAAGGTGAGGTCCATAAATACGCGATCTGGGGCTTTACTAATTACTGTCCGTGTATCGTCTAAAGTTTTACGTCTTGTCTTGACCAAGAAGTGAGATTTTCTCCCCGCTTAGCGGGCAGAAAATCCAACTTACGGCATAGGCTGACGCAAAAGTAATTTATTCCAGTACAATCCAGGTCAAAATGACGTAGCGAGCTGTCGCATTATAATTAAGTAGGTACATAACAAGCAAAACAGTAGGTAGCTAATTAGTATAGTAATTATACTGTAATAGTCACGGTATGTACACCTTAATTATGCGTTAATTTAATTAAGAAATTATGTATAATCTAACTGTATTATGTGTGTTATGGTTATGGCCTTGTTTAATTCTCATTTGAGCAGTTTCGAGTGACGTTGTCGTGTCTCCATTTGAGCAACCCTTACCACGAGTTAACGTCGACAGCGTGAATAATTTGTATGGAGAATAGTACAGCCCCCTATTGGTTACTTTGTAGAACTACAATTCTCCATACAAATCGGGTACGAGTATAAGAGTGTCAGTCACTGTAAACTCATGGTTACGGTACAGAATTTTTGAGCGATACTAAGTTCCATTATCTGTGTGATTTACGCAATTTAATTTTCTTTTTACTTTGATCTTGAAATCTATTACTTACATAAAATAATCTTGGTCTTTATTATTATGAACCTTATTTACACAGTATTCCTTTGAAATGTTACTACAATAATGTGAAAGTGGGTTTTTACACGAACATTTCTTGATTGTTGTTATCTATCATTTGTCCATCCTTAGGCTACCGACTTGAGTGTCTTTCAAAGATAATTCTCAAAGGAATAATCCTGTCTTTGCTATATTTTACTTGAATAGACATTTCTTAACGGTAAACATTTTTTTGTGAAATTCCAATACAATAAGTATTATCTACCTGTATCTATGTACTTGTGTTTTCCAGTGTTTGAGTATAACATACTAAAAATACATTTTATATTTGTAGGTATTCACAAGACATGAGACTTCTAGAAATGATTACATCACACCTACACTTTGACTTGTTATATTCAACACAATGATCCCTCATTGTATTGAATATAACACGAAGTTGTGTTATAATATAATCAATACAATGCACACTGATTGTTTATAGAGAGTTATTAATAACAAATTATAGTTATATTTCACAAACTATCGCATTTCCTAAACTAACTTTTTATGAAATAAGAAAAAGTAATCTATTCACAAATAAATAACGATATACTAGAGGCTCTGTGAGCTTTAGACTTCCCGAATTTGTAAATTGAATTGACAAAAAAATTTAGTATAATTGTTAGTGAATCTACTCACAAAATTTCATGAGAATCAGTTGAGAAATACGACCTCAAACCGGAAATCCGGACATTCGAACATTCGGACATACAAAAGATTCTTTGGCCAAATTGAAACGAGAACGCTTCACTCGCTCGGACAATAACAAACCCAACCGAACCTAACGGTTGACCTGTCAGTTCTACACAAAAATAAAAAATAAAATAAAGAAGTATGCTTCAGGATGTTGAACAGTTGGGAAATAAAGGTATATTGGGTAAAATGTATAGTAAAGTTAATCCGTGGGAATAAAATATATCACTTTTTAGGGTTACGAACCACTAACTCTATTACTATTACTAATGCTCCGCTGTCTGTCCGTCGCTCAGAGCTGTATCTTTCCGACCGTAATTGGTAGACTTGAAAATTTCATAATGTGTAATAATAAGGCCGCTATAACAATAAATACAAAAAGAAAATTAAAAAGAGTCTCCATTCCTCAAACGTATTATTTTAGGGATTTCCATGTTTTTTTTTTTACTCTTAAATGGTAATAAATCGAGGCTTAAAGTTTGCAAGTAGCAAAGAGTGTGCATAGTACCTAATAACTACAGGCACAGCCACTATAACAAACACAAAAAAGAGAAAACAATCATGGTATGAAACTCTTCGCGCGTTAGTCCGAATCCAAATCGCCCATTTTTTTCCCATTCAAACATGGCACTTCAAAGATTTATAAGTCAGATTAGGTAAGCGGCTATTGTACAAATCGATCAATTACCGTTAAATCCGAAGTTACACAGCTACAATCACATGTCGAAACGAACAATACCGGAATTGCTTCATCTATTTTCTTACTGCTTTACAAAACAATAACTGTAGTAACGTTGCAAAACAAAACAATGTGAACTTTTGCATCAAGCGTAGATTCTATGTTAGATTACTTTTCAATCAGAGTCAAGAAATGT
Source organism: Apotomis betuletana (assembly GCA_932273695.1). Taxonomy (NCBI): domain Eukaryota; kingdom Metazoa; phylum Arthropoda; class Insecta; order Lepidoptera; family Tortricidae; genus Apotomis; species Apotomis betuletana. The sequence continues at coordinate 15,683,038 of OW026314.1, read as the reverse complement.
TCTCAATATTTTTTTAGATATCTGTACTTATTCATTATTATGTATTGTTTGCATTACTATTGTCCTCCATTAGCCTTCTACATCTATAACAGGATGAGGTAAGCAGCGTCTAATAAACTGCGGCACTTTCGAAGATACCATTATAATGTGCACTTTATTTCATATAAAAGAATATTGACAAACACTCCAAAACGATACATGTGTATAAAGGCGACCTTATCCCTATTTATTCCTATTTTTTCCAGTTAACCTTTGAGCAAATGAGACAGTTAACTAGCCATTGAAGTGATAGACAAACGAACAAATTAAAACGCGCGAATATACAAAACGTATTATATTATTATGAACTGAGTTTTTTATAAATTTTACTAAAGTATATTTCGAGTATGATTCTTTAGGCGAAAAAAAAGGAAAATATACACAACCGTCATACACGGCATAAAATATGTAATTTTTTGTTCTCTTGCCACCGTCAACGTGCCGGCGTTACTGGAGCCATCGGGTATCGCCAGGGACGATGGCAAGAGACCGGATGGGATGTCCCTAGTTCCGTGGAGGCTGGGACGTGTGCTTGTGTGGGATGCCACTTGTGTAGACACACTGGCGCTGTCCCACCTTCACGGAACATCTGGCAGAGCGGGTGCAGCTGCTGAAGCGGCCGAGAAACTGAAAAGCACCAAATATAGGGGTCTCGGCCCCGAATACAATTTTGTACCGTTTGGGGTCGAGACCCTCTAGGTCCATGGGGTCCCAGTGCCCGCAAGCTTTACAAAGATTTATCCAAAAGGCTTGCAGAGACCACTGGGGACCGAAGAGCTGGCAGCTTCCTCGCTCAACGTATCAGCATAGCTGTTCAGCGAGGAAATGCTGCCAGCATTTTCGGTACCATGCCGCAGGGGAGTAATTTTTTGAATTTGTTTTAGTTTATTTTAATTTTAGGTTTTTTGTACATAGTTGTTAGTAGTATTTAAGCTTTTTCTTTACTGTTTCTTTGTTTCTCCTTTTTTGAAATAAATAAATTCATTAAAAAAATAATAATAATAATTGTACAGCGTCAAAAGTAACTGATAATTTTAAAATGCAATTTGACATAAGCCAGTAGTAAAATTGACAGTTACTTTTAACATAATAATATTTATTGCAACTAGGTACAAGGACCGTGTCAGGGTATAGCAGAAAGTTAACATTTTTGTCGCCGGTTTACCAGATTACCTACCTAAAAACTTATACGAGTAATAACAAATTAACAGTCTTTCTTTTACTTTAAATAAGTAGAGTTTTAAAATTTAAATAAGCTTCATACATGCATGACCATACAACCTAGCATGTGTCATATATTGTGCAGAAGATTAAAAATACATAATTAGCACTATTTAAATATTTTTCTCCTCCATGTATTCCGCAATAGGGTGCACTTATCTATGAGTTTACGCTTTAGATTGCTTATAAAAGCAAAGTCTTTTAGTGTGTTTTTATATTAATAGGGATGATGCTGACCGTATGTCTCTATTTGTTATCAATCCACTGTTTTGACACATGGGTGATGGACAAGTAATGAGCAGGCACCTTATATTGTGGCATACTTTTGAGTTGCCTCGTGGCCTGCCGTGTTATGAAAAGTCCAAAGCCCGGTAATAATATAACGATACCTGCAAACTTACGCAAACATCAAAATGGTATGTATCCTTGTATCGGGGACATGAAACCAAAACGTGAGGTTAAAACAGAAGCGGACAATGCTGATAGCATATCTCAGTTATTTTATCTGTGGACCTTCTGGTAGCACAATAATTACAATAGTTCGTTGTGAGTTTTATTGCGAGTACACGTGACCCAATGCAGGTAAATGGAAAGCTAGGCGTGGTCGGGACCGGTTCGTAAAATATCCTTGTGTTAAGTAAGGTAATCTAGTTGCCCCGTCGACAGAAAACCTTAAGGCTACGATACTGTTCTGCCTTACACGTTACCTTCAGGTGAGAGAGAGATGGAAGCAAGCGATATGGAGGCTATATTGCTGGTGATTTTGGAATAGAGTTGGCGCGTGTTTGCGGCAATTTGTGCTAGCTATGCGGACGCAGTCACACCCACCGAACCTTGGGTATCAGGAAGTTAACTCGTGCAATTATCAGGTAACATTTCGGTGTGCAACGTTCCAAATTTAATTAAACTTCGTGAACTCGCCTTTTTGGAAGTGCGAGGACGAAGGAGGTAGTTGCAATCAATTGTTCAATGGTTTTACTAAAACGGGTCTCCGACTGATTCACGACTGATTTTCAAATATGACAGTTCCGTCAGACAAAAAAAGACTCATCCGATTTTTTTTAGTAATCGAGTTTAGCACAATTTTGTCTCGGAATCAGTACGATTAGAAGAATCTGCTAGTACATTTCGAGAAAAAAAAAATGAATATGTTATCTAATATATGTTATCGTTTCTATATCCTATGTTATTTCTGTATTTCGTATATAAGTATCTAAAAGAGAGTAATATTTTAGGTACCATTTTAATGGGGATTGATAAGGTAACTGAAGTGTATATGTCATTTTATTTCCTATTACTCTTAGGGTAAGAAAAATCAGTTCTACTTAAGAAAAATGTTTATTTACAAGTTCAGTATTAAACAACTGACGCGCTTTCCAATCAGACCCTCCACAAGTAACAACAACCATCAACATATTTATACCTGTCCATTAACACACAATATCACAGCAGACAACAATTAAGAAATGCTTTCGAAGCGACCGAGTGCGGGCCCTCCGATGACTCGGCGAATTGCTAATTGATGCATGCTTTTTACGTGTCTCGGGCTTTACAAATCGCCGGAGCCCCTTTATATAATTTAGATTTATACTTTGTGGAAAGAGTAGGTGTAGCCGTCAGGCGCTCTGTTCAGGCTGAACTTGCCAGGAGGGAAAAATCGGCTGGGCTGCGGCGTCGTCTCATCGTAGTACTGTTGTGGTCTGGCTTGAGGAGCAGGCTGGTATTGCTGCTGCGGTTGCTGGTATTGCTGTTGCGCTGGCTGGTATTGCTGTTGCGCTGGCTGGTATGTTTGCGTGTTCAGACCGCTGTACTGAGCCTGTTGGACACCAGGATAGATGTTGTTCGGCTGGTATTGGGGCTGAGCTGGAGCCTGATACTGCTGCTGCTTGTATTGAGGCTGAGCTTGGTACTGAGGCTGGGGCGCTACGTAGTTTTCTTGTTCGTACAACTCAGGGTGGTATTGTCCATCATCCTCATTGGGCTTGCCACCGTAGTTGCGCTGGGGAGCGGGAGCGGTGTACTGCTGGGGGGCACTGTATTGGGGCGCTTTGTAATCCGGAGGGTTGTACCTTGGGTCGGGCTGGTAGGCTGGCGTGGGCGCGACAGGCAGAGGTGCGGTAGGAATGTGGTCTCCGGTGGCTTGGAAGCCGTTCTTGCCGGCGACGTAGTTCACTGTCTTCCTCTGACCGCTGGGGTCGATGTATGAGTAGCTGCCTCTCCTGTTGCCGTCGGCGTCGGTTTCTTCTTTGAAGTCAATTCCATCTTCTTGCTGGTATGCCGCTCCAAAGGCTCCATTGCCGCTGAGGTAGCGGGCTTCCTGGACGATGGCCGCCGTTTTCGGGTCACCCGCGTATTTGGGGACGCGTCTGCCTTGCTCCTGGCATGTCGCGATCGCGAGCACAAAGGCGAATATAACGAGCCTGTACATTTTGCGTTCAAAATGTGCACTGCCCGCGTGAAAGTAACTTAGTATGTCGTTGCGGGCGGGTGAACTCGTTTTATACGAACAGCGAAGGCCTTGACGCGTATTGGAAGGGCCTACGGGCGCGACCGCGAAAATCTCTCGTACGGCGCCCCCGCATCGGATGCATGCATGGACATCAGGGAAGTGACATTAAGGCGAGGATCACCACGTGTCGTCTCATAGGGAAAAAACGGCCTCCGGTAAATGTCAACTGGTTGATCTATTTATTCAAGAGCGTCATTATTTAAAACGAAATACCTTTACTGGTCGTTTTATCTGACGATTGAATTTTGGAGTGTTTTAATAATAATTTTGTATTATGGTGTTTTTTGATACAGTTTAAAAACATAACCATTTTTTAAGAAAATTATTGCAATAGCTACTTCTTTAGTAAATGCCTTTGTGAATTAATTGTACAAATTAATGCGAGTTCCCACATGGCGTCTTGTCAGGTTTGCGTAAAACTGCTTAGTACGTTGATGGCTCGGTGTGTAATTATTAATAGTGCTTTGTTCTAGGTTAGTTAATCGCGGGGTTACTGGAGCACATAAAGAATTTATATATTGCTTCATGTCTAATTCTGTTACAACAAAAATAACAAGTTATACTATATAATAAAAGTTAGTCTGTTAAAGGTTTTTTCCAAGAAATTAAAACGTGAAACGGAAATTTCCTTAATCACAGTACGTATGATAACTTTGTATGTTTAAATCTGGTTTAATAAGAATAGGTAGTTATGTTTAGAGTTTGGTAATTTGGAGTTCGACTACAATATATAACTCTTTGCATAATGTATGTCCATACAAAAGTCGAAAGTAAATTACCTATTAATTTTTCAAAAATAAGTTTAGGAAGATAACGAAATAAGTCTTGTTCTTTTCTATTCTCTTTTTATTTATATTGTTTTTTTTTTGTATTTGTAGCGGTTTGGTTTAATACTTATTTAAATTTTCATAGCTGTAAGATAAATTTATGAAATTACAAAAACAGTAGGTAAACTGTCGTGACATACAGAATTTCAATCTCGCGATTTTATATATTGTTTAATATGTTTTCCTCGCATTAGTCGTCAAAAGCACTATGTTTAGTCTCGGCCGAAAGTTCAATAAATGAACTCGTATTATCGATTTTTTTATTATAATATTAACCTATTCGATCGTCTATTGCTTACTTCCCAACCTCTACAACAATGTAGGTAATATTTATTACTTGGTCACTAGTCTCGCTACACAGTTTTCTGTTCCAGTGAAGACTCGATCGGAGCTGACAACACAGAACTCTATTCAATTTTTTTTTTATAGCTGTATATTGGTTTTGGATAAATATGAAAGTATGATGAAAAGTTGAAAAATAAAGAAATAGTAAACTCAAGGCGAATCTTTTGGAAGTAAAATATAGACTTTTACCCGCGGAATGACTTCGTTGAAAGAAATTCAGCGGCTAACCGGACGCGACTATACGCGTAACAAATAGCCTTTACCCGCTCTGCCGCATAGCGGTAAAATGTCGTATCTTTACATGAAATTCGTAGTATGTTTCGGCTTTTTACCGAACTACAGCCAGCACTCGCTAGTGTAGCTACCCACTTTTCTGCTGCAGTGAAGACTCGATTGGAGCTGGCAACACAGAACTCAGTTCAACTACTCTATTTAAAATAGATGTACTAGGAGGCGTCCACAAGATAAAAACTGTAAAAATAGTCCTATAACTCTTTGGATGTCCAGCTATCCCTGTACTAAAATTGGTTAAAATTGTCCTACCGCTTTGGCGTCATGAGAGGATGAAGGGAATTATGACTAAGAGATGGCGCTAAGCTATCATGGCGCCGCGCGTCTGTCATCTATGAGGACTTTTCATGAAATCATGATTTTTATATATGTACATATTTCCTGTGGCACTTTTTGGCCCATATGCAAAAAATACGTCGATCAGTTTTTGTGTTATGAAAGGGCAAATCAATCGAATATACATCGAAAATATTGTAGCTTTCTACGACTGATATTTTATTCTGTTAACCTCGTTTTTCTCAAATAACAAGGATCTATCAACTGTTACTGAACAAAAAAGCTGAATATTTTAACCCTGGAGAATAACTAACTACAGCACAGTAATGATGACACTAGTTTAGGGTGCGAAAGCTTCCATTTGTTTACTAAACGAATAATTGTAATCCTCTATTGCACAATAATGATTTTAAGGGTTCCGTACCCAAAGGGTAAAAACGGGACCCTATTACTGAGACTTCGTTGTCCGTCCGTTCGTCCGTCTGTCACCAGGCTGTATCTCAAGAACGGTGATAGTAACAGTTGAAATTTTCACAGATAATGTATTTCTATTGCCGCTATAACAACAAATACTAAAAATAAAATAAATATTTAAGGGGGGCTCCCATACAACAAACTTGTTTTATGGTACGGAACCCTTCATGCGCGAGTCGGACTCGCACTTGCCCAATTTTTATTTATTTATTTTATGATTATTTATGGTGGTTGCACTTTTCTGAACAAAAAAATCCTGACAATCATTACGTATAACATACAATGAAAGAATTATTCGAGTAAAATCAACCATTCCCACTTCAAATTAGGTATTTATTATTTTTTCTTAATGTGTTTAGGAATGTCTACTGCCGTTTGAACCAAATTCTGAACAGTCAATACTTGTGTCTGTCGATTTCAAAAGTTAAACCACATAAAGCTATGTAGGTTAACATTATTTATGACATGTAGGGAACTGGCTATTGGTTTTGGAACAGCGGTTTTTATTGATATAGTGTTAGCAATATGTGGTGACTATATGGAATTCATGCGTTAATCGGTTTAAATCCAGACAACTCTAAGCCGGCCAAAAAACATATTACACTTTTTTAGGGTTCCTTACTCAAAGGGTAACTGTTGAAATTTTCACAAATGATGTACATTGCTGTTGCCGCTATAACAACAAATACTAAAAACAAATAAAATAAAAATAATAGTTATTTCAGTGCTATAGAACAAATGTGATTGGTTGGGTTAACTTTGCACCTGAATTGTATGCGGCGCCATATTACATACCAGGTGCAACCTTAACCCGGCCAGTTAATATGGGAAGTGTTTGTACAGAACCCTAGGGGTGCCGAAGTCCGACTCGCACTTGGCCGGTTTTTATTTGTAAGTCCCGTTTAGTTTGTGTGAAGTCATGTAAGTTTAAATTGTTATAAGTATCGGCAGGCTGGTACGAGAACGGAACAAGCCAATGCAATCTACTTAAATTCTTAGTCAGCACGTGGTCGCTGACCTTGCATGTACCTTGCTTACAGCTTATTACTTATTTATTATGTGGAATCGACAACAAAGAGTTCTTTACTGCCATAGCAAAATGTCCATATCAAATAATCATACTAAAGTTAGGAGAAAAAAAACAATCTGGTTAAAGTTTTGTTAGTGCAAATATAAAAACCGGCCAAGTGCGAGTCGGAATCGAGCACCAAGGGTTCCGTACACTTCATCATCATCATCATCATCTCAGCCATAGGACGTCCACTGCTGAACATCCCCATCGCCTCCCCTTTGGACTTCCATATATACCGGTTGGAAGCGACCTGCATCCAGCGCCTTCCGGCGACCTTTATAAGGTCATCTGTCCATCTTGTAGGTGGACGTCCTACGCTGCGCTTGCTGGTCCGAGGTCTCCACTCGAGCACTTTTCGGCCCCATCGGCCATCTGCTCTGCGTGCTATGTGGCCTGCCCATTGCCACTTCAACTTGCTAATCCGGTGAGCTATATCGGTCACTTTAGTTCGTCTACGGATTTCCTCATTTCTGATTCGATCACGTAGAGACACCCCGAGCATAGCCCTCTCCATTGCTCGTTGAGCTACTTTGAGCTTTGAGATGAGGCCGATAGTGAAAGACCACGTTTCGGTGCCGTAAGTCATCACTGGTAACACACATTGGTTGAAGACTTTCGTCTTGAGGCAGGACATTGCGTAGTTTCCCGAACGCTGCCCAGCCGAGTTGGATTCGGCGGTTGACCTCTTTCTCGAAGTTGGACCTACCTAATTGGACCACTTGTCCTAGGTAGATGTATGAGTCAACAACTTCGAGTACCGAGTTTTCAACAGAGACTGGGATGGGCACAACCTTGGCATTTGACATGAGTTTCGTCTTGTCCATGTTCATTTTTAAGCCCACCCGTTGAGAAACTCGATTGAGGTCATCGAGCATCATGCTGAGTTCCTCCATCGACTTTGCCATGACTACGATGTCGTCGGCAAACCGAAGGTGAGTGATGTATTCGCCATTGATGTTGATGCCATTTCGCATTTCATTGCACCTGGTACAAACAGATGCATGGATATAAATGAGGTGCTAAGTTAACGCAACTAACTGATCACCACGTTAATGTTGTATGGGAGCCACTCTGTTTTTTGTATTTTTGGTTATAGCGGCAACAAAAATACATAATCCGTGAAAATTTCAACTAGCTATCACGGTTCATGAGATACAGCCTGGTGACGGACATACGGACAGTAGAGTCTTACTAATAGGGTCCCGTTTTTTTCCCTTTGTGTACGGAACCCTGGATAAGTGGATATGTCTGATATATATTTAATAGTTTTTGGACTTTTGATATAGTTTACCTCTGTGACTACGTCATTGACTTTAATGCCATAATATATAGAGTTAACTGTACTACGAAACTCGTAACTTATGATTTGTCAAGGCAAGTCAATTTCCCTGTTGCACTATACGCTGTAATATCCTCGCGTACCTTGCCCAGATTACGTAAGTTACTCACTTACGACAGGTTTTTAAGTACAGTGTATATTAAGTATGATACACTATATTTCTAAGGCTATTGCAAATCTGAATACGAAAACATTGCGTTGACCTCAAGTGAGGAAAACAGCTGTACTTAGTTGACGAAAATAACGCTAAAGTAGTTTCAAATCATTTGAAATTCTTCGAAAACAAATGAATAGGTACCTCTCTAATTTAGGGTTCGCAGTCGTGTCCATGTTTCGTGTACCCGTAGCCGGATCTCCGTTGCCGTGTTACCCGGCAACGGAGATCCGGACCGTTCGGCACATGTAATTAGGCTCCGTGTAATTAAGATAGGTACGTAGCTCCGTGTTACACGGAGCATGCGTTTCTTACGTCTTCTGATTACACGCGGATCCGATCCGTACGTGACGTTGTAGGTTTGACAAGCTTTCATTCATTACCCGAGCGGAGCCAAGATCCGCCGATCCGTAGCCGGACACGACACGGATACGTATCTTTGACGTGTCAGTGTAGTACGGGATCTTGGGACCGCCGGTGCAAGAACACGGAGCTACGGTTCCGCGTGTAACACGTATATCAGAAGCCCTCTCTATCCTGATGCCTTGTCGATTTCCGACTGTATTTTTTTCTTGACTTAGAATAATTACTTTTTTAATTGGACAACTAAAAACTAAGGCCATATTTAATGCGACAGCTTTGTACATTCATATACAAGTTGGCATTTTGTTCCACATACCTTTAGGTGGTGTGATTTAAGAAACCGGTTGTTCACTTTATGCTGCATGTAGCATGTTTTCTACATATCAGGTACTTTAGAATCAGAATCAGAAAATTGTTTATTGCCACAACTTAAACTAAGAAATACATGTACCTACAGAATAAAGTTGCAAAACAGAGAGAGCAAGAAATAATAAATGAAAAATAATACATCTAGGTATTAGGGGATTTGTCATGTATTGCTTGAAGGAATGAAGTACCTACAGACGCAAACTAAAACCTACAGCAAGCCTATAAAAGTCGCGATTTCACGAGATAGTCAGTATAATCACTATTTAACATATATAACTATGGTTGACTGGTAGAGAATGCCATCAGGCATTAAGTTCGCCATTTGTACTGACTTTTGTTTTGTGCAATAAACTTTAAATAAATAAACAAACAAATACCAAAGTCAATGAAGCGAAATGATGCTTTCAAAGCACAACTTTACTGTTCGAGCTACAATTGAACCAACTAGAAAACCCTTTCAAACAACAGTAAACGGGGACAAACACAAAAAAAACACCTACAAACTTAGTGATGAACCTGATCCGTTTTTGACTAACATTTTCAAACGATTTCCATAGCCACACAGCGTGGTAATGCTGCCTGTGTCATGGGCTCACCACCGAGGGGTCTTAGTTTTATGAATATGAATATCTTTTTGTAATCTTAGTTTAGATTCAGATTTTAGTGTTTTATAAAAAATTATAACCCGTAAAATTGTTATTAAAGGGTCTTGATAGACAGATAGACGGATGTTTTTTCCGATTGAGGTACGGAACCCTAAAAATTATAATATTGCCATAGTGACACGAAACCTGGAATATTAACTACCCACAAATACCTAGTAACATTGAACTCATTTATATTGAGGTAACTAAGTGTCACTAAGTGTAGTGTGGCATGATGTCATTGCTTAGAATATGAACTAGTTCAAACAACTATTAAAACACGCAATTAACGTTTCGCCAAATATGCAAGCTACTGAAACGCATATTTCTTGTGTAGATAATGACTAGTATTGAGCAGACTAAGTTCTAGGCACAAATAGTCTTATCCACCGCATTATTCCTCTTAAATTCCGTCTATCTGTGTTTAAGGCGACCATGGAAAGGTCGGCGGTTGCCCGCGATCAAGGTCCCTCGAACGGCGGAGGAAGCCGAAAGAAAAATGACGTAACTACGTAAGCATTTAGGCACTTAGGACCTTGTTACCTGGAATGGCAGTTAGGTATGCAGCCGATAATTCCGATTCTGTCACATTTACTCCTTTAATTTTAGCTTTGGGATTTTCCGCGGCTTCGTCCGCGTTTAAGACGTTTCATTAGCGAACTGTCTTTTTTTCGTCGTGAAAAGTATCAATATCCAAGTTGACTCGTGTTAAATTGTATTTAACTAATGTTTATTTCGTGTAGTATTTGACATAGGAACCCTAAATATATTTTTCAGTTCATAAAAGTAGAAGACTGCTGAACAAATTTAAAGTGAAACTTTTATTCCGTACTTTTAAATGCTTAAAACGCTGTCCGCCATTTTCCCCCTTAATACTGACGTCACTAATCCAGTAAAAAAACTTAAAACTAAAAACGTCATTCGCATCATAGATAAGACTGAGAATTGATGTACTTACCTATCAAAACTTTTAATAAAATTTTATGAGAATCGGTAGAGAAATGCGAGCTCTAGGCGAGAAAATCATCTAGACATCCGGGCATACAAATAATTTTCGCCCAAGCTGAAATGAAGACGCTTCGCTCGCTCGGTCAATTATCTTCATTTTAAGATGATTTGGCACCGTAACACATAGTTATCATAAAACATAACTACAACACGTATATCTACTAACAAGCATTATCTCAGTACCCTGCACGAAACAGACTGCTTATCTCGCAGTACATTTTTAATCATCCAATTACTCTTCGTCGGTATATTCTTCCTAAATTCTCACAATTATGGTTTTCACCTCGCATCTCCCTTTGATTTTGTTTTGGAAAGTGAACTTTAGGTGAGGATTGGAGAGGTACTCGTAACTTAGTCTACTGAATAATCCTCTTTTTTGCTTCTAAGTAGTCGGTTAAAGTATACCTAACCCATAAAATCCGTGGACACCTTGCTAGTGTACAGTCGAGTTCATTTACATCTACACACTTACGAGAACAAAAATATCTGAACACGACTTTATGCTCCTGACAATAGGGTCGTGTTCAGATATTTTTGCTCTCGTAAGTGTGTAGACGTAAATGAACTTGACTGTACCTACTAAAAAGTGCGATTTTTATTCCGTGTTATCGTATTATTCTGTCCGCGATATTAGCCAATTGATAAAAGCAATGAACATAGTTTTGACACTGATTTTAAAAACCGTAACTTCTGCAAGTAAATTGAATGAATTTATTATTTTATGGCAATACATGTATTTTATTTCTGTCTTTCCTTCTTTCTTTAAATTTCACCACATTCTTACACCGTTCGTTAATAAGATGACTAAAACGCTCAAATACCCAAGTAGCATGAAGGCTACATAAGCTTATACAGCCCTCGTACAGCTAATTGAATTTGCATAAGAGCTGTAAAATCGCTTATACAGCCTTTGTGCTACTTGGATAATCCCGAAACGCTGACCGAAACTGTCAATTTTCGAAACATAAATACAAACATTCCGACGAACTGAGCACCTCCACCTTTTTTCTGTCGTTTAAAAAGTAGAGTTGACCCGACACCACGATAACGACAAAGCCGTCGAACGATAATTACTAACGCAAGCTAGCCAATTAATATATGATAAGTCCCGTTTTCGTTGCGATAATAAACTAAGCGTTTAAAAACAACCCTTTTTCTTGATTAAAAGCGCTGAAGCACCGAGCTACTTACAACCTCAACCTATTTTCCCAGCTTCTTGACCTCGCCTTAATTCAGGCTATTTTAAAAGCATCTCCTAATTAATAGCAAACCAACCGCTACATTAAGCAAATAGGAAATTAACATTAATCTTCTGTACTCCGACGAAAAAAGTAATTATATGAAATGACAACGACGTCTCACAGAACTACGGGAATATGGGGTCGAATTAACTAAGTGGGATGAAGGGATGTTTGCTATTAGATAATAATTTGTTAGATTTCTCTTTTTGTTAACCGACTTCAAAATGGAAAAGTTTCTTACGTCGTGGGATGATTAGTTTCGTAAATATATCTATCTATCAGCCACAGACTCCACTGCTGAACCCAAGGCTTCCCCCATGACTCGCCACAAAGTGAGACCCGCATCTATTGATTCCCCACTACCCTCACGAAAATGTATAGCCCAGGAAATTAAAATAAATATGTACTGTTAGCATCAAAAGCTGTCAATTTTACTACTAGTTTGTGTCAATTGAATACTAAAATTGACAGCTTTAGATGCTGACAGTACCTTTTTTACCATTATCACAATGATAATAAGGGTTTGATGGAGACGTACGCGTTCCAGTTTCTTTTACTGCACATAATACATACTCGAAAATGGGTGGTCCGAATTGGAAGTCAGTTAAAAATTAAATTTTAGTTAAGAAAATAAAACAGTTTCTTATATTATATGCAGCATCCGGCGTCATGGTAGACCTCGAAGGAAATTACGAACTTGACGATTTTTTTTCTTTTTGCTGGTGGGAGATTACTCAAGACCGGGTACGGGAAAGAATGAGAGAGAAGCGAGCCTTTGCGCAGGCAGCAGGACACTCTATAAGCTCTTAAATAATAATTATGTATACAGATAAATACCTTGAAATGTAAATAATTAGGTCTTACAAAACTCATGTAATCTTATTATGAAACTCGCCTTTGGCTTGTTTCATAAAACAACACTCGTGAAACAAGATCTCTCATTGCATAAACTACTATTTCGCGGACGAAGTTGCACCTTCTAGTCTGTAAATAAAGTGAGACTCATTTAAAACGTAATTACTAAGAAAATCGTTCAGTTGTACTTCACTTTGAACAAAAGGAGTGAATAAACGCCATAGCAATAAGTCTCCATCAAGCCACGTAATAACATCGGATGTCGCGGACCGGCCACATCCGCGAGCATTAGAAGAAATCATAATTAATCGTTTCTCTCCCCGCCTGTTCCACTTAATAGAGAGCCTTCTACTTTCTACCGGTTTCCATGTTTCCCCAAGACGTAATAAATTAATCTCCATTCCTAGTTTCCTTTGGAAAGAAAACAAAACAAAGAGAGCTGTAACTTTGCCGGTACCTTTCTTGGTCTTTCGTGCGTTAACTCGCCAACTTCACCGCTATACTTAAGCGGGAAAAGTGTTGTTTGTTTTTTTTAAGTATGTGACTTTGTAAACGTATATTCAGGGGTTAAATTCGACGTTCCTGACGACGTCTGTCGGAAAAACCAAAACCTTTCAATTACAACTTTAGACTCAAGAATTTACGTTTTATTGTAAAATATAATTGAAATATACCTTATTTCACTTAGTTTTTGGAACTCTATTTTATCAAAAAAAGGGGTAAATAAATGTAAAGCCGTGTACGGACGAACGAACAAAAACATCCATCGAACATTTTGTTCCCACGTGCGTATCACTAACGAAAATTAAACTCAACAGGACGATTGATACGATTTTGTTTTCGATGTCTGTGCCATGTTTCTGATCGTTCGTCCGTACACTGCTTTACGTACACTGCTTTACGTACACTACATTAGGTACACTTTCCACAAAACCAGCAAATCAGACGCAAGGGGTGATGATGAAAGCATTGATTATGTAAATTTAGAAATAATATCCCAGACAGACACTAATGGACGATTAAAAAATATACTGTGAGAGAAGCAGTCTGTGTTTCGTACCAAGTACTGAATTAAAGTTTGTTAGTACATAATATAAGAGTCGTAATAGTTATGTTTTTTGATACTGCCTAAGGAAATATACATTATATCCTATCAGTATATCTTAATCAGCACCAATCATATTTTTGAGATAATCTTTTATAGCCACTCGCTTAAGACGAAATAAAGTAAACGATTGATGGGGTTGCGTTGTCTTATTACAGAGTTCCCACAACCACCTCCGACCTCCATGATCTTATCAGTCCCTTGTCATTAAGAGTTTGAAATGGGCAAGCTTTGAAGGGCTGTTCAGGGCCCCGAAAACAGGAACCACCTTGATTTTGACCAGTCTGTATATATCTGCCTAACAAAGTAAACATTTATAAGTGTCGATTAATAATCCCTTATCACACACCAGACAATCGCTAAATACCCAATAAAAACCATATTCCCTTACAATATCTCCGGCACAAAGTCGACTGATGAGGGGCGTCGGCGGCCATTTATTAAATGAACTATCTTTTCTCAAGAATGCCAACGGAATGAGGTCACCACAATGTGGAACTCACTGAATATTAAAGCGAGACGTGTAAGTAATGACAAGAGCTTAAGCACTCGGCTTTAGTATTAACTTATGTTTCAGTTGCAGTTAATTACAACAATGGCGCGAATGCTTTTTACTTTGATATTTTGTAGTTGATGTTAATGAAATAATGATTTTTTTTTTGTAAATAGGTCCTCTTGTGAAAGGGTACTATTTCCTACTGGTGCGTAGGTTACTAGCGTGATTATGTAATAATGGGTGAAGACTAAAAAATGTACCACCAAAACCTCATCAAAAAAAAATTAATCAACGTTTTCGTTGTGGGACGACTACTTCTATTATAAGGTTCCTTTTTTTATAAGGTTTTATAAAGGCACAACTTAGTGGCTCCACTTCGCCTGATCACGCCTGATGGTAACCAAAATGGGGAGAAACCAACGGTACCATTTCAGTTGACACTGCCATGCTGGCCGGTGCTATGCTTATTATTGCTTATTATTGTATCATAATTTTCGTCACACAACAGATTTTTTCCCATTTTCTCGTTTTGTATGGCAACGCCTAAATTTCTTCCAACTTTTTGGTCCATACGCTAGTACCAATTGGGTCAAGATATTGCCGCTATTAAGCGCCACACAGACACCGCTCCCATTGATTAAACCTATTTGCATACAGAATAAAAACATTCACGAAAGCGTATATTTATAAAGCATCAGCGTTGTGATACGTTCCATGCAAATTGGCGATAGCACGCGATTCCGCCTTTAGGTAAAACAATTTGTTCTACTTAAAATAGTGTTACGTGCTTCGTATGAAGTATATTAATAATTGAGGGAACTCGTGTGGCTTCAGCTGGAGGTTATTTTAATGTTTAAAGCGGGAGGTTTTTAATAAGTTTATGCTGAAAAATGCGTTCCTTACACACGCCATTTTGACGGTAATTTATTTTTAAATATTCTACTCAATTATTCGAATTTTGAGTGTTTCGATGTTGCCAACATTAACGCTTGCCAGTCATGAAAGCCATGGTAGAATAAGTATATTTTAATTTCCTGTACGACCTTCAAGAAAAGAGCGTACTCCCACCTGAAAAGCCGGCAACGCACTTGTGACTCCTCTGGTGTTGCAGGTGTCTATGGCCGACGGTAATCGCTTTCCATCAGGCGATCCGTTTGCTCGTTTGCCCCCTATGACATAAAAAATAGTGTTCTGGGCCTGTCTATCTATCAGCCAAAGGCTTCTGCCGCTGAATATAGGCCTCTTCTATAGCTCGCCAGGAAAAGACAGTATCCATCGACTGCGTATAAGCCTAGAAACCTAGATATCAGGAGACATATAAGTTAAAAGAGTAATTTTTTGTTGTTTTATGTACCACTTTCTTAGATTTTGGATATTCTGGGATACTTTTTTTCTCCTAATTAGATCGAAAAAGCTAGTCATTCTGATTAGAAAATTCCTAAAATACCTATTCAAAACTTGAAAAAAGGTGGGTTGAACAACAAAAAAAAAATGGCCCAAAAAACAAAAAAAAAAATATTGCCCAACGTTTAAATACATATACATGGAGATGATTTGATACATTTCGAAACAATACAACCCACGGACATTTAATAAATGTATTTTTATTAAAGCAGTAATTTTGCGCTACGTTATAGTTAGTACCAAAATTGGTTGAAATTCTCCCGCGCTTAACTTTGACCCAAACCTTTCACTTTGCTATGATAGTTCCACCAGGCCCTTGATAATTCGTTACATGAAATTTATGTAGAAATTTCTAAAAGCATGAATTATATTCCAATCTTAATATTTTCTTAGGGCATGTATTGGATTTTGCAGCTTCAAACTAGCAGCTATCCATCTAGTCGTGTATACTCCTTTCCTTATCTACTTACATATTACAAAATTCTGAAAATGTATATTAAAACCAACCACAATTTGACGATGCAGTTGGCGGCCGGATTCGAATCCCGGCAAGGGCAAATATTTGTGTGATGAATTCGAATGTTTCTTCATAGATGTTTTCTCTATATATTTATATTTAAAAAATATGAGGATAATCGTCGTAGTGTCCATAATACTACAAGCCTACTGTAGCTTACTGTGGGACTGGATCGATTTGTGTGGGGTTGTCCGATATTTATTTATTCAAAGGATTTATTTTCTAGGAGGAAGGGTGGCGGGAAAAATATTAACAGCGCAATTTCCAATTGCTTCCCGCGATCCTAACCAGGTCGTCGGTCCACCTTGTTCTTCCTACGCTGCGTCTTCCGGTACGCGGTCACCACTCAAGAAGTGTTCTGTCCCAACGGCTATTGGTTCTACGTGCAATGCCCCCGCCCACTGTCACTTTAGTAAAAAAAAAATCACGAATTGGAATGGGCCTGACTGATTTTTTTTTAGAATGTTAATCGATTCTATTTTTTATCGGAATCAAATGTCTATACGGGACTAACTACACTTAGACTGCTTTGAAAGTCAGAAATGACCGTCAAAGTTCAACATTCCTACGGAGCGCTAAAAACGCTCCATGCAAAAATCGTGATGTCATTATATGTTATGGGTACCAAAACATTTGTATGGACAAAATAAGTAATTTGCCATTTTCAACGTAAAAAGAGCTTTTAAAAGCAATCTCAAAATTTCTTTTTTATAATAAAAAAAACATAAAAATAGCGATGGGCCTGACTGATTTTTTTTTTTGAATGTTAATCGATTCTATTTTTTATCGGAATCAAATGTCTATATGGGACTAACTACACTTACACTGCTTTGAAAGTCAGAAATGACCGTCAAAGTGCAACATTCCTACGGAGCGCTAAAAACGCTCCATGCAAAAATCGTGATGTCATTATATGTTATGGGTACCAAAACATTTGTATGGACAAAATAAGTAATTTGCCATTTTCAACGTAAAAAGAGCTTTTAAAAGCAATCTCTAAATTTCTTTTTTATAATAAAAAAACATAAAAATTGCGTATCTTTGAAGTCACATATATATAAAAAAAAAATTATTTGATTTTTTTTCTTTGTTTCATGACATATATATTGAGCTAAAAATTTATTCATATAACTAAAAATACAACGTCAGTCATCCCGATAGTAATGGATGGATACCTTTTCCCACGGTAAAATTTTATATTTTATTTTTTATTTTTTAGAGGCCGTAAATAAATGGACAGCAGTCTTTAGCGATTTTTTCTTCTTCGTTTAGGTTCTAATTTAGGATCACCTAAAATACCTACGCGTATAATTACTTAGTTTTGTCTCGAAAGAGTTAAACCGGCCAAGTGCAAGTCAGACTCGCGCACCGAGGGTTCCGTACTATTAAATACCTATTTTTCTTTTTCATTTTCTGTCTACGTTTAGAAATAATACATCATCTGTGAAAATTTCACAGTCGAGCTATCACGGTCCATGAGATACAGATCCCACCAAAAACATTTCATGTAAAATTGACGGCCAAGACTCACATTCTCATAACGCTTTCGCTGTAAAAAAGTTATCAGATCCCAGGAAAAGCCAAGCCCCTAAGCCCCGACTTTACTAACCCCACCACCTTGGTTTAAAAAGTATGGCATCAACTGGCTTCAAGCCCCTAAACCCGGAGTTTACTAACCCTACACCTTTGTTTCAAAAGTATGGCTTGGCCGTTTCATAGAGTACCGTAAATAAGTCCAACGGACCGTCTGGCCCATATGGTATCAAGAAACTAAGTTAATGTCTTTGATAATATATACTTATAAACTTAATTCCTTACGATATAGGCCGGACAGTCCGCTAGACTTATTTACGGTAGTCTATGAAACGGCCAAGCCATACTTTTGAAACAAAGGTGTAGGGTTAGTAAACTCCGGGTTTAGGGGCTTGAAGCCAGTTGATGCCATACTTTTTAAACCAAGGTGGTGGGGTTAGTAAAGTCGGGGCTTAGGGGCTTGGCTTTTCCTGGGATCTGATAACTTTTTTACAGCGAAAGCGTTATGAGAATGTGAGTCTTGGCCGTCAATTTTACATGAAATGTTTTTGGTGGGATCTCATTTCTTTTTGTAAGGTGCTTTAGTTTTTTTAATTTTTTTGGGCTGTAGGGTTTTTTGAGCGTCAACTGAACAATTGTGTATTTAAGAAATACTTAAGTTTAGCCCCATATATATATATACACTTTTATCCCCTATTATGGGAAACCCATACAAACTTCCATCCCCTTATTTAAAGGGTGGGGGGTGATTTTTTAAAAGTCCTACAATATGTATTTGATTTATAACAATGAGTCCCTATAGGTTTCAATTTTCAGACCTCTAGTATCAAAATTTGCGGAAGTTTCATACAAACTTCCATCCCCTAGTTTAAGGGGTTGGGGGGTAAAAGTTCCAAGTTTTAGAATTATTTTGTTGTTTGTGTACTAATACTAGCTTACATACCAAATTTCAGCTTTCTAGGTCATCGGGAAGTACCCCAGAGGTTTTGATACGTCAGTGAGTGAGTGGCAAAATCGGCGTATTAGAGGTACCTATAAAACCTAAAGTATAAAAGCTAGATCAATTAAATTTTGTACATTTTATATGTTTGCTAACTGCATCTTAACCTGAGAATTTGGGCGCTCTAGTGTTAACTGGGACGAAACTGATGAGGGTTTGAATATGAGACGAAACGGTTCGAGAAAAGGTAGGTAGTGCCCCCTTCTTTTTTGTTCGTCTTGGCGGGGGCACTACCGTGCCCCCAGATATTTAAAATACGAAGTCGAAGTGTAGATATGGAAGTAGTAATAATTGTGTATAAGAAATACTTACGTTTAGCCCGATATATACTACTTTTATCGCCCATTATGGAAAACCCATAAAAACTTTCATCCCCTTATTTAAAGGGTGGGGGATGATTTTTTTAAAATCCTAGAATATGTATTTTATTATTTATAAATAATAAAGGAGTCCCTATATCAATTTTCAGACCTCTAGTATCAAAATTTGCAGAAGTCTCATACAAACTTCCATCCCCTAGTTTAAGGGGTTGGGGGGTAAAAGTTCCAAGTTTCAGAATTATTCTATTGTTTGTGTACTAAACCTAGCTTACATACCAAATTTCAGCTTTCTAGGTCATCGGGAAGTACCCCAGAGGTTTTGATACATAAGTGAGTGAGTGGCAAAATCGGCGTATTTTAGGTACCAATAAAACCTAAAGTATAAAAGCTAGATCAATGAAATTAAGTACATTTCATATGTTCCCTAACTGCATCTTAACCTGTGAATTTGGGCGCTCTGGACGGGACTGGGACGAAACTATGAGGGTTTGAAAATGAGACGAAACGGTTCGAGAAAAGGTAGGTAGTGCCCCGCCTCTTTTTTTTCGTCTTGGCGGGGGCACTACCGTGCCCCCAGATACAGCCTGGGGACAATATCGAGCAAAATACGGTAAAACAAATCACGTTTTTTGTATGGGAACACCACATACATTTTTATTATATTCTGTCATTAGTTATAGCGGCAACACTCAACAGAAATACATCATCAGTGAAAATTTCAACTGCCTAGGCTATCACGGTTCACGAGAACCCGGTGACAAACGGATAGACAGCGGAATCTTAGTAATAGGTCCCGTTTTTAACCTTTAGGTACGGAACCCTAAAAGTGGGATCCTTTGATACGTCGTGGGCGTTTCCAAGAATACAAGTAAGTCCTTTTCTTTGCTTTTTTTTCACTTCATTTCATTTCATCGTGAGTGTTTCCAAGAATACAAGTCACCTTCTTTGTCACAATTACTTAAGCCATTGTAAGAGGCTCTTAGACGTCTTATAGAAACTGTTATCAAAAGTAATAATACAAAGTACACATTTCTTAAAATAATTAGCCTATTATTTGTGCACATGTTAGGTATGACATATCCGGCAACTCTTAATTACTTTTGACTGAATAACTAATAAGTTAAGTACTGTGGGGGCGGAGGCTCAGGGAATATTATATTACACATCATCTCTATATTATGACCGAAATACATTGTTGTATTAGATGTTTGTTTGGTGGCGACTTGTAGAAGAATCCTCTAGCACCTCTAGTATTTTATTATATCGTTTACTTCACAGTGACAGAATCTTTATTTAAACCAAATACTTCTTTAGTACTCAATTTTTAATAGTAGGTCATCACTGCAGACACCGGGAAATAAGGGATTGCCGGCCGAGTAGGTATAGACACGGATAGTGATACGAAGCCGGTAAGCCCTTTTTACGGCTAAGGGATAGGTATGTATAGTGTTTTTCTCCAACATATACAATGAAATAAAAAATACACCACTCAAAAAAAACATAATTCAGCTGTTTAGCCCGTTCATGAACACAGACGCCATGTTTTAAAAAAAATACTTCCCGGCCTAGGCCTGCAATTTTGTATGAAATTCCTTTACAGTTCTCTCGAATTGTTCCGCCCGAAACGTGACACTTCGAAGCCTGTTCTAACGCACGTTATGACGGCATTTCATTGCATGTTTAAGAAAATTAAGTTATTTGCAAAAGGTACCTTCGCATTCTCATTTACATTACGCATTTAAGTGACGTTAACAAGTTAGCGTTCTAAATGATGTAGTGAAGTATCACTACACTTTAAATAAAAAAATACCCCGCTGCGTCACTCTGTCTGTATGTTCGCGATTATCTTAAACGTACTGAATGTATTTCCACGTGATGTTAACTTATCCAACTGAGTGATTTTTTAAATAAATAATAAATAAATAAATATCGGACAACCCCACACAAATCGATCTAGTCCCAAATTAAGCTCAAGAAGGCTTGTGTTATGGGTACTAGACGATGATATACGGACTTATACAGATAAATAAATAAAAGGAATTACCTGCGTTTATTTTTTCACACAAACCAAGGTTTTATTTTCGTCTGCTTCCTTCTCCAAAATTTCACCGATCTTTACGAAATTTTAGGAACTGAATAGGGAGGAAATTTTCTATGTCGCAACCGTTTCAAGAAATTAGGAAGCACACAAATATAATGTGATATTTTCAAAAGCTAATTAGACTAATAAAGTTATTCTTTACCATTGTCAAATTAAATACGATTACCTTAAGGGGACGGGTAATGCGAAACTAGCGCCACTTAATTTTTTTTATTATATCTTCCAAACCAGATAAATTTTCAGTAATTGCAAGATATTAGGAGCTGGAAAAACACCTTTAGTGTTTATTAAATCATTATACACAATTTCTTGTGATTTAATAAATATTAAAGGTGTTTTGCTAGCTCCTAGACTTCAGCTATTTCTAAAAAAATATCAGATTATGAAGGTATAAGAAAAAAATCGAAAGTGGCGCTAGTTTCGCATTACCCGTCGCCTTAAGCGCTGGCGATTGGTACGCCTGTCTGAATTAAGTTGGTATTGGTAGCTACTTAATATTATGGGAAAGCAAGTGTACCTACTGATAATATATCTGATAAATAATTATAAAGATTACAGTTAACAGAAATATAATATTATCGATATCTTGGATAGAATCAGTGTCAAACTGAGGCTCAGATTCTTCTTTAGATTTTATATTGAGTTTACTACTAAAGGTTGAAGGGGCATGAAATGTTATAGCAGAACCCTATTTCTTACAATCTCGATCTGATAACAGTGACGGCGCAGCCTCTATCTAGCACACCTAAGTGCGGTAGATAATACGGTTAGTTACTTAACTTTTTCCATGGTGAAATAGTATTTTATGCAATCGTTGCACAATGAAGGTTCTTAAAGTCGAGTACCGCGAGGCTTGCCGAGTGGCCTAAGTATGGTACGAGATTTTAAGACCTAATTGTGTAACTATTGCATACAATACTTTTTATACGAGCAAAACACGGAAAAACATTTTTTACTTTAATAGTCATTCGATATGAATTTTTATTTTTGATGTAACCTTTTTCGTTCAACTAAAACTGACCTATTAAAAAAAACATGATCGCAATGGTCATGGCGGGTGCCTCGTGATTGGATAATTTTTTGACAAGTAATTTCAACCAATCAGTGAACAGTAGCGTGCTTTTTTAAAATGAAATATGCTGATGTACTCCTTTTGAAATTATTAGGGTTGAGTAGAGAGATGTCTTTTGAATATTAAAGTTCTGTAGCGGGTACGATAGATAATTTTGGTACAGGATTAAAAAGTGAGTTATTGTGATTTTGTCTGTCAAATTATAAATTGACAGATTAAAGTACGCGAGTATAAAAAAAGTTATTATAATCGTACTAACCTTTATTGATCGGAATGAGAATTTAATGTTGGTTAAGTTCGAGTATGTATGTACGTGTCGTATGTATGTAAATACTTTATATTAAATAATAAGCAAAGACGATCTCATTTCTTTAATTGATCTCTTCAAGTTAACTTATGAGTAGGTATCTAAATGAGATGAATACAAATTTGAAAATGAAAGATAAAAATTAATAAAGAATGGCATGACATATTAGTTGCTTATGCCCCTGTTAGATGTAAAACCATCGTTTAATCTGAAGTATATCAAATAAATCATCATCATCATCATCATCATCATCATTGACCTGTTACATCTGTAACCTGATGAGTTAAGCAGCGTCTAATAAACTACGGCCCTTACGAAAATGGCTAAATAGCCTGATATGAAACAAAACAAAACATAAATTAAACATACATTTTATGTATATCACACAAAAGATTCGTTATAATTGCCGAAGCATAAAGTTTCAATTGTCTCACAAATAGGCACAGCGCTTAAGACTGCGCGATAAAGATCCTATCAAATATTGATTTTCCTCTCCGATACAGAAATGGAATAAATTGGAATATTAATTTCGCATAACAATGGATACAAACAAATTAAAGTGTCACAGATGTTTCGCTTGGATCCTTGTTTCCATTAGAAGGGCTCGGGCAGAACCAGCTAAGTCATATTTTTTAAATTTTACTGTATAGACAATTGTGTAATAAGCTTATGGCTGTACTAGCTATCCCACGGGAACACTATTTTTCTTCGGAGTAAAAAGTAGCCTATGTGTCAATCCAAGGTGTCAGCTACCTTTATACCAAAATTTATCAAAATTTGTCCAGCCATTTGAGTGTGACGAAGTAACAAACATACACATAAACACACTCACAAATTTTCGCCTTTATAATATTAGTGTGATCACGTTCGTAAAAATGTATTCAAAAAATAGATCTCAACGATTTTTACCCCTATTTTAGTCATAATGATGAACTGGGTAATCTTGGTGTCTTAGACGAAATAAAATACGATAAAAAAAAATACATAGCCTGTTTTCCCCCATAGCCTTTCATTTGTTTCTACGCGCACCCTGCGACTCTGCTTGGTCTTAAGCTGATGAGGGATTACTTTTTGGAAAATCTCAATTTATGGATTGTTGGGATCTTTATGCGTTTATTAATGGCCTCGCGGTTTGCCTTCTAAACTAAGTATTGTTCGGTTTGAGTTTTGTATTGAATAAACGGCAGTTTTATTTCTGATCCGTGTGACAAACAAAATGGGGCAATCTTGTACTGTATTTAGTCCTTCACTAAGCTTGAACTTGTAGCGTGCATTATTATATTGAATGAGCGAGCAAAGCGTCTGCAGTTTAGCTTGGCCAAAATTTATTTTCATTTAAGTTCTGGATATTCGGATGTCCAGTTTTTCAGCTGTTCTCGGCTACAAGTTGCATCAGCGTGAAATTTTATAAGCAGGTTCGATAAGAATATGGATACTAGCAGGCCTATGATGGTTGCTTTTATCACGCGATAAATCAATGACAAATATTCCGTCACGTTTTGATAAAATGCGAGCGTAAGTGACAGATGCTTTGCTACTTATTTATCATGTGATAAACGCAACCATCATAGGCCCCCAGCCAAAGTAGACCAAAGTTACCGACATAGCTCACCATATTAGCAATTTGAAGTGGCAGTGGGCTGGCCATATTAGCCGAAGAACCGATAACCGGTGGGGTAAACGTGTTCTTGAGTGGAGACCGCGGATCGGCAAACGTAGTGTGAGACGCCCTCAGACTAGGTGGAGCGATGATCTGTGCAGGGTGGCTGGCAAGAGCTGGATGAGAGTAGCCGAGGATCGCTTACAATGGCGTGCAGTTGGAGAGGCCTATGTCCAGCAGTGGTCAAGAATAGGCTGATGATGATGATGATAGGCCCCCAGGACATACGAAAGAATGTTCGGCCACGCTGCAACGGAGACGCTGCATTCTCTCGGTCAATAACTCATTCCCTGTTCGTCCAGGGATAACTGGAAATCCAAAGACATTATATATTTTTTACCCTACCATAGTAAACAAGGTAAAAAATTGAGGGAATAAGCTGGACAGAAAAAGTCACCAATGAGGAAGTATTGGAAAGGGTAGAGGAGAAGAGACATATACTACATACTCTAGAAACACAAAGAGAGAAAATTATAGGCCATTTAAAATCTAAGATAATGAAGTGAAAAATTGAGGAAAGGAGAAGAACAGGAGGCCGAGGATTAGTTATTTTGGACCAGATAAAGAAAAGGGTAGACGTTGCGTCGTATCAAGAAGTGACAGAACTGATCTTAAGTAGAACGGACTGGAGAGAACTGCACCGACAATAGTAGATTTTAAATAATAATGATGATGGTAGTAAACAAAAAAAATACGCGGACGAAGTTACGAAAATGCATAAAATAATTAAGTGTTTACGTATAATTAGGCGTCACAAAGGCTTCCATAAAAGTCAACGATGTAACGCTGTTGGTTGACGCATTTTCTTTTATTCCGTGTGTTCACAAAGCGCCACATCTCTTTATGTAAACTATATGCGGCTGTAGGAGAAATGGGTCAAATATTTATAACTAGCTTCCCGGCCCGGCTTCTCACGGGTGCAATGCTGCTAAATTATGCGTGTATTATACACATAGACGTTCCTCTTGAATCTTTCTATCTATAAAAAAAAACCCATCAAAATCCGTTGCGTAGTTTTAATGATCTAAGCATACATAGGGACAGACAACAGGAAGCGACTTTGTTTTTTACTATGTAGTGATTTATGCGCTCTTTTATAGCTCAAAACACTAACGCCCGACCTCGACTTAGGTCTTAGCAGCGAGCAGCAAAGCGTGGAAACGAATAGAGCGGCAATTGCGCGCGGCTGCTTGTGGCGTGCTTTACATATCGCTATGAGGATGGACCAATTTGAGTGTGGTTCTTTTTAATCGAAAGCCTTGTCCGTCGACATAATAATAAATAATAATAATAGAATATAAAGGACAACGATATAAATAATATATAAATACTCATACAGATAACATCCATGACCCATGATGATGATGATATGGTTCTTAGTTATGCTTGGTGGAAATAGGACGAGTAGTTTCCAAGATATTCAGCCTTAATTGGAACACGTGACAATATCTCAGCCAATATTGAAGCTAAGAATTCCAAATGTTGTAGTTATGGTCAGTTTTACTAGCATTTTTTTATATCACTCATTGAACGAGGGTCTCATGATGACCAGGTACGTGTGTCGGGGGTGTTTTATTTTTAATAGAGGTTTTTTTTTATGTCATAGGGGGCAAACAAGCAAACGGATCACCTGATGGAAACCGATTACCGTCACCCATAGACACCTGCAATGCAACACCAGAGGAGTCACCAGTGCGTTGCCGGCCTTCCAGGTAGGAGTACGTCATTTTCTTGAAGGTTTGAAGGTCATATCGGTCCGGAAATACCGCAAGCGAAAGTTCATTCCACAATGTAGTCGTGCGAGTCATACTATCTAAGTGGTGAGGATGAAAGAACTGTCGCGTAGAACGATGGCAGAAAGTTGCGGCAGGGATCAATCAGACCAATTCCTCGGAGCACTCCCCGTTATGTAAACGATAAAAGATGCAGAAAGAGTTATATTCAGTTGCTTGTGACGTCAGCTACAATAGTTTGGTAGAAACAAATAATGATCAGAAATGCTTAGTCCAATCACAGACGCTATTAAGAGATAGGAAACGAATTTAAGATAAAGCAAGAGTGCTTCCCGTAACTCGCAATCTCGTCTATCTTGATTCAAGATTCTTGAAGTAGTTAAACTATTTTATTTAAGAAGTAAACCTGTAAAAGCAGAATGATATATTATATTTCACGATACTTTATGTCTTATCGAAAGAGCGGTTCGTATTTCCCACATATGTCCGAATTCCGGATAAAGAAAGAAAAAAAAAAGAAACAAATAAAATTTATTTCGCTGCAATTAAGAGTACATTTATTATAATATACGATTAAAAGTCATAAACATTGTGCGAGAAAAGAGTCCGCTCAGCACAGTGCCTAACCATGGGGGGTACGGGCGGCTGGAATGTCTGGCTGATCTCGCCTGCAGGTCGCATTTCTCAACCGATTCTAGCATTTTTTTGCGACGGGGTCTATAATTATTGTATAAGCTCTCATGCAGCATGTGTGATACGCGGGGAAAAGTTTAATAATTCTGGATTTGAACCTTACTTAGGTATTATTTATTAGTAAGAAATACATTGAATTTTTAAGTACTTAACGGGTCTTATAAACTCATTTTATTTTACATCACCACTGTTTTATGTATTGGGATACCTCTGTTGGTCTTTCTCTTTGATGTTCTGTCTCTCTGTCGGATACGGATTATACATATTATGAATACCTACCTATTATTCCATTTATAAAAACTGAAAAAAAAAACTATTAAACAATATACCTGTAGAGTTGGCACATATTTTCTTCCTCAAACATTTTCCAGATAAATATTCTTATCAAATTCATTTTCATATTTCCGTCCTAACCGTTCAGAAAGATTCACGCAATTCGAAGCAACTTACTAAACTCCCGTTGTTATCCAACGACCCCTGCAATAAAAAACATTTCCCCGAGTGGATATTGTATCGCAAATAGTACTTTACCAACCTCTTCGGGAAAGTACCTGTTTTCCAGCAATGCACCTATCCAAACTTCCTTATTTATTGCACAAGCGTTTCGTTAAGTTGCATCGCTAAACTTTGCGAGAGAAGGTCAAACACTGCCTCCCCGATGAATACTTATAGACAACGTAATTCGGTAGGTAATACATCTTATCAAAAGGGAGCCTCGCCCGCTGTACCCGTGGGCGTAAATCTTGCCTTTACGGCCTCACCTGTCGAAGGAATAATTTACTGCTGGCTTAAAACTTCCCACCCAAAAGGAAATCCCAAACACTTCTCAAGAAATAACTGAATAAGAAATTTTCGATTGTGCTCCGACACCCCTTACTTGACAGCGAGGAAATTCAAACTTAAACCTTTTCTATTGATAAAATCGAAATACCTGAGACAGGTGGGTAGGAACCGGGAGAATTTAGAAGCAAAAAATTTCGAACGGTCGCTGTGATAATACCTAAGTCTGTATGTTGGAATAGGGATAGTGTCTAATGTTGAATTCTACAACATACCTACTGTAGTTACATGAATAAAAATCAATTCGTCATGAAATAGAGTAAAAAAAAAAATAAGCAACTGTGAAGTATAAAGACTTCAAAGGAAAACACAAAACATTAAATTACATTAATAAATAATAAATAAATAAATATCGGACAACCTCACACAAATCGATCTAGTCCCAAATTAAGCTCAAGAAGGCTTGTGTTATGGGTACTAGACGACGATATACGTACTTATATAGATAAATATATACTCAAATACATAGAACAACCATGAAAAGTAAAAAAAAAAAAAAAGACCTAAGCACAAATATTCGAGTTCATCACACAAATATTTGCCCTGGCCGGGATTCGAACCCGGGACCGCCGGCACAGTAGGCAGGTGTCTACAAACCGAGCCAAACGCGTCGCCATTACATTAACATTAACATTGCATTAGCCTGTAACTTCTCATGTAAGTGACAATTGTCTTAATGAAAATAAAGTTCTTTAAACAGAAAGGAAAGCTAATTTGAAGATTATTTTTAATCAACAAAACAATAATCGTATGACAACCCATGTACATAAACGCACTCCTTCACAGTCAAAATGGCAGATTAGTAGTGTTTCTATACCTACAAATATTGATACCTTTACTTGCCAATGATGTCACGGTATCGTAGCCCTTTGTATGGAGCGTTTTCAGCGCTTCAAAATTAACGGTAATCTCTGACTCTTAGAACACTAAACGTAGTTAGGTCCATAATATAAACGTTTCCGTGGACGGCCTCGACTGTTGAAAAATGTGACCCAGTTTAGTAAATTTGTTTTTATTATTTTGTATTAGATATGCGTGTTAGTTTTGAGGTGTGTATCTATTGGACTACAGTTGCCTGAAATAAATGTTTTCATTTTTAAACATTTTGATCCCAATAAAAGCAGGATCAATTGACTTCTCAAAAAAAAACATTTCGCTGAGATAAAACTTAGTCTGTAAGTTTGGAATTAATGGATAAACAGTGAGTAAAGTTGACGAAATTAACAAAGTCAACTCGTGACTCGTGAGTCTCGTGGCCGTTAAGCGGTGTAAGTAAACTCAAATATGAATTTCGAAAATCACAGTCTCACTCAGATTTAGTTTTACATGCTCGAGGGTTGAGTGAGCATACTCAAATAGAGATAACTATGTACACACGAGGAATGAATACGAGAGTTGGTATAGAATTTCTGAACAGTTTACCCATTATCAATACACTGCATTTTATAAAGTTGATTTCGGAGTGATAGTTATATAGGATGTTTTGTTATTATTTTCATCATTTATTATTATTATATACCTACGAGTGATATAAATGTTTATTTTTCTGGAGATGGACGTCCTTGGGTAAGCTATTGAGAATATACGGCAGCCGTTTTTTTAGTGTCCTGTCTCCGTAATAGTTTTTAACCCTAGGCACATTAAACTTACCTGCGGACACCGACCTCGTCCCATGTTCGTGGGTAGTTCTATACAGGTCCTGACTGTCATAGTCGTTAATAGCCAGGAGGTATTTTTATTTTAAAGTGACGGGAAGTATTTTACATATATTATTTTGAAAAAAATTCGGTACCTAAACATTTATTTTTTCCAGTTGTTGGCAACAGAGGACGGGAAAATGGGGATGCGAAGCCATTTACGAGGCTGGCAATCCCTTTCCACGCCGAGGTATGTACAGTGCATTTCTCAAATATGCAATGAAATAAAATAACAACAAACAATGAAATCTAATCACAACATTAAAAAATACAATTTAACCAGCACCGATTGTCAAAACTTTTTTTTAATGGGTACGAGTATATGCGATTATAAAAGAGTTTTTCCAAAGCCCCTACATTTATTTTAATTATTGTTATTGAGTTTATGTAAATAAAATCGCAAACGTCGCTTATTTTTTTTATGGGCGTAGTGGCAGAATGTCATAACGGTCGTGTTTTTTTTTTTACTAAATAGCTGATGCCATGGTTAACAAAAGAAGGTCGCTTTCGCGGTCAGGCGTCTGAAATGTTGATTGAAATATCATTACATGCGCCCCTCGTCTTGCCCCTCCCGCCGCACCCGACACGTGATATTTCCATATCTATTATGTAGGTATTATAAGGAACATAATATGAATATTTCATTGCATATTTGAGAACAGTTTATTATAATATAACATCATCGTTATTAGGCAGTTTTTATTTTGTTATCATTTCAATATCTATGGCGAAATAGATTCGATATAAGTATATTTTTTAACTCAATGATTTTAGTGAATTGTGTATGATAATTTGTCACTGTTATTACATTAAAAGTCATATAGCGCATCATCATCATCATCAGCCTGTATCTATCCACTGCTGGATCAGGGCTTCCTCGTACATTTTCCATTAGCTGCGACTCCGGGCCGCGTGCATCCACTCCCTTCCCGCAACCTTGACTATGTCGTCTCTCCATCTAGCGGGGGGCCGACGCTTCTTGTTCTCATTCGTGGTTGCCACTCCAGTAGCTTTGGAGACCAGCGTCGATCTTCTCGCTTACATAATATGTACATGCCCCAATCATCTAAATATTTTGGAGTATAGGGTTTCCTAGCGATGTCGGTTACTTGGGTTTTCTGTCTGATCTCTGTGCTGTGTTTGGAATGCGGTCTCCAAGTGTTATCCCAAGCATCGCTCTCTAATCTTCTGCTCCAGGTCCTATATAGCGCATATCGCAAAAGAATAAATAATAATTAAATTGGATAAATGTCAATATCAAACGTTAAATTGTGAACTAGAACTAATTATGCTAGCTAGTCATAAATATTAAGTGATATACCAGATATTTTCACAGTTACGATTAAATCATTCTAGCATTCAGTTATGAACGAGGGATACTAAATCACTAACTAAAACTCCAGATCACAATGGCAAATCCTTTGTTCTAATGAATAGTTCGCCAGTTCAGTACAGGCTGTGCCAGTTGGACCGCTGCCGGCATTACACAGCCTGAGCCCAAATTCGACGATACATTCCGATATAACCTCCAAAAAAAGAAAGACGGCCTGAAATCCCGATAACGCACTTGTGACTCCTCTGGTATTGCAGTTGTCTATGGGCGACGGTAACCGCTTTCCATCAGACGATCCATTTGCTCGTTTGCCCCCTATGACATAAAAATATATCTCCGATTGCGTAACATCTTGATAATAACTATATGTATTTCGTTACCATTCGAGTTGCTTTTGCTTCGAGTATTAAGAGATATAAAAAAGTTGCCATTTTAAAACAGATACGACTTAAAATTTCATATTGTTCACGGCTGTCATTTCTTTATTTAAATTCATTTTATTTATTTAAATATTAAGTAATGTAATCTGTTACATGAAACAATTAAATAACACATAAGTGATATACCTTCTATACAAATATATATATATAACATAAACATACACAAATATGACATACAATATACTTACTTGTATTATAATATAAATGTACCTTGTGTGAATCATTTTCATAAGAATTTATATTAAATGTTATGTATTATTTCTCATTAGCTACAAATGTGGTAGGTAATGTTCCTAGTGAGACATCTTTAATAACTATTAAAAACGGAGTGGGCCGCGAATGTCCCTGATGAAGAGCTCCATATGAGCTCAAAACCTCTGTCAGAATGTTTCTAGCAATTTTTACGAGAATTTAAACCGTTTTTAAAATTAATATAATTAGTATGGAGAAAGTAATAGCGGTTAATAGTAAGTACCCATTTGGTACTGAATATAGTATATTTGTTAAATTTAAAGCAATACCGTATAATAAGTACTTTTCGAGTCGTTATAGTAAGTGTATGTGTATATTAGAAATGTCGAATTTGGCCCCTGGCCCAAGCCAAGATAATCTACTAAGCCGACACGCGTACAGACCTGACTATTTTTCATCCTTGGGCGTCATTCTTGCCAATTTGACTGTAACGAAGTGGATTTATGTTGTTTTTTTTAGAAGACTACGTCTATGTAGACGCTGGTAACACAATAAAGTTACGTTACATTTTATTTAGATTGTTGTTTCTGTAAGACGCACTGTGACGTCCAGAGTTTCAGGACTTTACTATGGACCACGACCTGCCTGCTCCCGTTGACGTCTGTCATAGTAATCGCGGCAGCAGGCAGGTGGCGGGGACACTTTATTATATAAAGATGGCTATACGCCAGATCCTACAATATGTAATTGCCGGATTTTTCAATAAGTGCAAATCAGAAATGAGGCTATCTGCAATAGGAACAAGGTCGCCGACATAACTACGAAAAGTGGCACACGCAGGCTGGAGGATAACTCTAATATCCGAAATTTAAATTCGTATCGTGCCGTCCTGCTCACACAGCTATCGGGAAGCCGTAGTATGAGCTTCGAATTTCGATCTTCGGAGTAGTCCTGTGTCCGTCGGCTCTGCAGCCGACGACAGTTTGGAAGAAGGATTCTTTAGTGGCGACCATGAATCGAACGACTCAAAGTAGGAGCCGTCTAACATGATGAACCAACGATCTGGTCAAGAACGCGGGAATCATTTAGAAACGCCTTCTTCAAGAGCTGCCCTCTTGTCGGTGTAGCAATCGCCAACCGTTTCTTGGGCTGTCTCCTTCAGTTCTTGGTAAGGCATTTCTTTAATTTGCTCAAAGTAATTTCGTCTTGGCCTTCCTCTACCGCACTTTCCCTCGATTTTTCCTTCTATGATATTTTTAAGGAAAAAGTCATATCTTAGCAGATGCCCTATCATATTGCCTCTTCTATTCGAAACACCTATTGTAACGAATTTTTCTCAAGCATGCAATGAAATGTCGTTATAACGTGCGTTATAACAGGCTTCGAAGTATCACGTTTCGGGCGGAAGAACTCATGAGAACTGTTAAGGAATTTCATACAAAATTGAACACCTAGGCCGGGAAGTAATTTTTTTTTTAAGTATGACTTCTTTGTTTGTGAACAGGCTAAACAGCTGAATTATATATTTTTTTGTGGTGTATTTTTTTATTTCATGGCACATGTTTGAGAAAAGCCCTATAAATACCTTAGTCGTGAAAAGGGCTTGCCGGCTTCGTATCCATGTCTATACCTACTCACCCGGCAAGCCCTCCTTTCCCGGCGTCTGCAGTAATGTACTATACCTTTACAGTTGCAGCAATAAACTTCAACATAAAATTCAATCACACACCTTCTAAAAAAACCAACTGGGTCCGCATTCCGACGGTCATTCACAGCTCGCAATATGCCAGAACGGTCTTTGAAATTATAACAGTGGATATTTTGCCGATACAATATTCGCATGCGGCAAAAAATAAATGGCAATACCGACATATTCGACGCCCGTGCATCCAATATGACATTTTACTTGCAAATCACTTACTGGGGAATATCGAAAATGGGACGTTACATTTATGTCAAATGTGACTATGTTTTAGTGTAAAGCTTCGTGTATGTTAAACAAACAACAGAACTATTTTCTTCGGTTTCCGCGACTGTCACACATTTATATGCCTTCTGGCACATGTGTATCTGTCTTTCTTTACACATTAAGCCCATCTGGCATGTATTTTTAATTCATTTTTTTATAAAATGAGTAGTTTGCATAAATGTAACTTTGACAGAGAAAAAATGTGCTCTTCTCAGCCAAACTTTGACAACAGCAACTGAAAACTATCAAAACGCCAGGGAGGCTCAAATAATGAATATAGACGATATAATCCTTTTTAGTTTTTTTATCAGAAAAACAGTTTTTTTAGTATCTCAGTTAATTCAAATTAAACTTCTTCCTCTTGAAAATTCTTATTTCTAACTTACAGAACAGTCAGTTAGAAAACATAAACCAAAATATGCCTTTAAGATTTGCGTTCGAACAACATAACACCTAACCCAGAATATACGTATAATGTTGACCTTAATTTATGGGCAATAAAACAGAACGCACCTTTTTATACGGCTGTAAGTTTTATTCGGTCATCGCATCGCACATAATAGCGTTGTATAAAGATAGCAGTTTAGTTGTATGATTTTATGTTGACGTAATTGCTCGTATGTTTCAACAATATCATTTTTACAAACATTTATTTTCCGCGTACCTATTTTTTTCTTTGCCGTAGAACCAATTTTGGTACAGGGATAGAACCGTTCAGAGATGGTTATAGGATATTTTTTTACCAAATACAGTAATTAAAAACACGCAGTCGAAGTTGCGGGTACCTCACAGATCAATAAATGTATACACATTAATGACCCTGGAACAAATATTCAAGTTCATCATACAAATATTTACCCATGCCGGGAGGCCGCCAGCTCAGTAGGAAGCAGCACTACCCCTTCGCTAACCGCGTCAAACGCGTTTATGGGTTTTTTTTTTAAGACTCCGCTGTCCATCCGTCTGTCCGTTTGTCTGTCTGTCTGTCTGTCTGTCTGTCTGTCTGTCTGTCTGTCTGTCCGCCTGTCACCAGGCTGTATCTCATTAACCGTGATAGTTAGACAGTTGACAATTTCACAGATTATGTATTTCTGTTGCTGCTATAACAACAAATACTAAAAAACAGAATAAAATCCCATACAACAAACGTGATCGGTTACGTTAACTTTGCACCTCATTTCGTATCCAGCGCCATACATACCAGGTGCAAACTTAACTTAACCCGGCCAGTTAAGCTGGATTAAGGATTTGTACGAAACCATCGGTGCGCGAGTCAGACTTGCACATGACTGGGTTTTGAGAAATTGCTGTTAAACTCCATGTACCTACACTGCACACTTAGCATCATAAAAGAAAAATGGCACCCACATAATTACATTATCTCAGCGAACATGTCAGCACTGAGCAAGTACTACCATGAGTTAACGTGACCGTACTCGCTCGCGACAGCGTCATGGAGAATCTTAGTTCTATACTACGATTTCTAATTCAAGACCAAAAAAACTACCACAAGGTTGCCACTACAACAAAATATGTTTACAATAGTAAATTCCTTTTTCTTTTTTAAACACGCTAAGATAATTTGTTTATTGGTAACTTTAACTCTATGTTTTAACAAAATAACTAGATATATTTATTATTGCATAATTACGAGAGGAGATAATAAAAACTTAAACATCGGAGATTTTTGGTACAAAATCTGGTATTGTATTTAAATGTTGTCAATTTTGACAGTGACGTATCTGTCGTAGTTTTTTTGGTCTTGAATTAGAAATCGTAGTATACAAAGTCAGGGGCGCTGTACTATTCTCCATACAAATCGTTTACGCTGTCGCTAGCGAGTTACATTTCTGTACCCTTACCCTTGTATTATTATATACTAGCTGTGCCCCGCGGTGTTACCCGCTCATCCCACGGGAACACTAAATTTATTCGGGATGAAAAGTATCCTATGTCCTTTCCCGAGTCTCAAACTATCTCCATACCAAATTTCATCTAAGTCGGTTCAGCGGTTTAAGCGTGAAGAGGTAATAGACAGACAGACAGACACACTTTCGCATTTATAATATTAGTATGGATAATATAGTATATATAGTAATATAGTATAATATAGTATAGTATGGATTGTTTTTTTTTTCACAACTGTACCCGGATGGGGATTCTCTATGACATTTTTGTTTGACGTTCCCTATCTACGACTATTTTCGACTTACCCCTAAACATTCTCACGCAGAATTTTGTAGTAAGTTTCTGGGTGGGCTCGTGAAAAAAACGATTCGTATGGAGAATAGTACACGCTCCTATCGGTTACTTTGTAGAACTACAATTCTCCATACGCTGTCGCGAGCGAGTGCGGTCACGTTAACTCATGGTAAGGGTACAGAAATGTGTTTACACATGCGGGGTTTGCGTGTTTTGTCGGATTACAACGTGAAGTATATGTGAATTCAGTGTTACTTGATAAACCTTCATTGCGTGTTTCATACAAAACATAATACTTACCGAATGAGTTATTGTACTGTACGCGTGTTAATTGAGTATCAATTCATCGAATCGTTGTACTTACTTACAAAAATTGATATTTTGTGTACTTAAAACAAACAAAATATAATTATGCGTTGTTGCCGTTGTTGCGAACTTAATATTTATCTATAAACAAATTATGTTTAGATTTGGAAGGAACAACAATGAAATGTCATAACAATCATGACATACCTATTATTATTAATTATAGATACAATAATATTAAAATATTTAGATACCTATATTATGAGTGTGTATAGGTTTTCGCGTTATATTATACAATATACTTACAATATTTTTGAACTTTTTGATTTGTCTGTTACTTTATTATTTATTAATAATCCCTGTTTATCCCTACGGTTGACTGCTAGAATGCCATTTGGCATTAAGTTCGCCATTTGTACCTACTGACTTTTGTTTTGTGCAACAAAGTTTAAATAAATACAATTATTTCCATGTTATTCACATGTTTTGAAAACTATCCTATTAAAATATACGATTTCGTTAACCGAGGATTATCGCACAAGTTTAATTAACATTTTATGAAATAGCCGTAACGTCGCACTTTGGTCATTTCATAATTTACGTATAGCCTCAGCTTAACACCAAACTCGGTAATTGGTATTATTTCACAAATATTTAAAGAATAAATACGATACGACATATGCACAAACGTATACCTAAGTCTTTCAAATCAAAAACCCTTGCTGTGCGTAAGGTATGAAGGTATTAATAAAACAATTGAAAACATCGTTCCATTTAACAACTTTCCCCAGTTTTAAAATACTGCAGCTGGATGTGACGTAGATAGCGAAGAAACGGCTATCTCCGGAGAAATTTAATAAGCGCACCATGTAAAATACGCCAAAACTTCCAACTGAAGCCATTACAAAGCGAACTACCTACATTCTGATTCGTCGAGCAATAACGCTAACAATGATTAAGATTTCGCTGGCACGCCTCTCCTACTGAACGCTTTGAACCATCTCCAAGTTTTAAACGAATTTTATTGCGCAAAATAATAAAAACATACTGGCTGTCACACTCCCGCTGCGTCTAACCGATAATGTCTTGCGTATTTTATTCAACGTACATTTTTCTGTCACAACGTTCGAAATTTATGATCGGAAATTCCCGAGTAATCTATTAGCTTTGAATTGAAACAATGGAATACAAATTAGCATTTGCATTGCAAACTAACCCGGTGAAGATTTCGTTTGTGGGTTACGATGTTTCGGCCTACGGGATGCTAGTGGGTCGATTTACGACAGGCATCTAAGAAATCGTCATGTTTAATTTCATTGAATTTGCATTTCATAGATATTTATTTCCGTGAAGTCATAATTTTGTCATAAACCTTGAAAGTGTCATCATATAGGGTCGGTTACGTTTGTTTTGGAGGACCGTAATCATTTTGTGACTTTGGGTCCCTCATAAGTAGACGCATGTTGAGCATGCAACACATAAAATAAATTATACTAAGTACAAACTAACTTACACAAAATGACTTAGCCTAGATTTTTTCTGCTTTGCCCTAAGTTTGACTAGTAGAGAATGACTCATGGCATTAAGTCCGCCTTTTGTACGATATGTTTTCTTTTGTGCAATAAATATCATCATCAGCCGATAGACGTGCACTGCTGGACAAAGGCCTCCCCAGAGTTCTCCACAACGATCGGTCTTGCGCCGCCCTCATCCAATTTCTGCCCGCGATCCTAACCAAGTCATCGCTCCACCTTGTTACGGGCCTTCCCACGCTGCGTAATACATAAATAATATTGGTTATAATATTGGTGGCACTCAACCTTAACCGTCATATATTTATCGAACTTTATAGGGTCCATGTTTTTCATTTCCATTTGGGGTCAAGTCCCGGCTTCGCCTAAACAGTTGCGGTTAATGCATGATGTCAATTAGAAAGCGACCGCACTGGTGCTGAGAGATCAGTATATTGACCTCAAATTGCTGTCAGAATCAGAAATAAGACACGCCTAGACAACCTAATTAAACGATATTGCCTCTAGAAAAAGTATCGTGGAAGCCCAATTTTATAAAAGGTTCCACCTAAAATAAACGTGGGTCCGCTTCCACATAATCAAAGCCTCACAACTTGTCAACTCGATTAACATAAACAAACGAGAAAGACGCTTCTATGTTTTAATGACACTAAGCCTTAGTGTTTTGAAGCTCAGCGCCAACTTTACGGCAAAAGGGACGACAATAAATGTTTGGTTAGCAGGACGTGATTAACTTTATGTTTGCTTCGCTACGATACCGTCCAGTCGGGAGGCGTTTGGTGGGAATTCATTGGAATAATAATTATGTTGACATTCTGTCCGTAATAAATGCAGCCCGTGTCCGAGACACGGCAATACCCGTTGATTTCGCAAGAGCACTTTTTGACAAAGTAACCAAATTTGCACTAGGGAGACATTTTTCACGCCACCTGCCTGGAGTGTTTTGTTAGTTTTTCCCTGCTTCAGACGTAATTTTCCGGTTAGTTAAACTGACTGTTCAAAGTTCACCAATAGCCAGTCCTGTTTGAATTTTAATGTAAAACTCGACATTAACTTCTAAATAGCTAAATGTTCCATTTAAGTCTTTTACGAGGATTCGTTGCGTCTTGAAAGAACCAGTGGATTCGAACTCGCCGCAAGCCTGTCTGATTTGCATAAGCAGATAAGGGAGTTGGCGCTAATCCACTATTGTTTCAATTGCAAGGCCATTCATTAGGACCGGCCGGGACGCCGCTCGTTATGCTAATGTACCGCCAATTGTGAGCGTTGCTGACGGCCCTTGTAATAAGATGTATATCGAATATGCATGTACATCGCCGATTAAATAACGACGATCTTACCCGTACCGTCATGATTGTTAATGCAAGCGACAATATTGCTGAACATTTTTCAATTCACCATAAAAACTTCAAACCACGCTGTCCTGACATTAAAACTTCAAATCACTTAATACACTGTCACCTGTGTGTGTCTGTCGCCTTTCGAGTCATGTGACGTCCTGGGACCGAGACACGTTTTTACCGCCCAAGGTGTATAATTTAATTATTTTACCCTAACGTCCTTTTTTCCGAATAATTCAGTATGCATTTTACACACAGGAACTTATAGTGGCTTGCGTGAGGTAATGTTGAAAATTTAATCGTGTAGGACCGCTCCGACCGCATTATTGGACGCGTCATATTGAGCTGACGCAGAGCGATCGGGGTCACTCCGCCCTGCTCATACAGAGAACTCTATCGGGCTTGTTACATTATTGTTTCTGTTTTCGAGGATCTTGAAGAATCTGTTTGGGACTTTTGTACGTTTTATACAGATGTTGTGAAGGATTGTAGGGAGTCGAAGTAAGTTAACAAGAAAATTAAAGGTAAATTTAAATATAAGACGATGTCGAAGGACGACAAAAATGAGTATTTTATTCATGCATTCATAGAAGTTCTTTAATTAACAAATATTTGAAAGTATATTTGAAGTGTTGTCTGTTTAAATACGAGAAGACGCGTGTCACATTAATGTTTCTGTTTTCGAGATCTTGACGAACCTGTTCTGGATTTCTGTACGTTTGATACACATGTCGTAACTGATTGCAGGGAGTTAAAGTAAGTTAATGAAATATTAAATTTAAATACGAGATAAAAAAAAACGACGTAGACGCATGGATTTAAAGAAAATCTTTAATAAATAAAAAAATAAAGTATATTTATTACCTGCTCATATGAGAGGACTCATTTGCTACGAGTAGATATATTATTAGAGATCTTTACGAATCTGTTCAGGATTTACCTACATTTTGTACAGATGTTGTAAAGTATTGCAAGGAGTTGCGCTGAGAAATGTTTAAATTGAAGTAAGTTAACAAGAGATTAAACGTTTTCAGTAAAATGTAATATGTATGTGGCGAGAGATGCTGGTTCAAGTCAGGAAAGACGTTAATTATGAAGAAGAAAAAAGAAGTTTGCGAGTTCTTAACAATAAAACCCAAAAATGGGACCTCCTTTTTGCTTCTTCTTCTGTAATTAAATTCCTAGATGCCAAGATTTTTAATATATTAACTTATAAAATAGGAACTTGGACAAGTTTCTGATAGAATCACTACAGTCAAGCAATCTGCATCTTCTGAGTCAATCCTTGACTGGATAGTGGCCGCTGTTTTCTTTAATACACGGTATGATGATGAGATGATGAGAGACACGGCATGACATCAAGAGTTCTCCTTTGGCTTGATAAACCTTTTTAACCCTATTAACATTTTAAGGGACGATTGCAGAAACAAATTGTACATAGTTAAAAGCTTAGTTAACAAAAAATCACGATCGCTTCCTTTGTGTGACGAAAGTTAGTCATACAAAATTTATGGGTAACTTTCGTCACACAAAGGAATCAAGTAAGTTTTGTTTTAATTAAAGCCCTTAACTATGTACAATTTTTTTTTCAATTGACGTTTAAGACTCATCTTCATTTTTAGTGCAGGAGGGAGTTATAACGTCATAAATTTTCTGTACGGGATTTTGATAGTTTTTTGTTCTGATTCTTATCATGTGGAATATCTAATGAAAGGACTACCATTAGGACTATTAGCTACAATTTTACTTTGTTGTCAAATGCTTACATTTCTGTTTATATTGTTAATTAGGTATTGTAAAAAATAACCATATTATTATATACGTATATGCCTTAAATACCTACTCAAATGGACGGAACCGGCGGCTTGTTACGAAATCGCCCGTTTTGTTATATTGAAAACCCATTTATTTTAACCCACCTCTTCCAGCCAATTCAAAATATCCGCTCAGCTACTTTAAAAATCCAATTTTATTTTATGCGGGTAGTAGCGGGCAGCGGCCACGCTCGCTAGTCGGTATGGCGAAGCGAAGAATCGGGTCAGACTCAGTTTGATGAAATGCCTTGCCATTGAACAGTTCATCGCAAATAAACGTTTGACGTTAGGGTTATTGCGTCGTGTAGGTTTGTCAATCGTTTAAAAGGCCACGTGTTATAGAGAGGAGCTAGATTTAAGAGGAACTTCATGTAGACTAATTTTGGCATGGGTAATAGGTATTTCATGAAAATCTGCATTGTGCCACGGGAAACCATGAGATCTAATGATAGAGAATCATCTCAATGATAATGAAAATTACGATTATGGTACCTAACGGTCGAATAGATATCAGTATCTCGGCGGATACAACATATCAGTTGAGGTGAATTGAATTGAGGCCCAGTTCTCCGTACAGACCGGTTGTTACATGTAACTGAAGCAATAAATTAAAACTTAAATTTTACTTTTCAAACTGATCAACGTTTGTTCTGCCAAGTATAAAAAAATACAGTTTAAATATGTTTATTATTTTATAACAAATTAAATAATATTTTTAATGTAGGTACGCCATCCAACATCAGTTCCTCACACTAATTTTTGCTCTTATCGGAATTCAAACCCAGGGCCGCGGGCTCAGTAGGCAGGTGCACTACAAACTGCGCCAACTGCTTCGTTCAAAGTTGAAAAAGTACAATCTTTGTTCTAATTTATTGCTCTTGTTACAGGCCACACTCGGTATATCTACCATTAAACGTTGCCCAAAGGGCAGGTAAGTGACTTTGTAGGCGTGAATTCGTCGCTCGTCGCACGGGCCCACCACAGTCAGAAACCTAATTTGCGTAACACCTTTATAGAGAACTGACGAATTGGGAAATACCAATTTTTACGACTGTTAGTGTATGAACTGCAGCGATATAGGAGTGTCTGTTGTATATGTTAGTATGGCGATAATTCATATTTTATTTATATAAACTTTATTCAAAAATAAACTAATTAATAAAAACTTTTATTTGGAGCACAGCATTAAGTATGGGTGTGAGACATGGGTCATGACGCAAAAGGACAGGGACGTAATGCCTTTGAAATGTGGTGTTGGCGTAGGATAGAGAATATTAGCTATTATATTAATCTGTGACATTAGTTGGATAGAAAAAGTCACGAGTGAAGAAGTACTTAAAAGAGTGACAGAAAAAAGGAATTTGTTGAACACTACATATAGAGAAGAGGAGAGGGAAGATGTTTGGTCACCTTATAGGACATGAGGCTATTATAAGCAACATCATCGAAGGAAAAGTTGAAGGAAAGAGAGGCAGGGGAAGACCAAGAATAAACTAATTAAAAAAAGAGAAGATAAACGTCATGTCGTCTAGGGAAATAAGGAGTTGGCTGTGGAACTGGAAAGGGATAGATGGATAAGAGTTTGAATCTTAAGTTTATGATGTGGAACTTTATTGCTCATTACAATAAGTACAAATGGCAGACTTTATGCCATGAGGCATTCTCTAACAGTCAACTATGAGGCCAGACATATTATTGGTGCAGGATGGACGTACAACAAAAGGTGTATGCACACGAATGCAAATGCGACTAAGATATGAGATTTTTAATTTAAATTTATGACTTATGTTGATATTTCAGATTTTGCAAGTAAATTGATTGATATATTAAATGTCCGTTGCAACATTTAATATATAAATATATATGAACATAGGTGTAGGTTGTACTTACCTAATCAATCTTTGAAAAGCTGGTCAACTATAAAAATAGTCTGCCGAATTAAATTTAAATCTAAGAATTAATTTAAGTCTAGTATATTTAAGTATAGAAGTCTTATAGTTGAGAAGATATTTAATTATCAGTTTTACTATACTTTTTTAAAAACTCTTGGCATCTAAAGTTAGGTTTTGTGCGCACTAGGTGTTCCACGTCTTGTATTCTTCTTAAGAACAACAATGTTTGTATTTCGACAATGTCTAATACACCTTACTTCAAGCTGAAAGCGAAATTGATATTGCCTGCATCCTTTCCATGATTGATTTACCTACTCTAAACTAAAACCAACTTGCATCGCCTCAAAACTGAACGAACAAAGTTAGGGGCACAATAATGGGACACGGAGGCAGCGGCAGCCCCACACGGGGGTCCTCCAATGTTTACAGAGCCTTGTCCTCTCAAACTTGGCCGTGTCTACTCGGCTTTTGTCACAATATTTGTCTTCACTAAACTCAGCAGGATTTAACGTTAAACACAAAACCGGCCGACCGTGTCATAATTCCCGTAATCTGCAATTTGAGATCACATGTCCAACTTCTGAAGCCTTTATAAGATAAGACTTAAACGTGGTATTGATTAGGTAACCCTTTATCGCTGACAAGATCCGTCTAACTTTCCCAATTCGGGGACCGACAAATCGAAATCGCTTTTAGCAAAACAAGTATTAATGTTGTATCGGCGTCCCGGTAGGCGGGCGTCGCGCAGTCTACGGGAAGCTACGGGCGCCCCCGCCCCGGCCAGTCTCTCCCGCGCGTCCGGAGAAGCGCCACGTCGCTCGCGCCGCCACCCCTGAAGCCACACATCATCCCTTACCTCACATAACCGCACTATAAAAACACAATCTTGGAATCGCTGTCCGTCTACGACGAGACATATTCACCTGTGGCTGCGTATAAACGCACGCGTGTCCGAAAGCCCCATCGGGAAGTGACCTCCCAATATTTACGTTTGGATTGAGATGAATGAATGTAGGTAAATAATGGAATGAATTAGGTTAACGCCAATCGTCGTCATGTGAAATGTCTCAGTGTTTATATTGTATCACGTCTGATATTTGACTGCCGAGTGGATTGTAATAATCGTGGGATTTGCCTGAAAGCCGTCTACATAATGCACTCTTCCGTTTATGAAGGTAAGCTTCGTTATTTATGAAGACATTAGATTAGATCTACGAGACCGTATTATGTAGAATACCGGATATGTGGGGAGGAAGCGCAAATGTAGTTAGTTTTAGTTGATAAGCTGCTTAAAGGGGGGGATTGCGACTGTAAAGTATAACGCGAAAATACGTGTACAATTTCGTCTGAAAGCGACAAACGGCTAAAACCTCTGCGTTTTCAGTTAAAAAACGAGTTTTCAACTTCAGTCGCAGGGGACTATGAGTTTACAAACATAAACATGCGGTGCTTCATAGCAGATACCTACGTTCGTATAGTCGACCGCGAACTAGATTTTTGTGTGGTAAAAACAACGAGGGACGGCCGGTGGTCGTTTTGCATACAAATATTTGTCCTGCGCGAGAACCGAACTGCAAAACCACGCTATTCAGTTAGCTGCGGATTCGTGAATCGCAGTCAACGGGTTATTTTGAAATGTTTCAGTGTCGGTTGGTACAATTTACACACTCGTATGTATTAACCTCGTGAAACCAAAGTTATTTTAGTAGATTTGAAATAACGTCCTAGTTTCCTGCTAAAAGTATAGAATACAAATACTGTTAGCGCATATGTTTTGATGTCCATTGTCATCCCCGTGGTTGATCCGTATCAAGCCTAAATAATGAGTTTCAGTCGAAGGATACGAGGGTAGTTCATTGATAATTGTGATCATTTGCAAATTTGATCAAATACTGCATACATTTTCATAAAAAAATAGTCTCAATGTTGTAATCCATACTAATATTATAAATGTGAAAGTGTGTCCGTCTGTCTGTTACCTCTTCACGTTTAAACCGGTGAACCCATTTAGATGACATTTAGTATAGAGATAGTTTGAGTCCCGGGGAAGGTCATAGGATACTTTCATCCCCA
This sequence comes from Apotomis betuletana, assembly GCA_932273695.1. Lineage (NCBI taxonomy): Eukaryota > Metazoa > Arthropoda > Insecta > Lepidoptera > Tortricidae > Apotomis > Apotomis betuletana. Next base: position 15,638,440 of record OW026314.1, on the reverse strand, counting down.
TTAAATTTAGTGTTCCCTTGCGATGAGCGGGTAACATCGCGGGGCACAGCTAGTACTGTAATATATGGTTTCATTTCAGTATCCAATCTTTAACTGTATCTAAAACGGAACTACAAAGATGGAATAAGTTACTGAGTAAAGTAAGACAGTATTTGCCTGGCTGATAGAATATTGTATTTAAGTAAACCTGTTAAACTATTTATCTTTGCCGCACCGCGCCGAGCAAGTTACGCCGACGAAGCTCAGCTGTCACTTTGGTAAAGTAGAGCATTGGTTACCTCATCGAATAGTTTTTAGCTTAGTAGGTTTAAGTCTTTAGGAAATGTCTTTCTGGTTAGTGAAGTTAGTTATTTTTGATGACGTAGTTGGTGCAGTCCTTCTTCTCTGTATTGAAATATTGGTTGATTAGAATATGTGTTTCTTTAGTACTGGGTCTTATCTATGTATTTAAGTATATACCCAAGTAGCAAACAGGCTGCAGAAGCGCTTATACAACCTATATTTTGCTTAAATCTGTTTTACTACTTGGGATATTTATCTATATAAGTATGTATATCGTCGCCTATAGGTGTGGGTGTGTGTATAATATCACGAGCTTTAAGTTGGTACTAGGTGGATTTAGATAAGGTTGACCGATTTTGTTTCTGTACGAAGCATTTGACTGTGTGAAGCATCTGCAGTGGTAGACTAATAAAATATTGGATATCTCATCGATACTTGTTTATAGGCTAGTTTATCGATATTTGTTTATAGGCTAAGAAGCTTTAAGAAGGTAACGTCTTTATCTAGTTTTTTCTGTAAGATAGGCTTGCATTTGAGTTTAGATCCCACTTTTTCGTAAGTGGCGGCATGCGTGAGCACTTAGCATGCTTGCCTAACTAGCCTATTTACTCTCGTCTCGTCTTTATTCGAATACGTTTAACATTAACCTTAGGTAAATTCCTAAAATAATGTCTTAGGTCACATTCCCATAAACCTCGCGCATATGTGAACATAATGCTTCTATTTGTATGTTTTTTATGTACGAGTAGGTGAGACGAAAATCTCGTAATATCGAAACACGCCTTCAAAGAAGTGCTTGACTTGGTTTAACCAATTTCCTTTTAGACTATACGAGTAGTTTAGTTTCTTTTGAAAAAAGTAGACAGTTTACACCCATTAGGTTTTTGGTCGTATCAGAAGACCAAAAACCTAATAGGTGAAAAGCAAAAGTGTCAAATGCCTTATGCAAAGATCCTGACCAGATCGTCGGTTAATTTACTAGTTTTTTTCTAGTGGTATTTCCAAAATCCGTTGTCTGGTATGCAATCGTTACTCAATTGCATTTCTACCACAATGGCCAACGGGGCAAGTGGTCCTACGAGAAATGTGCCCCACCTAATGCCACTAAGCCTAGCAACTCTAGCTATATCTACGTCATTCGTTCTTCTGTGGACCACCCTTTCTGAATATATGAATAGTTTCTGGTTACTCAGTGGTTGTTTACTATCTTAATAATTTCTTTTATAATAAACTTTGAACATAAGCAAACCGAAACTTAACCCGTTACCGCTAGCAACCTGACAAAGCCGTTGCTATATCGACAGAGCCGTAAGCGGTTTTGCCTGCGCAAATCTTTTTAAATCACAAAAGCCAGTCGTCAAGATCGCATGTCGAAGGAAGGAAAATATCCTGTGGAGCCCGCAGCTGGTCCGGATTGGGCGCCAACTCAACTAACTCAAACCAAAACGCAGTAAGTATAAAGGATACCCATAGACAGTTACTGCATTCTTGACACGGTGGTCGAACTTGGGGCAAATCCGCTACGAAAACACTCCGATGTAGGCCACGTCTTTCCCTGCAAGATAAATTCAAAAAGGATTCGCTCCACACACATATTACCAACTCAATGGGGATTAAAACTTCATTTGGAGACGAAAGGCTTTAACTTTTTGGTAAACAAGGTTCATCCCTTTTTATTGCGTACCTTTAATACCATGTTTAAAGGCGCGCTTATAATTTGGTTAATTTTATGCGTCATCTGCTTTAGGGGAGTTAATTAACTAATTCAGAAATTCGTGGCATCAAAGTTAAATTTTTATATCTTTTTGTTTTTTAAATTAATTTGCTGTTACGCTCATTTCCTCTTTTAGAGTTAAATATTTCAAGAGATATCTTTTTTAAATTGGATCTTATAAAGCTTGATCCTCGTAAAGCGAAAAAAAAAACATACGAGTATTTCAAACATTTCCAAGTTGCAAATTAGTTTACTCGTCGCAAATAATGCTTTTGAAACCAGGACCGAAATACATACAATAGATATACATACTTATTCAGGTTCTCGTTTAGTCTTATTAGTTACTTAGCTTCTGGCCAAATCATCATTTTGGACAAAATGTAATATACCCTTCTGGGTTATGCTCTTAACCCTTATAAAATATTTGTGCGACCTCTTGCGGGTGAGCCAAATCAGCTGGGCAACTTTGAGACGAGTGAGCATAACTGAGTAAGATAGTCCGGTTTTCTTACTTTGGATAAATGAAGCCATTTTAAGTCTCATTATCCGTTCAAAAATGCTGATTATTTTTAACATTTTTAGCTATGATCAAACATGTTTCTTAACATATTATCAATGTTAGGTACTACTTAAAACAGGGCTATTGAAGTTTATTGGTATATGGTACTTGAAACCTACAGTTTGAATTTATCATTGATAATTTTTGTTTCAAAAACTACTTGAAATTGACAAAATTCATGCAGAAAATTGGTATTTTTAATTTATTGTCGACTACACGCTATAAAAACATTCTAAATCTCAGGGAAAAGTATTATTCACTTTAAAAGGTTGGTTGAAATTATTAATATATTTATCATCATATGAAAAAGATAACATTTAAAATGAATAAGACCTCTTAAATCCCTAATCTGAAGTCAATGCAGATCTAGTTTAATGTATTCCATTTTTAAATAGTAATTTTAATTCAGTGAATAAAGGATTTTGACCTTACAAACGGTCCGGTAGTTTTGGATTTTTGATATGTTGTCTAGGATGGTTAGTCAGTGTTTAAAATGCAAAATGCACAATTCCCCCCACTCCGCGCTCGCCGCCATATTGAAAAAACCGGCACTCTCTTCATATTTTTGCTCATATCTTCCTTTAGGAGCATTTTAGCTAAAAGAAAGCTTTGACAATGTTATAGAGAGTTAAATTTACTACATTTTCCATTTTATATTTTGTTTCTAGGACAGATAGTTACGGAGATATGCACATTTAAAAAAACTTAAGAAATTGCAATTTCCAACTCAAAAACAAACTTCTGGATTATATCTTCGTTTAGGAGCATTTTAGCTAGAACAGTGCTTGGGCAATTTTGTAGAGAATTAAATTTACTATAATTTACACTTCAAATTTTGTTTCTAGGACAGATAATTACGGAGATATGTAAAAAATAAAGTCACATTTTCCGAAAATGTATGTAAAAATGGACATGAGTTTTATAAGCAATTATTTTTCCTACATGTTTTAATTTGTGCTAGACTAGTCCGTAACTGAATGACAGCGTTCTAAAACAAGAATTTTGAGAAATTTTCGGAAAATTCGACTTTTCCTGTTTTTTAAATGTGCATATCTCCGTAACTAACCGTCCTTGAAACAAAATTTGAAGTGTAAATTATAGTAAATTTAATTCTCTACAACATTGTCCAAGCTTGTTGTAGCTTAAATGCTCCTAAACGAAGATATAATCCAGAAGTTTGTTTTTCAGTAGGAAATTGCGATGTTTTACGTTTTTTTAAATGTGAATATCTCCGTAACTATCTGTGTTAGAAAAAAAATATAAAATGGAGAATGTAGTAAATTTAACTCTCTATAACATTGTCGTAGCTATCTTCTAGCTAAAATGCTCCTAAAGGAAGATATGAGCAAAAATATGAAGAAAGTGCCGGTTTTTAGGGTTCCGTACCCAAAGGGTAAAAACGGGACCCTATTACTGAGACTTCGCTGTCCGTCCGTCCGTCCGTCCGTCCGTCCGTCCGTCCGTCCGTCTGTCACCAGGCTGTATCTCAACAACGGTGATAGCTAGACAGTTGAAATTTTCACAGATGATGTATTTCTATTGCCGCTATAACAACAAATACTAAAAATAAAATAAAATTAATATTTAAGGGGGGCTCCCATACAACAAACTTGTTATAGATTATATATATGTACCTATAGGTACGGAACCCTTCATGCGCGAGTCGGGCTCGCACTTGCCCAATTTTTTTTTCAATATGGTGGCGGGCGCGGAGGGGGGGGAATTGTGCATTTTGCATTTTAAGCACTGACTAACCATCCTAGACAACATATCAAAAATTCAAAACTACCGGACCGTTTGTAAGGTCACACATAGTACTTTAGTCTCTATTCACCGTATTATTTACAGGCGCAGGCTAAAAAGTTTAAGTCTATAATGGACTTAATTTTGCCTAAAGTCCTGTAAATTAATTTATTTCTTAGACGCGGAAGATTTCCATGAAATAGCTCGATGTACCGCAAAAAGTTGGACGGAGTTATCGAACAATGATCCGTAAAGTCTGTTAAATAAAAAATATCAAAAACAAAGGATAGTTAAATAAAATCATAGAACAAAAAATCTTGAAATAACGTGAAACTCGATTTCTCGTCACAATTTTTAGTTGTAATTTTTCTGTTGAAATATTATTTTTGTCTCAATTATCGAATTTCTTTCTCAATTGTCGACAACCCAACTAAATTGAATTACCTATGTTTGATCCTTTACTTAAAATTTTATAGAAATTACTGAACCTAAATAAAATTCCACTGGGAAATTAATTCAGGCCGAAGAAGATCAAGTTATTATGCTCCAGGGACTAGGTTAGTCGTAAATACCAATTAAAAGAGGTTCTTAGACTTCCCTTGCTCATATTTTCATGACATGCTTTAACCCTTAATTTGGCAGAGACTCTGATGTCATAAAGTCATATATTTGACTAAGTATATTGGATAGGGTATGTTTTAAGAACTTCTAAAAAATATTTAAAAAAATCTAGATTATTTCGTTTTTGAAAAAAAAAAATGTCCGTCACAGCGTACATTGCCAAATATAGAGAATGCCTATGATAAATTCATATGTCCGCTGAGCCGTACAATGCCAAAGACGTAGTGTAATTAAAAAAACGTGTTTTTTTTATTTTTTTATATTCAAACTTTACTTATAAATTTATTTCGTGTGACAATGTAATTGACAACTGCTGGACTGCTTTCCGATGACAAAACAGAGTAGATTCAAATCATACATCATTTCACTTAAGTACGCGCGGGTAGTTTTTATAGTCCCACTTATACGGCTTATCTTGCAACAATTTTACCACCCAAAGCTTGTCTGGAAGAGATCTCTTTATAGATATAAGACCACCTCTTGTCATTTCATTGTTGATTGTTTATATTTTGGCTCTATGTTGAAAAACGCTGGTCACCATGTGTACTCTTACTTTTTTGCAACTTCTGCTCTCTTGCTGGCCATGTTGGGATGCCCAGCTTGGGTTTATCGCATCGTTTTAGACGGTGTACGCAAAGATAGAATTGAGGAGATGTTTAGACGGAACATTTGTATAATGAGTAATTATCTATCCCACCAAAAACATTCTGTAAAAAACTAGCCAAGTCTCGATGGAGCTGCTTGTTTATCTCTAAAAAGTAATGAAATCTAGACAAAGTCGTACCAAGTCTAAGGTTCCTTACTGCGATTTCTTTATTATTATAGTTAATGCTGTGTGACTAGGCCGTTGAGGGGTACACCAGTATGGGTTATTATCTCGCTTAAAAAACATAGGTAGTTACAACAGATATAACATTACTTGTATTGTAAACAAAATTGACTTGTAGCGGTTCTGGCGACAGATTGGTGCAATGGTGTCATGGAGCACCTGGTTTTGTACCCTTGTGTACCCTTCAACGGCCAAGTCACACAACATTAACTATAATAATAAAGAAATCGCAGTAAGGAACCTTAGACTTGGTACGACTTTGTCTAGATTTCATTACTTTTTAGAGATAAACAAGCAGCTCCATCGAGACTTGGCTAGTTTTTTACAGAATGTTTTTGGTGGGATTTCACTTCTTTTTGTAGAAACGTGGGCATATTGTTTTATAACAACCTGCTAATTCACTTTAGCAAACCTCACGAAATAATAAGCGAAATCAACGAAATGCAAATAATCCCTCCCAATCCCTAGCAAACGTTTCCAAGCGCAGTAGAAGAATGTCGTAAACGACTGTAATGCGGCCGGTTGCCACTTCGCCATATAAGATTATCGGAAAAACAAACGACGGCGCGTTTTAAAATACAGTCAGCGCCATCTAGCAACGTGTATCACCGCCACTCTTAGTCCAATGCATTATATTTTGACCAAATTTTGAGCGAAATTAATATTTTGGTGTAATTTGTTTATTTAATTTGTGTAATGTTCGAGTAGAATAAAGTTAATCGTTTGACTATTTCTTCTTGTAAACTAGTATAAGTATAAAAGCCAGTCTAATTTTATTTATATGCGTATTAAAAGCAGAAGGGGAAGCATTCGCCCAGCGGGTACGTATTACAAAGCCGAAGTTCAAAATACCGAATATCATAAGACCTATGGACGGAAGGCCGAAAATTAAAATGTCAAATGTTTATTTGACCGAAAGTTTAAAATCCCGAAAGAACGTTTGATCGAAAGGATGAAATACCGAATATTATAATCCCGAAGACTGTAATCCCGAAGAATGTAATCCCGAAGACTGTAATCCCGAAGATTATAATCCCGAAGACTTTGATCCTGCCTGAAAGTTGTAATTCGGAATATTATTTAAACTCTCGAGAATTATCTCGTATTTCTGTAGTCTTACAGATTCTAATGTTTATTTTATACAAAGAATATTAACCTAAATTACGTAACCTACTTGCCTACTACTATACTTACTATTTCTAAGTGAACTCTTCTGTGGAACCGATCTGCTCCGGCGCTGCGGGATGTGCAGCCCCTCCTAAGTATGTTAGTACTCTTTTTTTTTTTTTTTTTTTTTATGTCATAGGGGGCAAACGAGCAAACGTATCGCCTGATGGAAAGCGATTACTGTCGCCCATAAACACCTGCAACACCAGAGGTGCCACAAGTGCTTGCCTACCCGGAGGACGAAGATGGAATGCCTCTATGCTAGTAATTTCACCGGCTATCTTACCCCCACACCGGAACACAACAATGCGAACATTGCTGTTTGGCGGTGGGTTAGCAGGTAAGACGGTAGTAATAATCCGGACGGACCCTGCACGAGGCCCTACTACTCCATACATCTTTATTATACTGTGGCCCTAGCGTAAGAAAGTGCGGGCATCAAGCGAGTCGCAGCGGCTGAGGCCGAAGGTGACTAAAAAGCCGAAGCTGCGGAGGCGAGCGTTGACAGCTTCGGTTCCAGACAAGTTCGGTTCGGTTGGCAGTCCATGACAGAATATTTTATCATAATATCGATACTTAATTTCCCACTTTCCCGGACTCTTTCCTTTTCTTAATCGACTTGCCACAGAACCGAAGCTGTCAACCCCGATTCCACGTGGTCTTGTCTGCCCTACCCCTAGGTAACGACGCAGCCGACCAGCTGGCAAGGAGAGGGTCCGATCAATCGGCAATTGGCCCAGATCCCTTGCTCCCCTTGGCGTTTAATCAGCTGCGTACATGGCTTCGTCACAGAACACGATCACAACACGCCGATCAATGGGCAGAAACCAGTACATGCAGGCAGTCCCGGGAAACAGTCCCATACCCAGACACACGCCTGACAAAGCGCTAATTATCGCTAAGCAGGCCCGCCCTGCGAGTAGTAGGTAGTAGGCACTATCACTGGACACTGCACACTTAACAAGCACTTATATGTTCTAGGAATGACCGATAGCCCCCTATGTAGGGGATGCCTGTCGGCCGAAGAAACAGCTACCCACGTGATCCTGGAATGCGCCGCCGTAGCTATAAGCAACGGGCTGAAATCCTCAAAGCACCGAGGTCACTTCGTGAAGCCTGTGGAGACACCAGGAGAATCCTGTGCTTCTGGACGGAGTTAGGCTGGCTAGACTATTAGCTGGCAAACATGCACGCACAACGGCCCGAATATACACGGGCTAAGTGCGGAAAACGGAGCCCATAACCATAACCATAACCCCTAGAGTGTATATAAAAGCCCAGAGGCGCGGAGGGAGGGCAGCCCCCGGCCGCCGTAAGAAAGTGCGGGCATCAAGCGAGTCGCAGCGGCTGAGGCTGGTCGCCGAAGGTGACCAAAAAACCGAAGCTGCGGAGGCGAGCGTAGGTGCCGCACTTTCTTACGCTAGGGCGGAGGGGCTGAACATCCCGCAGCACCGGAGCAGATCGGTTCCACGGAAAAGACAGTTTAGTGTCCTGACACTTTTAAAATGCTCATTGACTTTCGGGATTATAAAATTTCGGGATTATGAAATTTCGAGATTTTGAACTTTCGATTTTCTGAAAATAGGTAATTTGAGCTTCGGTTTATCGAATATCGGCTTTTTGAACTTTCGGTATTTTGATTTTCGGTAAATTGACCATCGGTATTTCAACTGTAGGTCTTATGAACATTCGGGATTTTAATACATAACCCGCCCAGCTGTGGGACGCTATAGGCTAGATTAAATTAGATGTATCCCACTACGCTGGATTTTTGCAATGACAGTCGATTTTTTTATGTACCAATAGTAGAAGGGGGCATTACCATATCTCTAATACAGCTGAGACCAGCTGAGAGTTCTTCATCAAATAAATAATAAATAAATAAATATCGGACAACCTCACATAAATCGATCTAGTCCCAAATTAAGCTCTAGAAGGCTTGTGTTATGGGTACTAGACGACGATATACATACTTATATAGATAAATATATACTTCAATACATAGAACAACCATGACCCAAGCACAAATATTCGAGTTCATCACACAAATATTTGCCCTGGCCGGGACTCGAACCCGGGACCGCCGGCTCAGTAGGCAGGTGTTTACAAACCGAGCCAAACGCGTCGTCAAAATACTTCAGACCTTGGATTTTTGACATCAAATGAAGCGGCCCACCAAGTTGAATATTAAAATACTTAAACGGGTTTACTCACGTCGTAGAAGTCGAATAACGCTCGACATGTTTCGAACCGGTACGCGATCCATCATCAGGAGAGACGATCAGTCGCGACGGAGGCCAACCGAACACAACAACAAGTTGAATATTTTTTGTAAAGGCGGTATGTCGATTTCTAATAGTTTGGTTGGGCTCTTGTGTTTTCTAATCAGAGTACTCCAGATCTTCGATTATCCTAGTTTTTAGGGTTCCGTACCCAAAGGGTAAAAACGAGACCCTATTACTGAGACTTCGCTGTCCGTCCGTCCGTCCGTCTGTCACCAGGCTGTATATCAAGAACGGTGATAGCTAGACAGTTGAAATTTTCACAGATGGTCTATTTCTATTGCCGCTATAACAACAAATACTAAAAATAAAATAAAATAAATATTTAAGGGCTCCCATACAACAAACTTGTTTTATGGTACGGAACCCTTCATGCGCGAGTCTGACTCGCACTTGGCCAATTTTTATAGTTTTCGCTTTATGTGGCCATTAAACCCTAACTCTGTACCAAATTTCAGCTCTCTGAATTTATGGGAAGTACTAGTTCTTTACTGATGATCATGAGTGAGTGAGTGAGTGAGTGAGTGTCGTAAATGCGAAACTTTACTTTCGCTTAACTTCGGAACTAAATGACCTATAGACTTGAAATTTTGGATTCTAAGTATGTGATTATAGCTTACTGGATGACGAAAATTTCTGCGTTCTGGTTTTATCCAGAGGTGCTCAAATAGGGGCCTGAAAATGCGGCGAAATGGTTCCAGTAAAGGATGGTACGGCAGTGTTTGCTTCGCGCTCGACTTGGCGGGGGCACTGCCGTGCCCCCCGATATATGTATAACTTCATGCATAATGGGAGTTAACGGGACATCTGTCTCTTGCGTTGTGTCCACTTCATGACTGCGTTTAGGATAGTTGTTTTGCAGTTCTTGCTCATGATCGGAAACATTGGATATATTCAAACATTCTAGAGAAGTTGCTAAAGAAGGTGCTGGTGTTGATGCGTAGGTGTGAATTTATTGAACTCATTTTCGTCGGTTGATAGTCCACTTGTTTTGATGAAGCATACTCTCTTAGGTATAAGTGCTAAAATTTTAGCTGTACGACCCGACACAACGTATGGTGTTGATGGGAAGGAACTAACAAATAAATCTAAGCATACACGCGGGCACACAAACCCCAAAATTAATATTTTAAGCAAAATAAATGAAAAATTGTTAATTAATACGCAATACTATAATATTGGCAAAGTCCGCTACAACGGACAGGTCGTGTGCATTGAATATATGGCATTGTCCGGTGTGGCGGACAACACATTCAGAGGAAGATTCAACATATTAAAAGTAACAAAACGCATCCATACTATACGCACATGCATCAATTATATAGTTTAGTGTATTATTTAGACGTGAAAAACGCACTTGTTGAATAAAAAACAAAAAATAAATCCAGAAATATCTTTTAGAAAACAGTTGACGTCTAACGCGGAGCCATTTTCTGGAACCACTGTCAAACTAGTTTAGCTAGTACTAATAATATATTTTTCTGCTAAAATATAGCTATCGTACTAGTTATTGCCATATATGAAATGAAAAAAAAATCTCACCAAAAAGTGCTATATTTTTTTTAATCAGTTGTTCCTTGCACCGGACTACGTCAAATTAAGGGTTAAGAGGATATATCATGGCTCCTTACTACTCGCATACTATCAGTTAACGTTAACGCCGCATACAAATCCAAACCGGTTTATACGAATCGAGGTTTCGTTCTCGTCTCTTTCGTCCTCCAAACGTTATCCAATCTATACGAAAATGTATTAAATGAATGGGAAGGAAAATGTTCTATGTCGCATCGTTTTGATTTTTGCGCTTATTGTTATAATATTTTTGTATTAGGTATCTGTTTTTGGCGCAAAAGTTTAAACGGTCCGACATAGAAAATTTCCTTTCTATTCAGTTCTTAAAATTTCGTAAAGATTAGTTAAGTAGTGGAGGAGAAACAGACGAGAACGAAACCTTGATTAGTATGAAAAAATAAGCAGTAGTATTTCCACTTAAAGGCTGAACTTATGTAAAATTTATTTTAATATTTTTTAGACAGGAGTCGTATAAGGCTATTAAAAATTGCTGTAATAACAGAAATTTTTAATAGCCTTATTTTTGCACTGAGGATATTTTTTAAACTTTGTTGTACAGGCTGAATGATAAAATAGTTTCATCTATTACACTTTCGGCCGAGACTAAACATAATGCTTTTCACAACTAATGCGATGAAAAAAAAAACATCTAACTATTTTATACAATACTTATCACAAATTTCTTGTAATGTAATGTGAATTAACTACAGTGATAACAAGCGACCATAAACAAAAAGGGTAACAAGCGACCATAACTAGCCACAAAATTGAATTGCCAAGCCCAATTTCAGATTGCAACCGCTGGTGTCTGAGCCATATTTCCGCAACCACAACTCCCCAGTCGCGGAAAGATGGCTCAGACACCAGGAACAAATTTTCGAGTTCATCACACAAATATTTGCCCTGGCCGGGATTCAAACCCAGGACCGCCGACTCACTAGACAGCTGCACTACAAACAGAGCCAACCGCGTCGTCAAAATAGGAAGGTATACATATATTAGGTGTGAAGCATAGTTTTAAACCATCCGTTAGTTAGTCTCCAGAGCAACTCTGGACTGGATAATTAAAGTACTCTGAAACACTTCCTTGTAAGTTAAAGTAAGAAGCTTTGAAATAATTAAACTTTTTCCTCTTTTCGTGAGAATAAGTTTTATCAACGAAAAAAGCTTTTTGACGGAATTGAAGTTGGATGAATAAAATTAAGAACTAATTTAAGTTTTAAGCATCCTTTGATGTGAGTTTGACACTTTGCACTTTATATATTGTGGTTTTAAGGTTCCGTATCTCAATTGCCAAAAACGGAACGTTATATAACTGTCAAGACATTTTTTTTAATAACGCGTGGAGGTATAAAGCTAAAATGAATGTCAAATACTTTGAGCCGTAATTAAAATATACGATTGTGTTTATGCTGCATTTGTTGACGCTGGCAAATCAAAACCTTTAGGGTATTTCCCATTGACCTATCATCAAATTTGGGAAGAAACATAATGTAGCACAAATAAAGAAAAAGGTCCGAAAAGTGTAAATGTGTAGTAATAGAAAAAAAATATATTCATTGCTTTTTACATTACATTAACACATGAATAAACCTACAGAAATTTAAATACTAACTATAAATATACTACTATATGTGTAGTTATATTAAAATAAATAATACACCGTTTTTTGATCATAAACTTATTTGCCGTTGGTAAACTAACCGCTACATATGTCGACGTATGCGGACAATACGTTTCCAACGGCAAAGTTATGTTTGTGCCGCAGTAAAAAAAATATTTTCATTAGTCAATATTCAGTGCTTCCGTAGTTTGTTCGGAACCCTCGGTACGCGAGTCGGAGTCACTCTTTACCGGCTTTTGTTTTCATTCGGATCTCACCGTAGGAAAGGTTTAAAGTTATAGACAATTTGCAAGTTTTAGTTTACAGGAAAACTTGCACGTGGGAAGTTTAGCCCATTGTCGGCTTATGCAGCTTGCTCAATAATCTGAGCTCAATAATCGACGTTTACTTTTTCTAACGGCATCAAACATGTTGTTACTTTGCTCAACTATCAGGCGTTTTTACGAAAAATATTACATTTTAAGGTCTTTCTCAAGTTTAGTCTGACAACGACGTTGTTGGCACAGTGGTAGGGCAGCTGCCTGCTGACCTGACTGTCCTGGGTTAGAATCCTAAGGGAAAATATTTGTGTGAACTCGAATATTTGTTCCTGTGTATATTATTGTCTACGTACTAGCGCTTACTATGGGGAAAAAAACTACTTATCAATCACTAAATTGCTACTCCAGGGGGCCTATGATGGTTGCATTTATCACGCGATAAATAAGTGACATAGCATCTGTCACTCACACTCGCAACTTGCCAAAACGTGACGGATGCTATGTCACTTATTTATCGCGTGATAAAAGCAACCATCATAGGCCCGCAGAAAAGAAGAAGCGTAGATTCAATTTTCGCATACCTACTATGCAGTGGATCGATTTATCGCGTGATAAAAGCAACCATCATAGGCCCGCAGAAAAGAAGAAGCGTAGATTCAATTTTCGCATACCTACTATGCAGTGGATCGCAATAAAACTTTGCCATTTTTGTTTCAATATCCAAATAAGTAAAGTTTATATAGAAACCGCGAATTTATAAAGTCTTACGTTCAAAAAATTCGTATAAGTACAAAGTATCAAAAATAAGGAAGAACCAACATCTTGAAAATCCCACTTTTCAATAATAACATTACACTTTCAATGAAACCGATTCCTACGCCATATCGGAGCCAAAATGATGTCCGCGGAGTACTCTTGAAACAAACGGCGTTATCAAATCAGTGCACCCAAGTTAAAGTGCCGGTGAAATAGCAGGGGGCACTTATTGCCCCGGTCTCCCCCGGGGGGAGGGCGAGGCGGGCCCCCAAAAACCTGCGCCGACTTAAAAAAATCGAATAGAGAATTTTTCACGAGTTATTCTTACGCGTTCGTCTGATTGGCTCGACGCCGGGAAATGTACTTGTAAATAGGAGAATTAGGCTTTTGTCATGCTCCGTTGGGTTCGCTTCTATAAGGAACAGGTAAAAACGGAATAAGGGCGAAGTAAGATTTTGTGTAAGTCACTTTAGCTAAACGCCTAGGGCTAAATTTTACGTGATTAATGAAACCTATCTGAGAGATGAAATATGTTTGTTAGTATAATGTTTGCTTAACGATAGGCTTTATGTGAAGTAAACGTTTTGACATATTCTCTCTTACCCAGTACCCTATTTTGATGGACGAAATATTGTACTGTATTGTATAAGTATACAGGCACAGGAGCGCGGAATATGAATACAAATTTTGCCTTTATAATTTCAAGTTCACTGTCGCTCAATGCTGCTTTAATGTCTGAAAGACATGTCGGTTGTCTTGACTATCGTGATACATGTTTATTAATTATAAGAACGGTTTAAACTCACGTAAAAATTGTCAGGAACGGCCCGACACGTTTCGTGGGCCGTGAGTAGCATAACAGCACGGATAGCTGTCCCTAACAAAGAGCTCCATATGAGTTCGAAACATGTCGGGTCGTTCCTGACAATTTTTACGTAAGTGTCAACCGTTCTTATAATTATTAAAGATGTCTCACGATAGTTTTAATAATATTTTTTAAATCGTATTATTCAGTTACATATGAAATATTGTTTTAATATTCAAAGAAGCAATGTACTGCGAAATATTTAATGATTAGTCGCTACTAATCAATAATCATCCAATATTTTGCAATACATTGCTTCGACTCAGTCGGCGCGATTTCAAATGTTGAATGGCGTGCTTTGAAATACTATGAAATTTTTAGAAATAATAAACATCTGAAAGCTGACCATTTCCAAAGTAAGTGAAAAAATAATTGTTCAGTTTCATGAGTACGATCTATGTTTTAATTTCTGGCCCCTGTTACAGGACAGACCCGTTATATCTCATGTAACAAATGTGTGTATGTATAATGCCGCAATAAAGCCAAGATAGACCAAAATGTTTCATCAAATTCGGACCCTACTCTTTGCAACAAATACTACGAGTATCCAATTATTTTGATCCATCAAATGAACCGGAGTGCAGCGTAAGCGTCAAAAATATATCATGATTCCAAATTGACAATGAAGAACCGAGAAAACTGGCGTTTGCCTCCGAGCAAAATGAACGGGGGTGCCGCCAGGCTAGCAAGACGGTTTGGCTTCCGAATTGGACAAATTCTTATTTGGGTCGAGTTTGCTGCGCAAAAACTCGTACAAATATTACTGCAAATAAAGGCACACTGTATGAATGTGCATGTGCACCTTAACGTGATCTTATGTTGTAAAAAGAGCTTCCAATATTACGGAGACCTCGATAATGCAGCCAGTATCGCATTAAAATAATTGAATTACGTAATTTTTGTTTTTATGTCATTGGCCTAGATATCTTTTCAATATATATTTTTTTGTCTTCGGCTTCAAGAAGTAGACTATCATACCAAGATTAGGTAGTAGGATGCCACTTGATTATCAAACTCCACTTCACAGATGACACGACTATAGTAGGTGTCTCAGAAGAATAACTAACGATCCTATATTGATTTTAAACGTACACGAGTTTCACTCATTATTACCTATAACAAAACGGGACATAATCACGTTCAATCGAAGCTTGTCGAAGTATTTAAATAAACACTTTATGAACGACATTAGTTCCCTTTTTTATAATAACTAACGATCCTGTACGTCTAGCATAACTGTGACATGCGACTATCGCGCGACAAATACTACCTGTCACTTTCTTTTCAATAACGTGCGAGCAAGACATGTGTCGCTGAGTCGCGCGACAAGCGAAGTCGCGGCAAGATATCTACTCTGCTGTTGCGAAGGATTCAGCTAATCAGCAATAACTACTCGGTCTCAATGATTCATAGGAGCAAGACTAAGGTAAATTTTCATCACAAAGCTCTATTCCGCTTGCACCCTGTGTATCTTCATCTTTTTTTGGCGACCAGGTCTAAATTATTTACCTATAACTTCTATCTATCTATCTATCAGCCACAAACGTCCACTGCTGAACATAGACCTCTCCCATGACTCGCCACAAAGTGCATCAATTGATTCCCCGCTACCCTCACAAGGTTATCCGTCCATCTAGTCGGAATGAGGATATCCGCAGAAGAACCAAGGTAACCGACATAGCTCACCGGATTGCATGGTTGAAGTGGCAATGAGCAGGCCATGTAGCCCGGAGAATGGACGGCCGTTGGGGCAGCAAAGTCTTGGAGTAGCGACCGCGTATGGGAAAGGGCAGCGTGTTTCGGACCTTTACCTTACAGCTCTGCTAACCTATTTAACTTTGGCTGGAACGTGGAATATTTATATAACCTTTGACTTTAGCCATTTCACGTCATCCCAACTGCTTAAGAGACTCCCAGATGACTTTAGTTTCCAAGAAACGTAACCAGCAATAAAACTTAGCAAACAACATTACTCGTACAGAATAGTTTAAAGGTGGGCACTTATATAACTCGGCCGGGATCAGATTAGACAATCAGGCGCATTGAACCAGTCACGTAGTTCAGTACCCTTACCATGAGTTAACGTGACCGTATATAGGTACTCGCTAGTGGGTAGGAAATGCAAACCCGGATATTTTCTCATAGAATACCCGGTTATAACCGGTTATTTGTATGGTGAAATAACAGGTTTGCATTCTTTACTAGCGACGAAGTACAGTGCCCCTAGCGGTTACCTACTTTGTAGAACTACACGTACACGTTCTCCATACACGTCGTTTACGTTTCAGAGACGTCGCCTCCGTCGGCGGGGGCGGCCGCCGCGTTAACATACACACTTGCCTTACACAAAATGTAAAGCCCAGGTACATGATTTGTACAAACTGACAGGACAAGAGACCAGTTGCTTCAGCTACTCATCCGCTGTTACGAGCGACAGTATGCGAATATTCTGAATCTCAGCGACTTACGATAACAGCCCAAAGGTAATTGACAAAAAAAAACTAAAAAAAAAATGTTTATGCTGTCGCTAGCGAGTACGGTCACTGTAAACCCATGGTAAGGGTACAGTTCCCAAGAGTTACAACTGCGGGCTAGTGGCGAACTGAAAACAACTTCAATTGCTTTTTTACTTCAGGGAGCTAGAGTTTCTTGGCGATTTAAACTTGTAGTGTAGGCATATTATTAGATGAATAGACTTTTAACTGCTGTTAAAGCGGGATCTTGTTGTTTAACTTTTATATATCATCTAAAAACTTAAATTAATTAAGAACTTTTGGCGTGAAGTTTAGCAAAGTTGATTGTACAATGACTTAAATCGGCGGCGGGCCCAGGTTGGAAACCCGGTGAGGGAAAGTATTTGTTATGAAAGTGATAAGTAGTATTCACTTAATATTTTAATCTAAAAGACTACATATATTATGTAAACCATACTATAAAAACCAATGAAACGCTTTAATCTATATAAGTCTATTATGTGTAAAATTTACCGAGTCCTTTATTGCACTCCTGAAAGACTGTGTTGTATTATTGTATGTATTTGCATTAATCGATACTTTGCTTCGTTAGTTGTGGAATAAAAAGGTTGCGGCTATTAACTTCTTGTTACAAATGAATCTTGGTTAATCGTTCCAAAAGTACCACTCAGCCGTGGGTGGTGAGCCGCGTAGCAGCACGGATAGCTGTCCCTTTATGAAGCTCCATATTATGAGTTCGAAACATGTCGGACAAACATGTCGGGCCGTTCCTGACAATTTTTACGTGACTTTAAACCGTTTTTACAATCATTGAAGTACGTCAATACACAAGAGAAATATATCGAAGATTTCCCCAAAAATACACAAAAACTCAATTATGGTTTAATTAGCGAATCTGAAGTTTTCTGCACACGTGTCAAAAAACTCGATTCAGAATAAAGCCAATAAGGGTCGGAATAGGCGCCGCCGAAGTTAGACACCGTTTTTAGGGTTCCATACCCAAAGGGTAAAAACGGGACCCTATCACTGAGACTTCACTGTCCGTCCGTCCGTCCGTCTGTCACCAGGATGTATCTCAAGAAAGGTGAAAGCTAGACAGTTGCAATTTTCACAGATGATGTATTTCTATTGCCGCTATAACAACAAATACTAAAAATAAAATAAAATAAATATTTAAGGTGCCCATACAACAAACTTGTTACATATTATGGTAAGTACGGAACCCTTCAAGCGCGAGTCGGACTCGCACTTGCCCAATTTTTTTAGTCTTTTTTAAGCAGACTAATTAGAGAAGGTTTGGCAAGGCAAGTAAAAATGTTCACGTCACTGTCCATACGCATCTGCAGACCTGTAGGACGGCCTAGATATCGCTGGAATGATGAATCCAATCTCAGGGTTTTAGGCATCCTTATCTGGCGAAAGTTGGCTCAGGATCGTGAAGCGCGCTGTGATCTGATGTCGAAGGCCAAGATCCACTTTGGGTCGTTGATAAATTAGCCGAATCAAAGAAATAAATTCGGTATTACTCAACTAAACAGCTGAAGTAAAAACAATCCGGCTGCTACTACAGAACCAACTTGCTCAGTAATAGCAGACTGATATCTTTTATAGAAAAAGTAATCGAATAAACGTATCTTCATCAAGATTACAGTACCAGTAGTAGTCTTCGCTTTTACTCAATATTTACAGCACATTTTTCTTGTTATTCAGCGATCAGCGCTTATTCTACCTTTACAGCTTGAGGTTGTCTCTTGACTTGGACGGAGCACCACAACCAACTTGCTTTAGAGCTGGCTGGTCAGCATTTTCTCTATTTTAATAAATTATTCATGCGGTTATTTGGATGGCATGATCACAAACTGTAGTTAACATTTTGGTTAGTTCCTAGGTACGCACAAAATAGAACAAACACTAATATTCAGTGGTCAAATTGCTCAAAGGATAACTGTAAGAGATCCGTAATAGGGATAAATTTGCCTTTGTACATGTTTTATTTATTATGAATTGTATTTAATATCAGTTGTTGTGTAGGTACAATAAAGTGTTAAGATGGATAATCTTAAATATATGAATTTATGAATACATTAAAGTATTACATTGCGTTAAATCTATGAATGCAGTTTAAATTGTTTTATAAATTAAAATAATGTCTTCTTTCAGTAAAATGTTCCATCTACAATATTCAAGGTACTTTTCCTCCATGTGAATCATTGTGTTATATCATAGATTTTATACATATATCGTTACATCATTCCTTGTCACGATCATGTTACAATTAAAATTATGTCATGGCTCATACTCAGTAGTTATTTTTACTCAAATTGTTAGATTTCAATTAATATAAAATCGAGTAATTCACTCAAAGACCAATGAGGTTCTAAGGAACTAAAGTTATATTAAACACTTTAATAACAGAACGTCTTTGTCAAACTTTAGTCAAGCATCTTATATCTACAAAAGAAAGCACCCAAGTGACAAAAATTGAGTGCACACTCAATCAAACCAAACTACACTATTTCCGTATGTAAATTCTATAAAGGGGGAATCGTTCTACATGAAATGCAGTCAAGTTAGGAAGAATAGGCCGACGCTGCTAGCAATCACTGCGGGGTATTGCCGCACTACGGTAAAACGTCATATCTAACTATGGACTTTATATAAAGATACGACCTTTTGATGGCATAGGGCAGAGCATTGCAAAATGCAGTAGGCCACATTATGCGGTAACAAACTCAGCATACAAATGGGTTTAAAAGATTCAAAGAGGTTAACTGGACTAAATTTAGTCCATACGGATGAAATTATTAAGTGAACCTGATTGAAGAGAATCTGAGGCCTTACAACGGTCTTACATTTGTTTTTTTTTATTGTATGAGTCAGGATACTTTTTATGACCTTAAAAAAAGTTTGAAAATACGCAAAAAGTTGTGTTCTCAGCGACTGTTAAAATTGAAATATGCAAAAATTTAAATATAAGTTAAGTATACTAAAATCCTGTTAACTAGTAGCAGGCGTAAAGTAGCATTACACTGTTTAAAATCTTGATTACTGCCTTATTTTACCCACATAGGTAATTAAAAACTGTTTAATGTATTTAGCTTAAGCATGTTTTTTACATTATTTGATTGAAAATACGATACCAAGAATAAATACATTGAAAAATGTGCTACCTTACCGGATTCAAATTCAAACCAATATTATATATCTTGCTAGTCTAAAGTCAACAAACAGAACAACATAGTGCGTAAGCCATAGGTAAACTATGCTAGTAGTTAATCATAGGTTAAAGCTGCTAGTAATGAAATATAAGCGATAACAGCAATACATAGGTACCTATACTTACAACAAACAAACGTTCAAATTGCTCATAATTTTTCCCCCGTTAAACCTCACGCCTCATAATAATCCGCATTCATGCCCATTACATTTAAATTAAAATAGTTAATTAACGTTCAATATCGCAGTGCGCGAGGCGGAGAGGCTGAAAATTGTAAGGCAAAATTTTCCAGTGTTCACTCCGTATGGCGGGGCGTTTGAATATTTCACGCTCGATAATTTATTGCATGATTTAGTGCGCGAGGGCCTCCTTCAAACGGGCGCAGGTTAGGAAATATGCACGCGTTTTCACGCTTGCTAATGATACTGAGCAATAGTGGTTTACAGATACGTATAGCTGATATTATATTTATCTTAGCAGACTATTTTGATAAGATCCATAATACTTACTAGTCATCATACAACTATGTATATTTAATTATTTTAAAGCTGGAACGGAATGTAAGTAGGATTTTTTTAATAGGTGACAATATTTAAGATTAATTCGGTGAAATATAACATTTGGATTTTATAAACATACGTATTAATGTAGTAGATTTGTGAATTTGCACACTTAAAAGGCTGTCATAATTTGACCTAGTTTTACTGTAATAAAATAAAGTATCCACAGATGGTTGGAACACTCATGGCTCTAAAAAGTGCTGCATATTATTGACGGTTTCCTTATCATTTATCAACACGCGATAAACGTAGAACTACGGCACCAACCGCAGTATCAGATGAGCGACAACGGGTCGATCATTCCTTCAGCCGCAGCGCGAAGAAATTGAATTCTAATTTTCGATTTCAATAACAATGAACCTCAAATTACACCGGAGTGCTGGCACTGTCGTGATTCTTCATCGCGTCTCTGAGGACAATTTAATATTAAAATTGATTTAATTGATATTAAGGGCTCTTATCTTGAAGAACGTAATTGTCATAGCGGATATAGATTGCGTTTTGTTCTCACGTGCTTTAGAATGTTTAATTTGTTCAGTTGAGAGTTTTATTGTGACAAATGTTTTGAAAGAAAAACTCGGATATGTACTTTTCCTTAACTTAAGATACGTAATAATAATTCACTAAAAACCTATTTGTAAATATAATTATTGTAGGATATTTGATAAATGAACAATACATAGCAATTATAATTAGTTGTTTGACGAAGCATGCCGCTGATTAGATTTTGTATTCTCTCTGACGATGCCTGCGTTGCGGATTTGACTTTTGTTTTTTGCATTATTTACTGTTGAATAAATGATTATTATTTTATTATAATTTAATTTTGTGCTAAAGGGGTCTTAACACGAGTTCAAACCGAAAGCGAAAGGCTATTTAGCGTCATCGATATTAACAAAATTGACATTTTCACACATTATGCATGGAAATTTAATTTTAGCTGACCTCATTTTAATATTTTTATTTTGTTGTTTAAAGACTTAACTGTAAACACTAAATACATTATACATAATACAAATGCATCAGTATGTATATATTATTTTACGCTGAAAGAGAGTGATTTTGTGAAAAAGACAAGGAATGCGCTTTCAGTTTGAGTTAAAATTCAGAAAATTCTATAAACGCAAAACATCTAACAACCAAAGCAATCTCAATTCTCATTTCCAAACATTACACCAATATCTTTATGCCATTGTCGCTTAGCTTGTCGAAACATTTAGCGGAAACGGAGCGCCGAAAACGCGATAAGTACCAAGGCCTATTCTTCGGCTCAGTTTATCTCTCTCCCTCTGATAACGTCGTTTTGTGAATACTGCTTCTTTAATGGCCGCCCTTACTCGAATGGCCTAACGAATAAAGTCAATCTTTCCGACGTAAATCTTCGAGGAGTCATAACTCAGTTTCGAGATTCGCCCTGCAGGAGTTTACGATCTATTTACTTGATTGTTTGCCTTGCCCTAACTTATGTTGTAAAGGAAATATATAGGTTAAGATGAAAATAGAAAAGCGGAGGTCGGATTGGTTTATTTGTTCTATGATGCCGTTGTCAATAGGGGTTTGTAATAAAGTTCTTATTAATCTGTATAGAATAGGCTGTTTGGAGGTTAGATAGGTAGGATGTTAAATTGTATTAATCTTATGTTTATTTCGAAAACCTTCGAAAATGTGATATTTATTCTGTATTTTGAAATGCTTAAAACGCTGTCAGCCATTTTCACCCTAATAGTAACGTCACCAATCTAGTAGAAAAAACTTAAACTAGAATCGTTGGCATCATAATTATGTAGTGTATTACTGGTCTTTATTTACGGGATCACCTACGTCACGCCACAGATAAGCTAAAGAAAAAAATGGCGGACGGCGTTTTTGTCCATTCATGGAATTTCTATTATCAACTAATAGAATTTAGCTTTCTAGCTGATTAAAAAGAATATTTTTATGTGGTTAAGTGTGAAAATCCCATTTACTAAACAAACTTACAGTTGTTCTTGTCAGGTCTGCGGTAGAACATGTCGGTCTCGTATCGGTTTAGTTTGCCATTAAAAGCGGTGTCTCACGAACATGACACCATAAATTGTCAGCAATTGATACAGATTGCTATATGTATACAGATTGAATACTTACTATATTATATTTATTAGTATATGTGTAGTATTACGAAGTTGAACAAACGACATTTTTAAATGAATAAACTATATTTATTTGTCACAATAATTTGGTAACAAAAATAACATAATATAACATTCCATTAGAAATTGCAAACCGATAATAATGAGCCGCCAAGAGTGACACTCCGCGACCCTTTTAAGGCGAGTGTGTATGTGGAATGGTGACTTTTAAAGTCCTAAGGCTCGTAATCTAACCAACGGAAAGCCGCGCGCAGCGACCACTTACCAAAACGTTCCGATACAAGGAGTTCGGAATACTCGTGCGAAACATACGTTGCGTTCGCTACATATGTTTCATATATATAGTTTCATTAATATTTTATACAATACAAGTACTCTTTATTGCACACCTCATAAAACATACAAAAGAAATACAATGCAAGGAAATAACAATTGGAGGTAAACAACAGCCGGTCTTATATTTACATATTATGTAGGTACTTTATATATATAATTATCATGTGTAATGTTATGGTATCTATATCTATGTATTATTTTGGAATTGCAGGTCTTATAATATACAGGCGAAATAAGATTAGTCTTTAGTATCTCTGGGCATACATTTATTTCTTTCTCTCTTTCTTTTTTTCATACTAACTTGTTCGTTTGTCTATCTTCTTGGATAAGTATCTCACTATTCTCTCTCATGTACTCAAAGGTAAACGAAAATAAATGTGATAAAAATTTGTAGGTACAGTCAACCAATTTGATTCCTAGGCCATTTCGTACCTTGTCACAGTGAAATCTCATATCATTGCCATTGTGACAAGGTTATAATATAATGGCCTAGAAATCAAATTGGTTGACTGTACATACCTATTGTTATTACGTGTTTATTATTTGCTTTCATGTACATAGTGTTTACATACATACGTACAGTTATTATAATATGGACACAGACTCAGAATACGGTGCATTAACATTATTCATAAATTCAATTATGGCAAAGGATATCACAATAATTTCAAACATCAATAGCTCTCGATCCTATTCCGAATAATGTCGAGCATATTTCATAATGGATTCACGGAGAAGTAATATAATGAAAAGATATACATAAGAACATATTACAAGGTAGTAATTGAGGGTTTCATGATTCACTGCGCATATGATTATTATAAAATTGGCTTGTTTCCTGACACATCGTATTTATGACACTTTATACTTTCGCTGTTTGTACACATAATTAACAAACGCCGAAATGTTAGATCATGAAGTTAAATAAGAAATATCGCGTCAGAACCGTTATAATTTGTGTTAATTACATCGTATTTAGTTTTGATAATAGAATAGAGATCTTTATTGCACACCTCAACAGGAAAGAAATAAAAACACAGAAAAAAACTTAAAATTACAATAGACACAGACTACAGGCGGTCTTATCGCTAAAGAGCGATACCATTCAGACAACCTTTTGGATAGTGAAGAACTTGAAATTTATCTATTAGGCGGTGCAAAAATCAGAAAAAAGGAATAATATGTAGAACACAAATACATATATAAATATAATAAACAATAGATACATGCATACACACAGCCAGAAAATAAATGACCAGTTGAATAAAATACATAGATAATGCTCTTTCAGATGAACTTTGAAATATATGTAGGTATATAATTATATGATAAAGATGCCCGTTACTTAGTGGAAGTAGAAGGCCCAAGGACCCGAGTCCGCTAGCCGCTGCCACCACCACCTTAATCTTCCTTTTTTTTTTAGAGTAATCGAGTAAAAGGGATTGTGTACCAAATAACGATACCATTTCTAACAAGCCTTTGCGACGTTTGCTCACCAGGCTAGCAGATACCAAAATTGCTTAAAAGGAAATATCACTGTTCATCTTTCTATACAAATCGAGTTTTCGTTCTCTGTTCTATGTAGGATTTTATTACTATAAAAAATGTGTGCTTTGGCGTCTATTTTAGGTCTAAACTTCACCACAAACGGACGCCTAGTACACAAATCCTACGGATAATATGCCGCAGTAATGATAACGCTGATGCTGTAATCAATGCACTTATAATACAAAAGAAAACGTACAACGCATTGTTTTTCCCCTTAAATCTTGACTATTCCAATAATAGATATGTTTTTATAAGTTTGATACTATCGACATATACGTTGTGTAACACACGCTAGTATGCAAAGGACGTTATTTGACTAACGCCTAATGGAAGAAAGCGACGCCTGCCTCGTCACCCACTGACCCAATTTTGATTTTGATTACATACGCTGTTAACGATAGGGGGGTATCAACCTCTTATTTTTTTCCATGAAACCTATTGTAATTGTGTTTTTATAGTGTCTACCGATTTCAACCCGAGCCGTTAGGTAAGCATATAATATTTTTTGTTGCATATTCCCAATTTTAATATTATACATATTTTAATATTTGCCGTACCGCTGTACGGGTAGCAGTCCCTGATTAGTCTTGATTAGTCGTCTCCTAAGTTGGTCTATTTCGCAGGATGTCATTTTCTACTTTAGTCATCTTCTAAGAGGGTTTATTTCGCAGGACGTCATTTTCTAGTTTAGCAATCTTCTAAGTGGTTCAATTTCGCTGGACGTCATTTTCTGGGTTAGTCATCGTCTAAGTAAATCTATTTCAACGAAATTCTCTAGGCTTGTAACTAATCTTATGGCACTAGCCGGAGTGCCATACCTTATTTTCTAATACCATGCTATTACCTATCCTTAAACAAATTGTAGTTGGCTAGTCTTAATCAGCTGTAGCACAACTGTCACAAGCGACTCTTTCTCGCGCGAGATATATATTATATCTTTTCGTGCAGTAATGTGAGAGAGTGACAGGTGTAGCGATCATGCGACAGGATGATGATTTGGTGTAGGGACGCCCGGCCGGAGACAGGCGGGCTGTCGATCGCTTGATTGCGTTCATTCAGCCCAATTCCCAATAGGAGCCAACGTTTGCTGTCCCGGCAGCGCTCCCATGCAGCCTTCTTCCTCGAATCTTCTTGTTCTCCTGCAGAAAGATACATCTTTAAGGTTAATGTCCCAAGCTCTTCCTCTCCTCATGCGGCAGGAGTCGCTAAGCATAGTTGTGCTAGACTATAGCAGATATCTTTAAAGTATTACACAAACTGCGGGTCAGAGGCTGTCGCGTTTGTTGTGCGGCAGATAATTGATGAAGCATCCGTCTCTCTTACACTCATGTCTCTTGAATTCAATTCCATTCAATCACCACTATTATAAAATTCTAGACTTTTATTGAAAATTCGTATTCTATGGAGAGGGGTCATGATTTCAGGAAAAATCTTTATACTTAGCGTGATGTAGGATCATCTTTTGTTTTGTAAGGGCGCGTTGCGCTATGCCAGTCTAGCGCTATCAGTTGGGCATAATTTCCTATGCGCTTTCAACACACCGAAACGGCTGAACAATTTTTAACAAATTTTGGCACATGGATAGCTGGACATACAAAGATTATAGGGCACTTTATAACCAACTACAGTAAAGAAAAAAATTGGTTGTCTGTAAAGACGGTTTACGGATGATAATTTGCTTGATAACTTATGCCAGCCGATGGAGTGGAAGAGAGATAGATGCGTCACAAGCCGAACGTGCCTCTCTATCGCTTGTTCCGTGCTCTCGCTTGCACGCTCGGCTCAGGCGGAACGTGACAATGAGTCATGCTTTTTCTTGCGTGCAGCCGGCGTTCATCGATTTATAAGACGTTATAATTATCACGTCAATCAAAAACATACGGATGAAGTTGCACCTTCTAGTTCTCCAAAATAATTCTTATATTTCTTTCTAAAAAAACAATGTACATTGTAGTCTAATTGCGTGTGCCATCTACAAAGCTAAGACGCCAGGTATGTTGTGTTTGGACGCGGCTCTACCTACATTCGGCGCTCATTTCCTGTCAAGAGCGGGTCGCCCATTAGCTATACAAACAGGACATACGTTTCCGTGACACCTGTGCTTTAACATATCATGACATGATATATGTTTTTCTGCGGCAAGTTCCAACGGTATACATATCAGTATTTCACAGAGGGCGTTCCAGTAGCGTTTATGGAATCAAAGATTTGGTGTGATTGATGTACCGTAAAACTACCCAACTATAGTCCAATCATCCAACTATGGTCCAAAACAAAACTCGTTTATTTTAATCAACATCCATATTCTATCAGTGATTTTATACGTTTTTATTTAAGTTTGTTTAATTATGTTGTTTACTTTAGAGTTTATTCGTTATAATTGTCGTATATTAACGAGTAATTTTCGGATTAAATTGGACCATAGTTGTGTGGATTGGACTATAGTTGGGTAGTTTAACGGTAACGATGTGATGGCTCAGTTAGGAGAGCACTACGCCGGAAACGTAGTGTGTAGCGAGTCCTGCTTACATTGCAGTAGATTACATTACATTTTTCTTTCATAATTTACCTAGATGTCAATATTTATTTATGTAATAAAGAAATGTATTATAATTGGCTCGAGTTATGTACTTTTTTGAGGGAGTTGATAATAATATAAATAATAAATGATAAATATCGGACAACCTCACACAAATCGATATAGTTCAAAATTAAGCTCAAGTAGGCTTGTGTTATGGGTACTAGACGACGATATACGTACTTAAATATATAGATACCTACTTAAATACCTACATAGAACATCCATGACCCAAGCACAAATATTTGAGTTCATCACACAAATATTTGCCCTGGCCGGGATTCGAACCCGGGACCGCCGGCTCAATAGTCAGGTGTCTACAAACTTCGCCAAACGCGTCGTCATATATTATGTAAGTCAAATATGTAAGATGTAGAAATGTAAAAAAAGTACAATTTTTTTAAGTGCACTTTCGTATTAAACAATATTTTAGGAATGACGCCAAGCTAATGTCGTATTTCGCTAGCGAAGCGCTACTTACGCTTGTAAAAACTTCTAATAGCAAAAAAAAACCAGTAGCCTAAAATTTGCACATAATTTTATCGTTTACCTCTACAATCTGACCTTGATCGCGCCTGATTTTAAGTGATGATAAGGCCTAGAATGAAGCATGCTTGTCTAAAGATGCCTATTCACTCTCGACTTGAAGAGATCCCTATTACTAAATAACCTTATACTGCCCACAAATAAATTACCACATTCGACTAAATTAAAATTCGGCGAATTAATTCTTCCCGCTTTTATTCGTCGGCCATCGCAACAAACGCGCGGTCTTGCGCCAAAGCAAATTGCCGAGCATTGTTATTCAAACAGTATATTAAAGATTCATTCACGTCATTCTCAGAGATTTGAATTATATCAGCCTCCTCGGAATACAATTAAGCTTTTTACAATTGAAAAGAATAATTGGGTAGTTCATTATCGGTCGTTTAATATTTGTTATTGCGTTGGTATTTATATTAGGCTGTTTAGAAATAATTGATTGGTTTATTTTCAAACACACCCGTGAAGTGAACTACTTGTGCAATCCAGAGTACACTGTTGGTGTGATTGAGACGATGGGGGTCCGATGAACATACGTACAAATACGGACAATAATACAAATTACGCATATGTTACGGTAGGTGTAATTACCACATATTTATCTTATATCTAATATCTACTTACCTACTTATTTATATTATATCTTTATAAGGCTGTTCTTTAAACAGAAAATCGTACGTACAAAAAATTAAAATATGCTGGTCGAATTCCCAGAATAGTCTGGATGTGTTAGCGACAAACACGCTACCTATATTTCACTTTTATGAATTTTTCTTCATAATCCTCTAAAATTAATATTATCCGTATACATACTATTTAAACCACCTTTCTCTCATTTCTTACTAAGAAATAATAAATAAAGATTACACCGCCGTAATTTTTTAGCCCGGCGTTATTTAGACTATAAAATTTTCAAGAACTCTGCACCATGATATTAACTTCATTTTCTAACAGTACAAAGCCCGATCAATATCCGACATATAACAACTATAAGCAAATATTGCAAGGGCCCGAAATCCCTTCGAGGTCGCTGCCCTAATGACCTGAGTTAACGTTTCTGCATATTATTCCATGACACGTATCCGACCGGGCGGCAATGTTGGCATTTCCTTACTAAATTTCCTTGGAGACTGGAGTCACGTTATTCCTATTTTATTTGACAACGTGCCGTATTCGTTTTGAAGGATTCGAAAAACGAAGCTGTTTATACTTTGTTAAGGAACAATGCAGTACCTAATATTACTATGACACGATTTAGCAATGCGTTGGATAGTTTTCCAGATATTGACGTGTTACACTGTGCCCATTTAGACTTAGAGTAATACTTACAACTCCATTTTCGAAATAATCTCTAAGCACTTGTAAATACCCATGAAACTATTATTTGCATAATTTCAAGTCAAGTACAAAACACTTGTAAAGAATCCAATAACATTCTTGTAAATCAGTTCTAATAAAAGGAAAATACGTGTATTTTTGAAGTAATCCAGATGCAGTGATATTTTGGGTACGTTCTAATTAGTAATAGACAAAAGCGCACGAAAAATCGATAGTACCAAAACGGTCAGCTCAGCGAAATAATATCGGGGCCAAAACATTTTTCATCCATTTTCTCCGGAATCCTTCCACTGGAACTTCATGAATATTTCAGCCAGGATCAATTATTAAAATGATTTACTACTCCCCGGTTCCCTGTATAAACGTGCACTCGCCTAAGGTTTTATTTTTGCCCGAACACGAGGATGGACGTGAGTAAAGTTCACTTTCCTGCTCTTGTGCGTAAAATGTTAATAAGTGCCGTAATAATTGATGGAAACGGGACACGCGATTGTGCTAAGATGTTTGGGTGGAATGTGTTCATTTTCATGAAATGAAAAATTACTTGTTTTGATTTCTGTGTGGTATTATACCTAGAAAAAAGTTTACAGTTAGGTAAATGTGTTGATTTTAAAGTATAAAAGTGAGATTATGATTGTTTGTTGAAGCTAAAAATAAAATAACAGGATCACAAGAATTTTGCATCGCCAAAAGTTACACTCAATTTATTTAAATAACATAGTTACAACACAATTTCATAAACACATACCAAAGTTAAAATTTAAATATCAAGTTATTTAGGTAGGTACCTACTTTAAAAACTAGTTTTGTAAAATAGTAGATTGTTAGACAATGAATGAAATGATACCTTTTATTTCAAGTAGAACACGCTAATACTTTTCATTTCGAACTTGAGGAAAATAATCAAAAGCTATATAAAAAAAAACCGTTATTGAAAACTCTCAGCTCCCGTACTGTACACGCGCAACTATGGTTGATGTTTCTTTTTTTTAACGTATTATCTAATCATAAGACATTCACGTGACATTCAATTAAGCAATAAGAGTGCGGTTTATAATATATAAGCTCTATTTTATTTCTTAAACAACCTTTTACAGAACAAGGTTCTTTTAAGTATATTCATTTAAATTATAAACATTTTTGGTTTTCGAATCTGCACCACCACTGCGCCAACCGCGTCGACATAACGATTATAAAGATAAAGACAACTGACAGTCACCACGACGTCACACCAAATACCAAATGACATAAAAAGTCTCTGAACAAATGTCAGTCATAAATTTATCATTCCATGCAATGCCACTATAACTTTAAATCTGCCTTTCAAACGGGACAGCCTCACAATCTGATTTTAAATGCATATAAAATTTGATCGTTAACGGCGCTCCACAGCGCTTTACAGCGCATTTTATTTCGCGTCGTATTTGCAGACTATCGATATGGTAATGAGAATGGATCCGAGGTAACGTGATATTCGCTACCTGTGAACAATTTGCAAGCATAATGCCGACAAGAAACTTACTTTAAAGTAGTTTTTTTTTGTTTATTAGTTCAGTTCAGGCTCTTGATATATAGCCCAACTAGGGTGTTTCTCAACCCAAGCCAAATTGCGGATTTTTAGTGGTACTCATTTATTTTACTGGCAACGGCAAATTCTTGGTAACTGACGTTGCAAGTCAGTGAATGTCACTGATGTAAACAAAGAGAAAATGTCAAGTAATTTTTCTTTATAATAAAGCCAAAACTCTTCACAGTTATGAATATCAAGCTTTTTCCAATAGGATCCAGTATTTATTTCGCAAAAAAAACGAAGGATTGAACAGCATTCCGTTAAACTATGTATTGAATTTGGTTCATGACAAATCCTTGACAAATCGCTTGACGCTTAATCCATACTAATATTATAAATGCGAAAGTGTGTCTGTCTGTCTGTTACCTCTTCACGCTTAAACCGCTGAATCGATTTTGATGAAATTTGGCATAGAGATAGTTTAAGATCCGAGGAAGGACATAGGATAGTTTTCATATTGGAAATCATACCTAAAAAGATTGAAAAGTGAGTAAACATTTCTGTTGGGGTGCGGTGACCCTGTAGGAAATGTAATTATTAGACCAAAAGCACAATTGCTCTTACATTTGCTTAGGCGCTTTTAATAATCCCTTTTATCAAGTTCCACGCGTACGTAGTCGCGGGCAAAAGCTAGTAATTCATATATACGACGTATGCAACATTATTGCCACATGAAAGCGGTTTGTAGCGCCACTATCCCTGGGCCAGACCGACACTTGTTAGGCTATACTTAGTGTCAGACATGTGGGTTTGAAGCATAGAGTTTGAAGGGTGTTGAACCTTGAGATTGAAAACGCCCCTGAGCTTGTAAAAAATCCCTATAACAGATTAAGGTTCGTCTTAATTACTTTTTTTTTCAGGTTAAGTAATTCAATAGCATGATTCTTCTTCTTGTGTCGTATTCCTCATTGCTGAGGGTCGTGACCTCTATGTATCACTCTTCGGACAACCGCTCTTCACTTATTACGATCTAATGCAGACCTCATGGTGTCGGGAAACTTTGTGACCGTTGTGGCTGGAATCTAATCGGTCCAGTGTATGGGACTCCTTCCTCTTGTACTTACTTCTATCTTTCCTGTCACTAAGAGCGTTTCCTGGTTGGCATTATTCTTCCTGACTATATGACCGAAAAATTATGGAACCAGATGTTGGACAGTCTCATGGTGATTCCCAAATCCTGAAAGATGGATGCATTGGTGCGATGGGCCGTCCATGGTATTCTCAACATTCTCCTCCATCACCACATCTCAAATGCATCAATGCGTTTGCGGTCAGCGTTTTTGAGGGTCCATATTTCGGCGCCATACAGGAAATGTTTTAGTAGACAGCAATAGCTGGATTATTGACTACTAAAACGTTTAATTTATTAATTTGCTGTAAGATAATAATGGAACCATAAAGTCGGAGAATGAAAAGATTCGTCACTTTTATTTGCTTTTACTTCTATTTTCATTTGTGTCTTTTATGTACAAACAACTTGTATGACATAAGACATACTAGAGAAAAAAAACTAAACAAATAAACGCGAATATGTAAAAAAAGAAATAAGCACGAGTTAATTTTTTGTAAACATAAATTATTTATAACATACCTACTTAATATCCTACTTTTCGAACAGACAGGGTGTGTTTGTAATGATAAAACATTTACTCTGTCCCAGGTATAGAAGTTTCAACCACGCGAGCCCGTGTTGCGGTTTTAAATGTCAAGTGTGACGTCACTAGGTTTAAATGGATAAAAGACATTATAAACTTTACACAAGTTTACAAATTAAATTGCCCAGCATAGTTATCCGCAAAATTTATGTTAACAAGCTCGCCGCCTGTTTCATATGACTCCCAGAAACGTATCGTATATTTTGTACCTAATCATAGATGTTCCCTTCTAACGCATTTGCAAAAAAACATGCGTTCTTAATTTCAGAGAGAAAAGCCGTCAGATTTAAATGTTTTAGTGTGAGTGTTTGCTACTTTACCGACAAAGCGAGATAGAAGTAGTGCATTTCGAGATATTGGACTGTATGTTTATTTACTGGAAGGTTTTACAACTTCGGTTGCTAGTATTTTTTCTTTACCGCTGTTGGGTGAAATGAAACCTATAACCTTCTTCGGATGCACAGCTATCCCTTTACCGAAATTGGTTAAAACCCATTCAGCCGCGTGATGAGAAGACAAAAATATACCAACAGATGACACTTTACGGCTGGCGCCGCGCGCCCATACAGATCCTGCATCGCGCTTTTTAGATTCCCTGAAATATCTATAATATATTTCCCTTCTCCATAGAAAACTTATTTCACAGTCAAAAATCTTGTGAATTGCACTACAGGCACGTCAGGTCCTGAAACTTTTAACCGCGGAAGCCCGTACCGTTTCAAATGTCAAATGTGACGTCACAAGGTTTAAGTGGATAAGAGATATTATTAAACTCTACAGAAGTTTAAAAATTGATATTGCCCTGAGCTTTTTAACTTTTGCGTTCCTATAAATTCTTACGTAAGCACTACAATGGAGGACGAGGGGAGGGGGAACTTTTTAAAAGGTGACCTTTATCTTTATTTGATTTCAAGTTTAGCGGTATCATAATTGTGTTAAGACTAAATTGGAGGGTGTGTAATCATAGATATAACAACGTTTCATATAATGTCCCTGGATATAACAACATTTGATGTAATGCTTCATTTGATATAACAACAACATTGAAATCGTTGGGGATAATTTCAATTCGTATAAAAGTCATTTGATATAACTCAGAGGCACCTGCATCCAAACTGCCGAAATGAAAATGCTGAGGTGGATGTGTGGCGTTACCAGGCTAGATAAAATCCACGAGTACATGCGAGGAAGCCTGGGCGTACGCGACATTGGCGATAAGCTGCAGAAGAGTAGGCTGCGATGGTATGGTCACGTGAAACGGCAACCATCCGACCACGTGGGGAACTTGGCACTACAAGTCTCCATCCCCGGTCGAAGATCCAGAGGCCAAAACGAGGTAGAAAGACGTAGTGCAAAAGGATATGAGTGAAGGGCGAATCTCCGAAGACGAAGTCAAGAACAGGGTGAAGTGGAAAAGCAAAATAAGGAAAGCTGACCCCACCATCATGTGGGATAAAGGCTAGGAAGAGAGAGGATAAAAGTCATCACTACATAGTATAAAACAAAGTCGCTTTCTGTCTGTCTGTCCCTATGTATGCTTAGATCTTTGAAACTACGAAACGGATTTTAATGCGTTTTTTTAATAGATAGAATAATTCAAGAGAAAGGTTTATATGTATAGTACATGCTTAATTTATCTGCATTGCACCCATGCGAAGCCGGGGCGGGTCGCTAGTTTGATATAATGCGCATAATAACCTAACACTCCTCCTCCCTTCGTTCGTCGTCGTACCTAACCATAACTCTTTTACAGTTTTACTTTTTACTTTGAGCAGTTTGAGTATGTATAGAGAGCCTTTAAAGGTATCAAGTGATCATTATACCATAGAAAATATCATTCGTTTTTATATAAAACAACATATACTATTGACCGAGCTAATAAAGCGATAGCGTCTCCGTTTCAGCTTAGCCAAAAATATTTTGTATGTCCTGGTTTCTCTGAAATTTCGTGAGCATGTTTAATAATATAGGTACTATCTTATTTTTAGTCCTTTTTTAAAATTTTCAAAATGGTGCAGATAATGGCGGTTGAAAACGTAATAAAAGTCATTTTTAAAAAGGATCGCGAGCTCACAAAGCCACTAGTATATAAAAAGTTATGAAAATCTTTTGAATTACTTCCCTACCCTACTCTACTCTCGATCGCTAGTACACTGTCAGAATATTTACCGTAACACAATTTAGCGACGCAGCAAAATTACCAGGGTATTATGAATATACAGCACTTAGATAGCAAGCATTTACCTGGGGCATTCAAGCTTTCAATTGTGTCCGCTCCCTCGGCCGTGAGCGCGATAAACTCTGAAAAGACCTACCGGACACTCCATTCATGTAGATCATTGAGGAGCGACGAGAGGCAACTGTGCAGAAAACCGTCCAGGCTGTTTAGTTTACGTAGTCACGTGTGTGCACTGTATAGGTTGGAGATTTAACTGGTAACATGGAGGTTCGTTTGGTGAAAAGTTTCGTAAAACGTTTTTGTTTTACTGCTACTGTCAATTGGATTATGGTAAACGCGACTTTTAATAAAAGCTATAAATACAGTCATTATTTCGCAATATGTAATAATCTGTTCAGTGCTCCTAGAAAGGTCCCACCATTAACAAGTATATGCTCAAAAAGCCAAAATTTGTGACGCCGATTACACCTACTCCTTAAATACAGCAAGACCTTAAAAAAAATTGGAAAATTGTTTGATAACATACATTTAACCCGTTATTAAATATAAATAAATAATAAATAAATATTAAGGGACAATCATACACAAATCGACCTAGTCCCAAACTAAGCAAAGCTTGTACTATGGGTACTAGACGACGATATACATAATATATAAATACATATATAGATAACATCCATGACCCAAGAACAAATATTTGCCCCGGCCGGGATTCGAACCCGACCCGGGACCGCCGACTCAGTAGGCAGGTGTCTACAAACCGAGCCAAGCGCGTCGTCATATGCTATGATATTGCCCCTTTCTCTGTGTTATTTAAAAGATTGTACTTATATTGAGGATGTCAAATTTAAGTGTGTAAAATTATAGTAACCTTTGTTTTCTTTTGAGCGGTATACTATAGTTTTTAAAGTTTATACCATTATTTATGAATCACCAAGGACTTTCCATTTGTTATCAAAGTACACTTTTTTCCAATTTACATGATTGTTTGTTTAATAAACACTTCATTATTCCATTCCATATACATAAATGCATTGAAAGAATGACTGAAACTTAAGCATTACCTGCGTGCGATGAAAATATTTTTCAATCTGCATAAATATTAACATTCGCAAATGTAATTTATTTTACATTGTAAGTACGCAGCCAGCTTTTATCCAAAGAATCTTAACATTAATATACGTTTTACAGTATTTTACCTCGCGTTTTTCCTTTACGTCATTCCAGTTATCTCCTCGTTTTAGCCATTTCCTCTTCTCTTTGCGCCGAACGTAAATCCAATTTGGGTCTACATTTTGATCGGTATGATATATAAAGGCTGGGATTAAAGATCCCTTTTCTGTTGTTTATTATTTGTTTCATCTGTAGCAGGTCTTTTCTTAAGGATGTTGTACTTCCTAATTAAGGTTCAAAGCCTCTGGTGAATCTTGATTTGAACAAAACCATCAAGAAGGGTTCGTAACGGTCGCTATAACAACTTTTGATATAATATTGGTCAATATAACGATCAAGTGGCATAATAAACGAATAATATATACAATCAATACACACCCAACCAGCTTAAACAAAAATTAAAACTGTAATAGAGTCAATGGTTACGATAAGGTGCCCGTAATTTCGTTCGCCTATTTTCTATTTCTTTACTGTAGTCTAGTAAAAAGTACCCTATAACCATCTTTGGACGTACAGCCGTCCCTGAACTAAAATGGGATAAAATCAGTCCAGCCTATGCCGTATCGGTGGGAAAATCTTGCCAACAAGTGGTGCTGTACGACGTTTGGCGCCACGCTCCTATATCGCGCTATTAGGATATTTCCTGAAAAGAGGAGTACTGCCATGCTACGGTAAAAGGACGTATCTTACTATGACATCCGTATAAAGATACGATCTTTTACCGTAACACGGCAGAAAAGAAAACTGATTTTCTATACAATTTAACATTCCGTATTTTTTTGTCGAGAGATTATGTCAGTACAATACGAAACGAGGAGATTATATTATATATTGGAGTCAGTTATTTTTTGTAAAAATAGATTTGATCAACCAGCTATTTAGACATCACCCTATCTTGTGACGTCACATCAAAACTGACAATGACAAGTGGCTATCTACCCTACGTCACATCCGTCACATTTTTGCCAGAATATTATCCTGTGTAACTGTTTATTCAATTGTCCATGCCCTCTCAGCCGTGCAACGATAAAGTTTGAAAAGATGAAATACAACCGGACAGTGCTTCTCCCTGCGCAAAAAGAGCTTAAGTGCCAAGTATTTTCTACTAACATACTCTCTTTTGTATGAACCTCATGTCGACGGGACGAAGTGGCCGGAGAAGGGTTAACCAGTGCTCTGCATACTGCCTTATACTACTTAGATATAATAGAAAGTAACTCAATTGGAATTTCCTGGCAGTTACGTCCTTTTGTGGTCGGAAAGTAGCATATTATGCGGGTTTGTTTAAGTCGAGGGGAAGAAAACATATGTGATACGTGATACCTAAACTGTAAGAATGTTGACGGTTAAGTACATATTTTAATATACATATTTCGTATAGCTGTTTAAAGAGTCAAGATTTCTCTCCAAAGTAAACAATTTAACATATTATAGGAATTAAAATATTTATATTTTATTATTGTTCCAGTATGCTTCTTAGTTTATTAGGATACAATACATTTACCCTCAGTAGATTATTTGAATTATGTAAGAACAACGAAAATCGAATTTTGATGTGCTTAGATTATAATGACGACGCGGCTGGCACAGTCTGCAGACACCTGCCTACTAAGCCGGCGGTCCCGGGTTCGAATCCCGAACTCGAATATTTGTGCTTGGGTCATGGATGTTATCTATATATGTATGTATATCGTCGTCTAGTACCCATAGTACAAGCTTTGCTTAGTTTGGGACTAGATCGATTTGTGTATGATTGTCCCATAACTCTCGCAAACTTAACTTGATTAGTAACGTGATCAAATAATTAGAAATTAAACGAACTTACCTGAAGTGAAGTTCTATTTTAATTGTATGAGCTGCGCAGTCTCGAAATGATAATTAACTCATGTAGTATACGCAGTTATACAGCTTTAGATCACATAATTCAGAGTGCAGAAGTTTAAGCGTCCAATTCAAAAAACGCGCCAAATCTTCAAACACCAGCCACGCCTTCCGCACTCTGACCTGTCAATCTCATTTAGTTTAGAGTTTAGTAGCTTACAGCAACTCCGCCAACCTGGCGTGACGCCCGAAAAACCAGAACCTATGGAAATGACCTGGAAAATAAACTTTGAAACGAAAAATCTATTATAATAGATTAATAATATCCACCCAAATGGCTCATTTTTTACCATTAAATAAATTGGCATGGGTTTATCATAATTGTTTTAAATATTTCTATCGGAAATATGTATTATGCCTCTCTAACTCTGTGAACCTCGAGCATCAAGCCCAAATCAGTGGCAGACCAGACAAGCACAAGCAAGCCTGTTGAATAGGCAACCTGTCCTATTCATCACGTTGATAGTTTAATAAATCTAGTTTAAAATATATATATATATATAGGTAGGTATATAACAGTAATAATTTAGCTAAAAAACTTTACTGGTCTTTTGGGTCACAAAGGAAGTTGATAATTGTCAGAATCTAATAAAAATCCAAAAAATTTGGACCATGGTAAAAAAGGATCTTTCCTGCTAGTTTACAATGAAACCAATTCTGTAATAGCTTTAGATTTCATCATTATCATCAGCCTGATTCAGTCCACTGCTGGACATAGGCCTCTCACATGGCTTTAGATTTGTCTGTATGCTATTAAAGCATTCATTTATTTTTATGTCCAAAAATAAAATTGACCCTGGTACTTATAAAAAAGGAGCTTTTCCCCTAGTTTGCACTGTAAAAATAAATTCTCTAACAACTTCAGAGTTGTCTGTAAACTATTAAAGCATTAATTTATTCTTATATGTTTATTAACTTCATTGCACAAAACAAGTCAGTATGAGTGGCGGACACAATGCCAATGCCATTTTCTACCCGATCAGCCATAGGGCCAAACCCAGATACTTACTAGTACATACATATTGGAAGTAGGTACCTTTTATGTATCATTATATGTAATTCTTCCAACAAAATAAAAATAAATAAATAAATTATAAAAACTGCACATATCAACCACAACCTGATTTTAATCAGAGAACTGCATGACAGGTTTAAGCAACTCTGTATTTTAAGCATATATGTAAACCACAACCTGATTTTAATCAGAGAACTGCATGACAGGTTTAAGCAACTCTGTATTTTAAGCATATATGTAACAAAAAAAATGATTCACTCCGTCACATGTTAAAGATTAACTTTAATTAGTAAAAGTTCGATTTACAAATCGGAAACACATAGCAAACAATTAAAATATCCCGAAAGGCGCGGAGCGCGTGCTGCCTGTTTTTTTCTCCTAGTTCTTCCTTTCGCCACGCTGCTGCGTGGCGCGACCGAGCGAGCTGTTGGCCGTGCGGTGGGGCGCGAGTTGCCATGGTAACGAGCGCGCGCGCAAATATGGTTCTTACACTCCCCCTCTAGTTCGCAAAAGCGCCCTCGCTAAGCGGACTAGGACAAAATAAAAATTACGGAGACGTCGTTAAGGAGTGACCGTGTCTAACCTACATAGATACAATAAAAGATGTGACACTGCAGCGCGTCTAAACCTGAACAACGCTTCATCTAACCTAATCTAAGTATCGACGGGGTCGCCCTCGCTTTCTTTTTTCTCTTATAGCTGGTGGGCATGTATCACTATCACCCACGAAGGGAGTGAGCTGGGAGACGTGGTACTTACCTAACACTGTCTCGTCGCTCACTCGCCCTATGGTGTACGTAGTGGGGCTAACCACGTCATGAATCCGGTAGGGCCCATCCCTACGGGGTATAAACTTGGGAGTCTGTCCCGCTGCTGTGTCGTTGGAGCCCTGTGTCTTTAATAACACAAGATCTCCCGGCGCGTAATCGGGCGCTGGGCGACGGTGCTGATCGGCGTACTGCTTCTGCCGCGTTTGTTCACGTTCGTGTACGTCACGGGCGTGCAGTAGGGAGTCGGCTAACCGTTTCAAATATGGCGTCACAGCTGCCACCGGCGTGTCGCGCTCCACTATCGCGCGCATGTCTGATGCGGCGTCAGCTGGTGCGCGGAGCTCCCTACCAAAAGTCAAGTATCCAGGTGAGTACCCAGTACTTGTAGTCGTCGCGGAGTTCATTGCAAACCTGATAGCCGGTAGATGGATGTCCCAGGCGTCGTGATCCTGACCGACGAGAATAGCCAGTTGCGGTTTCAGGTCACGATTCTTCCTCTCTATGGGGTTCGCTTCGGGATGATAGTATGGGGTCAGCGCTTGCTCAATCCCCATTACGTGGCATACCTGTTGCATGACCTCGCTGACAAATTGGACTCCGTTGTCGCTGATCATCCGGCGAGCGACACCATAACGTAAGAGTACCTCAGACGTTAGTACCTTGGCGCATTCCAGGCTGGTGGCTTGTCTTAAGGCAAATAATTCTACCCATCGTGTGCACACATCTTCCACGATGAGGATCCACCGGTTGCCCTCTGAGGTTTCTGGAAGCGGTCCAAATAAGTCGATCGAGAGCACCTCAAATCGACGAGCAACGGCAGGGGTCTGCACCAGTCCTGCCGGCTTTCGTGTGTCAGCTTTATAGCGCTGGCAAGCGACACATCGTTTGACATAGTCTACGACATATGTGCGCATGCCAGGCCAGTAGTACCTCTGTGCGATGCGATGCAGGGTGCGCTCAGCTCCAAAATGGCCAGCGGTCGGTGCGTCGTGATAGTCCACCAGTACCTGCGAGCGCTCGTGTTCGGGAACCACGAGGCATGCGTCATCTTCTTCACAGTCAGGTGCGTATCTGTACAGTATGCCATCAGAGAGTACGTAGCCTCGATCTGCCCACTGTCTCCCCCTAAAAGGAGCGTCATCTGCTTCAAGGTCAGTGATGATCT
The DNA here is from genome assembly GCA_932273695.1 of Apotomis betuletana. NCBI lineage: Eukaryota > Metazoa > Arthropoda > Insecta > Lepidoptera > Tortricidae > Apotomis > Apotomis betuletana. Next base: position 15,598,035 of record OW026314.1, on the reverse strand, counting down.
TACGTACCTCTGGATCTTTCAGTTGATTGTCGCGTACATCTTTCGGGTTACGCGCAGGAAAATCAACGACGGCGTAGCATAGGTCACCCTCGTTCGCACCGTTCTCCTCCGGTTCCATCGAGCATGGAGGCCGTGAGAGTGTATCTGCGATAACGTTGGACTTACCAGGTGTGTACTCTATGCGTAGATCGAATTCCTGGAGGATGAGTGCCCATCTTGCTAGGCGGCCGCTCGGAGAACGCAGACTCATCAACCATCGTAGAGGCTGGTGATCAGACCTTACGATGACTTGTGCCCCTTCAATATAGCCACGGAACTTACTTACCGCCCAGACAACAGCGAGGGCCTCTCGCTCCGTCGTAGAATAGTTTTTCTCAGCACCGTTCAGCTGCCGGCTTGCGTATTCAATAGGCCGTTCATCAGGACCCTCCCCCTGCATCAATACAGCGCCAAGGCAGTAGCCACTGCTGTCCGTGCGCAGCACGAATGGCAGGGACTCGTCGGCTTGCCTCAGAATCGGAGCCGATGTCAGCAGCACCTTGATGCGGTCAAAGGCCTGTTGTTGCTCCTCACCCCAGCGCCAGGTGCTGGTCTTCCTTAACAGGTCAGTGAGAGGTCGGGCGACGTCGGCGTAGCCGGGGATAAACCGCCGAAACCAACTGGAGGTCTGTAGGAAGCACTTAAGGTGTTTAACATTTTGAGGCGGCGCCATGGCCGCAATTGAAGCAGTCTTGTCCGGGTCCGTGTGGATCCCGCCGGGTAGGAGGAGATGACCGAGGAACTTAACTGAATCACGAGCGAAATGGCTCTTCCCTCGGTTGACTCGCAGTCCAAACATGGCGAGTCGGTCAAATACAGCTTCCAGGTCTTCCAGGTGTTTCTGAAATGGACCTGGAGATAAAACAATGAGGTCGTCCAGGTATGCCAAGAGAGCCACGTCCTTCAGATTCGAACTGAACCGGTCAATAAGGCGTTGGAAAGTGGCTCCAGAATTACGGAGACCCATGGGCATACGCTTAAAGCGGTACGTACCAATCGGTGTGGTGAAAGCAGTCTTGTCACGGTCATCAGGGTGCACGTTGACCTGATAATAACCGGACCTGAGATCGAGCGTGGTCATATACTCGCTGGATCTCGCTGCGTGTAAGATATCCTCGATCCTTGGGAGAGGATACCTGTCAGGCTCGGTCACCGCGTTAAGTTTACGGTAATCGATACACAGCCTGAGACCACCATCCTTCTTGGAGACCAGGACGACGTTCGAAGCCCATGGTGACTCGCATTCTTCAATCACGTCGTCCAGCAGCAGCTTCTCCAGTTCGACCTTGAGGCATTCCTTACGCTTCTGGGACATCCTGTAAGGAGGCGAGGCTATAGGCTCTTGGATTTCACCTACCTTGATCCTATGAGTCGCAAAATCAGTAGCCGGACCGTTGAGCGCGAATTGAGCTGTTCTGCTGGTAATAAATTCATCAAGCTGACGTCGCTGGTCCTGGGATAGGTTAGGGCCCTCGTCGCTGCGGAGCGACAGATCCGTGGTCTCCGCTCGCATTAACTCTGCATCCTCGCCGTTTAAATGGTACTTATGTACGAAGCTAAAACGGCGGTCAGAGTCATCAGAAAAGCACCATGACTCCCTGGATCCATCCAGCACCATGCCCGCTTTTGACAAAAATTCAAAGCCTAAAAGAGTTTTAGTCTTACCACCAGGAATTATCATAAAGTTGGCTATGAATTCGCGACCTTCGATGATGACTGGCACGTCAGCAGTGAGCACCTCGCGCGACTGCTGGGAGCCGTCGGCCAGACGTAAAGTCCGTCGCGTGCTCTGAATTTTTACCTTCTCTGCAACTAAAATGTTGTAAAGCATAGGACTAGCGATACAGTGTGTAGCGCCGGTATCCGCAATCGCCACTCCTTCGCGACCTAAAATACCTATTGTCACCATAGGGTGAGACGTAACTTCGTTAAAATATAGATCGCTACTATAATTAAAATCGGCGGGCTTAGACGCGTTGCAGTTGTCACATTTAGATTTTACAACCCCTTGTTTACCACAACCATAGCACCGAATAGGTTCGTTTACCCTATTCGTACTCGTACCTACATTGTCGGCTTTCTGACGTACTAAATTACGACACTCCTCAACAACGTGGCCGTAAATTTTGCAATACGTACACTTAACCCGTTTATTTTTTAATAATTTCGACTTATCGATCGCGCACGGAATAGACCCCTCACTATTATTCGCGCTAACAGTCGATCGATTCTGAGAAATGCCCGCTCGGACGCGGTCACGCGCAGCAACGGGCGAAGCAGTAGGTATAGGCTTACATACTTGCAAAATAGCATCCTCCGCGGCTCTCGCTTTGTTTAACAAACAATCTACACTAGCGATATCGTCTCGCAGAAGACGTTTTCGTATACGACGATGTAATAACCCGTATATAATGTCCACCTTCATCGCTTCCGGTACTATATACGGTAATCGCACTATTAACGCACGTATACGACACACGAATGCTTCAGCGCGTTCTTCCTGCTGTTCCATTGCAAATATTTCCCGCAACAGTTCGTGACCTGGGCGTGGCGCGCCGTACATTGCGCGCAGTCGCTGCGCAGCATCACACCATGTCGACACCGATGCTTTGATGCCCCGCCACCACACGGCGGCTTCTCCTTCTAACAGCATTGCGAGGCCGCGAATAGCGTGGTCGTCGCTAACGGCGGTGCACTCCTTGTAAGTTTCCACGGCGTCTAGGAAGGCTTCCAGCTGTTCTGGGTCGCGCGTTCGTCCGTCGAATCGCGCGGTGCAGCGGCTGAAGTTCCCAGGGGGCGCCGTGGCGGTCGTTGTCGGCCCGCTCAGGCTCGACGTGGGTGTAGGTGTTATCGAAGACCTTGAGTCCACCAAGGTCGATGTTCGTAACGATTCGACAAGCTGTCTGTTGATCTCAGTTTGTTGCTGCGTGAACGCTTGCATAAATGATGTAACAAACTGTTCCGCGTTGAAACCGTGTGCTGTAGTCAAGGATGCGCTTGCGGGTCTCGCGAAGTCGTCTTGCACGGCGTGGTCGACGGCAGCGTGCTCGCCCGTGGCGGCGCCCTCGTCGGCGGCGGCGTGCTCGTCGGCGGCATCCTCGTCTCCTGAGGCGCTAGCGTAGTGCTCGTCGGGCGGAGGCACCTGTTGCCTTCCGCGCTTGGCGGGAGTCTTCCGAGGCATCTTTTATGTCGTCGGGATACGCCAGTAGCACGTAGAGACGCGATATTTCACTTAACGACTCGACTTGTCGCACAACTACAGTCACAGAGTAGGTATCACTTCACTAGGCACGGTGAGTTCGGCCTCTAGTTGGACGCCATTGTAACAAAATGATTCACTCCGTCACATGTTAAAGATTAACTTTAATTAGTAAAAGTTCGATTTACAAATCGGAAACACATAGCAAACAATTAAAATATCCCGAAAGGCGCGGAGCGCGTGCTGCCTGTTTTTTTCTCCTAGTTCTTCCTTTCGCCACGCTGCTGCGTGGCGCGACCGAGCGAGCTGTTGGCCGTGCGGTGGGGCGCGAGTTGCCATGGTAACGAGCGCGCGCGCAAATATGGTTCTTACATATAGTATTTTAAGATGACATGTTTAATCCTAGACAATACACCCTATACATCTCTGATAGTTTAAGAGAATTCTGTTAATGGACTCGGAGAAAATATACATCTCCGAGTAGTGTGCCATGTGATATACCTGTTGCATTAATTTACTATTATATTGTTGTGATGTAATTACCATTGTAATTTTATATCTATTATTGATATTCAATGACAGAATCAGACATGTAAAAATGTCCTCAAGGCCTATTTGCCGAATAAAGATTTCAATTTTAAATTTTATAGTACCAATATTTAATTGCTTTCAATTGTAATAAGACTTATCCTAGACAGATCCTATGACAGAAATTATCATAGGTAAATATTGTGTGTGTCTGTATTTATTTGAAATGTACCATCTTTAAAACCACATTTTACGCAAATAAAGATATTTGTATTTGTATTTGGCCTCTGCAAAGTAGGCCTTTAATAATGATTGCTTGCATTTAGTAGTCAAGCATAGTAATAAATCTTATCTCATTTACAAATTTTTCAACTAAAGGATATTACTCCCCGTTGCTTCCTTGATGAAAAGGAAAATTTATAAATATCTTGTTATTAAGTGACAAGTTGCCAATTGTACTAAGCAGTACTTGAACACTACCCTCAGGAGTGTGATTATGGGAATCAGAATTCCCAGGCGATTTACATACTGTATAGTGTATTCAGTGCTGGTCTCAGTCAACGCCTATAGATATTCATGACCTAGTTGTACTTACTTGGCATTTATTTAACTTATGTTTTTCACTTTAAATCAACTAGCCACTTCCGCCTCTATTTAGTCTTGAGGCATCCTCCAATTTGTAATAGTCCAGAACGGTATACTTTTTAATTTTTCCCTTTAGTAGACATTACCCTTCGATGACATTATTGATTATAATGGGAAATTATTCTTATTAGTCTCAGCAAGGGCAGATCTGACTCACTGGATCTGAGCCAAGTATGTCAACTTCTAGAGGTCCAACCGGTAAGGCCAGTATCTGTGCTGAAGTGTTTGTAATTCATCAGCTGTAATAAGGACAAGCGCTTATCAAGCACTGTCTAAAGAGCTGAAGCCTGTATATCAGACTGTTATGTGTGGCACAAACAGCAGAATGTGAGCCCAATACGATACACCACAATGCTGATCTTAGCATGATGTGGACTAGTATGACATGAACATGAGCACCCAAAACTATATGTATTTGCAGCGCATAAAAGGCAATGAGTGAATCCAAGTTACTAGTACACTACACTGTTGAGCAGAGCAAGCAGAGAGAGCACCCAGATAAGATAATTCACCACAATGCCTAAAGTAATCAGCATAGCGTGAACCCAGGATAATACACCACATAACTTAAGTTAAAAGCTACGAGTGAACCCAACCTAGTACACGACAAGCTTAATGAGCAAAGAGAGTACCCAACTGAATAGCACGCCACTTTGCTTCAAGATGCGAGCGAGCAAAAAATATAAGTATTTTAATTTTACACCGAATTCTGCTAAGGTAATGCATATCGCGACACTGGAAAAAACAGGCAAGGTAACGGTGAAAACATCGCATTCTTGTCTTACCCTGTTTGTTTGGGTCCTCTAAAGACTTTTAGAATAATGTTTTTCCCTTTTGTCGTCGCTCATGCTCAAGCAATTGAAGTGGCTTCGCCAGCACCACCAGAATCCCGCTCCGCATGGCGCCTGTTCGGTGATGACAATTAGTCAAAGTCAAAGTCAAAGTCAAAAGTATTTTATTCAAAGTAAATTCCAAGCGAATATTTTTTGAAGGTCAATTTTTACATTAAATAACTTAACTATAGACAATATATTAACTTAACATCTTAACTTAACTTTACAAAATGGAAATGCCTTGTTGGGCTGCAGTTGAGGCGTCCGACCATACGTCTTTGTCTGCTACGTATTCCTCTAGTGTATAATAAGCTTTTCTTTGCAAAGTTTGCTTTATCACTAATTTAAATTTATTTTCCGACAGACAAATAATATGGTCGGGCAACTTATTGTAGTAGCGTGTACAGAGCCCCACAAATGACTTTTGAACCTTACTTAACCTAGTGCCTACTGATAACAATTTATCCTTATTTCGAGTGTTAAAATCGTGTATGTCACATCTTTTACGGAATAGTCTAAGGTTTTTCCTAACATAAATAATATTTTCATAAATGTACTGACTAGGCACGGTCATAATACCGATTGTCTTGAACCATTCTCTTAGGGAATCACGGGTCTGTAGTCCGTATATCGCACGGATGGCTCGTTTTTGTAAAACGAATATTGCACTCACATCTGCAGCACTTCCCCACAGCAACAGCCCGTAGGACATGACACTGTGAAAGTAACTAAAGTAAACAAGCCTCGCCGTAGCTACATCAGTTAAAAGTCTTAATCTTTTCACAGCGTAAGCCGCCGAACTTAGCCTTTTAGCAAGTGCTGCAATGTGCGTACCCCATTGTAGTCTGGAATCTATCGTTAACCCCAAAAAAACCATGTTATCTACGATCTCTAATTCCTCGTTATTAATCATTATTCCTTGTATACAATGTTTAACATTGGGAAGCTTAAAGTGTACGCACTTGGTTTTTTTTGCGTTTAGTACCAGGTTGTTAGCTGTAAACCATTCATGAGTTTTCTGTAGAGCATAATTTATATTTGTTATATCCGGAGATGCTCTTTCGACTTTAAAAATGAGAGAAGTGTCATCCGCAAAAAGGACTATTTTAGAAAGGTGTTCCGCCATAAATGGTAAATCATTGATGTAGATGAGGAATAGGATAGGACCTATCACTGATCCTTGGGGAACACCCATTTTGACCTGAGACCCTGACGACTTAGTTCCGTTCACAACTACCTTTTGTGTTCTGCCTGATAAGTAAGACTGTAACAGATTCAATGATTTCCCTGTAATACCGTAGTGATTTAATTTCGCTAATAATGTCTGATGGTCTACGCAATCGAACGCCTTGGATAAGTCACAAAAAATTGCGACTGCATCTTTTTTTTCCTCCCAGGCATCGAAAATATGCTTGACCAAATTAATTCCCGCATCCGTAGTTGATCTACCTCTAGTAAAGCCGAATTGTTGCGAATGAAACAAGTTATTTTGATTAAAATGTTTGAGAAGTTGTGCAACTACTATTTTCTCAAATATTTTGCTAAGTACAGGCAATACTGAAACAGGTCTATAGTTACCAGGGTCCTTGGGATCACCGGCTTTAAACAGGGGAATGACTTTACTTACTTTCATTAGGTCAGGAAATGTGCCTTCGTCAATACATTTATTAAATAATAGAGCCAAATAAGGTGCCAGTGTGACTATGATGGCAGAACATACTTTCACAGACATCCCCCACAAATCTTCTGTAGATTTGACTTTAAGTTGTTTAAAAGTTTTCACAACGAGTTCGGAGTGTACATGTTCAAATTGAAATTTAGTTTCGCAGTGCTGTACATGCTGACTCAGTAAATCTTTTGCCTTGTCAGTAGATGCATCAAGCGCTTCAGTAGTTGTCACTGGAATGTTAGTAAAATACTTTTCGAATTCCTGAGCTACTTCAGGCTCAGAATTAATCAAGCCGTTGGATACTTGTAGTGTGAATTCAACATTTAAAGGTCTAATTTTTCCTGTTTCCTTCTTAATGATTTTCCAAATAGTTTTAATTTTATCGTCAGAACATTTAATCTTATTTCTAATAAAATTTGATTTTGCTGCCGAACAGACTTTTTTAAATGTTTTTGAGTATTGTCTAACATATTCTGTAAACTTTTCTGATTGAATTTGGTTTTTTAGTTCGTAGAGTTCGAACATTTTCTCTCTACTCTTACGAATACCTGGAGTTGCCCACTCACTGAAATGAAATTTTTGATTGATTTTATTTACTTTGACTGGGAAACATTTTTCAAATTCCGTTATTAATTTTGAGAACATATTCGTGTAGAGACTATTACACGAATCATTAGACCCTGTGACCTCCTGTTGCGACAGTTCATGTTGAACTCTATCATTGAACTGTTGCAAACGGCGCTGTGTTATAGGTCGCGTTGTAATGTCCATTTCGATTCTTTCGTTGTTATTATATGGCAATATGATTTCTTGTCCAGAGTGGTCAGACTGCATGATATTTACAATTGTTTGACCCTTAATCTCACTGTCTATATATATGTTATCTAAACATGAAGCTGTGGAGGATGTCACCCTAGTAGGCTCACAAAATACATTTTTCAGTCCATAAGAGCGAAACAGATTTAATAATTTACTACACAATAAGTTATTACTATCCAAAATATTAACGTTAAAATCTCCACATATTATAATTATTTTATTTATTCTACAAATTATTGTAAGTACATCTTCCATTGTTGATTCAAAGCTACTAAAATTTTGAACATTTGGAGGTCTGTACACACTGACTATCACGTGTTTTTCTAACTCCACACAAGCTAACTCTATCGTTTGCTCAATCGATTTTCCTTCTATATCTCCTCGATGCTTCAATTTAATGTTCTTACGTACTAATATGAGAGAACCACCATGAATAGCGGAACTTCGACAAAATGAACTGGCCAAACAGTAATTCTCGTAGTTTAATGTACCTACTTCGTAATATTTCTGCCAGTGTTCCGTTAAACAGACAACGTCGTATTGAAATTTGTCAAGACACAATTCTATTTCTAATTTCTTCGAGGAAAAGCCTTGAATATTCTGATGGATTACTTTGAACAATCTCTGCTTTCCTCTAGTTAACAAGTGTGTGCTGGAAAAGGCCTGTTGGTCAATCCGTGTATCAACAACAGTATTACCAACTTTTGTCGTAGCCTTTTCCTTTGTCGCTTTCCTTAATGAAAAAAAGTAACACTAGTAATATTAGCAGCACTGTTCTTGCTATCGTTGTAACCATTTTTTACATTTCTTATGCACGGGTCACTTATATTAAATGCAACCAGAGTAGTAACCTTTTGTTTTGCCATTTTTGACACATACATATAATCTTGCGTCAATGTGAATTTGTTTATAAACTTGTTAATATCAAATAAAAAAATATTATCTCCATATCTGTATGTCGCGTTGTGCATAAATAAATTGATTTTATAAATACATTGATTGTGTTTTTCACTCATATTCGAGCAGTATGGGAAAGTACATAGAATAATTTTACATTTAGATTCATTTTGGACATCAATTAAGCATTGTAAGCTACTATTTAGCGTTAACCTGGTGACACTTGCATGATTGCCGACCATAACGACGACAGTAGTGAGTTCATTGCAGTCTGACGATTTTATTTTACTAACAATTTCATCAAACGAAAGACCCGGGTAACACTTGTTGACAGTCTTTTGATTGAGACACCTATTTATCATTGGTCCTATTCCCCTACCTATTGCATCTGAAAAAACTATGGTCTTTCTGCAATTTACTGGTGGAGGAAGAAGACTCCGTTTCGCTCCTGCTGCAGGAGAGGTTTGTGTTTGGATTTCACCATTTGGAAAACCGCAGCCAGTGGACGATAGCTGGGGCACAACATCTTCCTTTGGTAGGACAGTAAGGAGCGGCAGCGGTGCAGACGTCTCCGAGATAACTGCAACAGGGTCCGTGGCCTTGGGCTGTTGACGACGGCGTGCAGCACGAGTTCGACGCGCTCGGGTTGGGCGGGGACTTTTGGACGCAATGGTTGAATCGACCTGCAGCGTTTTTACCAGATCCACTACAACCTGGTTAGACGAACCGGTTATTTTCGCACTCCCAGCAGGTTCGGCTTCTTCCGGCAATTTACTTGACGTTAATTCCTTTTCATCACTGGAGTTGGTTAGTTGATTATTTAAGATCCACTCGGTCAATTCGCGGTTCTGTTGACTTAATTCGGTAAGTTCGGCCGTGGCGGTAGCTAGTTGTTCGATCTGTTCATAAGCTGAGCTCAATTTCACCGTCATGCTTGCCATCTCTGTTCTCTGATTACATATTTTAGCTCTCATTTCTAGCGTTCGTTTTTTTATGGCAACGTATTTTCTACTAATTCTCATATTATTTATCTTGGATCTATATCTAATTATTTTTTTCAGCTTCATGATTTGTCTTTTACTGTAAATATTTGTGGTCTTCCTTTCAGTAACACCTAAACCTGTAGAACGGCACGGTTCAGGGAATGGTGACAGCTCCTCCGATAGCGATATAGCGTGTATATATTCATTGTCGTTGCGTTCTTTGTTTTCGTTCAGGACTGTGATTTCATCCTTGGCCTCTGATAACTGGTTTTGCAGAAAATCTATCTTTTCAAGAGCGGCCTCGTATAAGGGTTGGCATTCTTGAAAGCTGGCCACAACTTGCTGCAGTGCATCACGCTGGGCTTGGGTTTCGGTAAGATGGTCAGACAATTCAACTAGTTGTCTCTTAAGGGTGGAATTGCGTGACACAATAGATTTAATTTCCACTTCATTGTCATCTCTTTCAGATAAAAGTTTATTACAGAGAGCCTTTTGCTCCCTCAGTTCATCTTGGGCCTTGCATAGATTTTCCTGCAATAACATTCTACGGGTAGTCATTTTTCCCTTTAATTTTGCCAACAAATTCGACTTTTAGTTATATTATGCCAATGTTTTATCAGCCATTATTTACTCCATGCATTGCGTACTATGGAATTATTTATCTAATAAAAGATTCGATTTGGAACATAACCTCCGTTAGGCTTGGACTGGACCATATTCTATTATCATCGGTTTGGAACGGCCCCTCGGCTGTAGAGAAGAATACGACTTTTGACCGTTGGTTTCTGAACGCAACTGTTAATTGACATATGTCAGTCTGAGACGGATGTCAAACGCAGCTGTTGGATACCGTTGAAACTTGTAATTAGTGCGTGTATAAACTCAGTTAATTTTGAATTTATCCTTGTGTGAGTGAGTTTTCCAAAAGTGCCGTTATCTTCGCAATGTGTTTTTGGATATTATTAATCAAATGCAGCTCACCGATATGTCCAACGAGTCTTCACTAAGTCACTTATAACCTAACGTAAGTTTTACACTGTTTTTGGGGTAATTTATACTTGAATAAACATTATTAACTAATTAAATTATGAACAGCTGATGTAAACACGTCAGTTTGACAGCTCCCCTCCCCGCCAAAAAAAAAAAAAAAAAATCATCGAGACGATCATTATGCCCGGGATATCGCTCACGAATCCCTAGGGGGACTCCGGCTTGCCGACCGACTCAAGCGCACGCCGCGATGAGACTTTTCAAACGACGGAATTCCTGTCGAATTTTGTCTATCAAACCACTTCGACGATGTTTCAACATCGTCTCTATAATAACAATTAGTATTTAACACCTTTCACAACACAATATTACACTATTATAATTAATACGAAAATTTGCAACGTGATCTTAGCTGCACAAAAACGTTAATGAGATTGACAGGTCAGAGTGCGGAAGGCGTGGCTGGTGTTTGAAGATTTGGCGCGTTTTTTGAATTGGACGCTTAAACTTCTGCACTCTGAATTATTGTGATCTAAAGCTGTATAACTGCGTATACTACATGAGTTAATTATCATTGAAGAGACTGCGCAGCGAAATACAATTGACAAGACGGAATGGAATGCCAAACGAACTAAATGGCAGTCTCAATAAGCAAATATAAAAACAGAATATTCTAAATAAGCACAAAAACATTACTGGCACAATTGGATCCAATATCATTATAACCGTTATTTACCAGAATCTCGAAGGAATATCGATATTTCAAGCAATCAGTCCTAGACAAATAGAAACGTATATATAGACATTGTAAGCGATTTCATTACAGCAGTCAAGGAAACTAATATCGGTTGTCATATCCCGTATCACGTATGATATTTACGGGATTGTCGAGGAACAAAAATGTTGGTATATTGATCGCATTCTCTAACTATACGGCCATGACTTCGGTCTTAGCGGCGAGCGGGGCGACGAGCGGCGCGGCGAAGGAACAAATAAAGCGGCAAACGCGCGCTGCGTTTCAAGGTATCACTCATGTAGTGCGGAGACAGGGTTAGTGGGTTTGTACTCCCACATGAAGTTCGGTCAATTTATATACAATAGACATTAAAATTTTGATTAGCCAGCTATATACAACAGGTTCACTGGTAGTGAAGGCTAACGAGCCCCGATACAGTGCAAACATGTTAAAAAATAAAAATAAAAGGTGGATTGTGGCGTGGTTATAATATATCGCTATGATTTTGTTTTTTCCGCTCACCGCTAACGCTGGTCGCACGTAGTCGTGGTCGGACCCTAAGTGACATTGGAGCTTGGTGGCTCTAATGGCATTTTATTGCCAGGCCAATAGATATAGGCTTAGCTGCGTAAGGAATAAGGTTTATGTAGAAAGTAATTATCGAAGTATATTAATTACTAGTCGATGTCAATATTGATCGCAGGATTGTTAGGAAAGTAATTAGAAATGAAGCATATATTTATAGTAAGTAATAAATAAACAGAATGGTATAAATAGATTTGGTATGTAGAAAATCGAAGTATTTAGGTACAACTTTCATTGTAAGATGCATTATTAATAGGTACCTATTTATCAACAAAAACACGTTTTCTTAAATAATATCACGTTATGTTCAGAATTTATGGAAATTTAATATTTTGCCGTTTATGTGACATCAAAAGTACGCAAATTTTATTATATTTCATCAAACCAAAGGGAATTTTGAAATTGTTTTCAGAATCTATATAATTTCTCAAAACAATACCTAATTATATATGACGCCTATGAACTTTAACGCACTTTTTATGGTTAAAATGGAAAATTCAAATGACTTATTTTATCTACTTACAAATATGGGTGACCATAATATATAAAGACGTTACGATTAGGTAGCCATTTGTATGGAGCGTTTTAGCGCTCCGTAGGAATGTTGAACTTTGACGGTCATTTCTGACTTTTAGAGCAGTCTAAGTAGGTATAGTTAGTCCCATATCGATATTTGATACCAATAAAAAATAGGATCAATTGAGATCCTTAAAATAGATTTTTCGTCATGCCTATTAATCCAAGAAAATTAGATTGCAATATATGGAAAATTTGGCAAAATTAAAGGACAACTTTTATCTATCAGGATATGTACGTTATAGAGCCAAGTTTAATTTTATCTAAATTAGAAAAAAAAATATAGCAAAGTATATCGTGTGACATATCAAATGAAAGGGTACATTATGAAAATCTCAAATATATATATTTCATCATTCTAAATTAAACGGTTTTGAAGTTATTTACGAAAATGAGCAATACTTGACGATTTCCCCACACATTCCTTATTTCCTAAAATAGTAGGTCTAAAAAAAAAAATTTTCATGATATAGTTCAATATTTGTAGATTACAGAAAAACAAATATAAGAAGTCTATGGTATAGCAAATAACACCGTTTAACTAGTACGAATATTTATATTTCGCATAATGGCCAAATGACTTAAATTTTAAAAATAGCATTGTAACAGTAAATTAAAGAGTAACAGAAATAAATTATTCATTTTTAGAAAGAAAATTTTCCATTCTTTACTTTTGTCATACATATTTTGGCCGAGAAGTATGCAGTTTTTGAGATAACTAACCTTTAATCAGAAAAAAAATATCAATAATTAAAAACGTTAGTATTTGGTAACAGATTGCGCTGATTGTATAAGTGCTATCGCTTTTGTATGTATAAAAGGTTTATAGTAAATTTATTCAGAATTATTTCGTTCCTATACACTTTGTATGTATCGTACACGGTTTTCTTTTAAAGTGGAAAATACCGCGCTCCGGGACACATTCGAGGTCGCGGGGGGGTGACGCTCACCCCTGAGAGGTGGGGAGAGTAGATAAAATTAAACTTGGCTCTATAACCTACATATCCTGATAGATAAAAGTTGTCCTTTAATTTTGCCAAATTTTCAGCTAATCTTATTGAATTATATTTCTGAATACATCTTTTACTTTAACTTTTGTTCTGCAATTCTTCAAATAACAAAAACACTTGAATAGGCTAGTTGACTCTTGCTAAATTGTATTAAACTAATGTTTATTTCGTATAGAACAGAATACCTACTTATTCAGTATACCGAACCTAAATATATATTTTTAGTTAGGTTAGGTGAAAATATGGTTTTTATACTGTATTTTGAAATGCGTAATACGCTGCCCGCCATTTTCGCCCATGATCGCGTCACTATAGTGACGTCACTGCTCCCGAAAAGAAAACTTGCCACTCCAACGACTCCGAATACTGCTGTCCCTCTCGATCTCCTGTCAAAGTATATTTCAGCGAAACGGCACTATACGACGGTCGAATTTCGAACATCCGAGTAGCCGCCCTTCTGTCTACTTCTGTTTATTTACTCGGTATTCTACGTAACGCCACAGATAAGCTAAAGGCAAAATTTTCTATTTTCAATCGATAAAATGTATTTTTGTGAGAGCTATATACTATATACATTTTTACATACATACAAAAATACATTTTTAAAGCTTACTAGCTATATTAACCATTACCAATGTATTTCAAAAAATGGGTCAACTAGTCTATCGAGTAAACCGTACTCGATAGCGACAGCGTAAACAATTTGTACGGAGAGTTACACATCGCCCCTAGCGGTTACTTTGTAGAACTACAATTCTCCATACACATCGTTTACGGAGTCGCTAGCGAGTACGGTCAGTGTAAACTCATGGTAAGGGTTCTGAAGGCTGAGTCCACATTACTGTTATGACAACGCGCGTCAAGACAGGCTGAGCGAGCATAATGCCCGATCTGAAATGCAGCACAGTTTGTATAGGATGATGAGAATCTCTGTTTGATATACACTTAGCTATGTACGAGTACCTAATCATTTGTTTGTGAAGGATTTATGTTGAGTTTGTGCTAGTATGTGCATGGTAATTGTCTCTAGGTACCTCTATATTGATGTTAGGACAGTGGTTAAATATAAGGATAATAATAAATATTTGCTTTGGTCCCATCTGATAAGTCCATCTGTCTGTCGTCTTAAATGGAGAGGATTTTCTTTTTCAGGAAATATCTTCCCAGTGCGTGGCGCCACGCCAGCCATGGAGCGCCAGCTGTTGGTAAAATTTTCTTTGGACTGCTATTCTACTGATGCGAAGATGGTTAAAAGGGTTATCTTTTAACCATCTTCGCATCAGATTAATGGTAAAAAAAAAAATACGCGGACGTATAGAACAAGGATCGAAATCTATTCGAATATAAATTTATTTGCCTAATCTACCTATGGATGGAGTGCCTTTTATAAAACGTGTTAATAATGCTCTGCCGTGTGTGTTTTACGTATACTCGTTTTCTAAGACCAGAAACTAAGCTTAGGCTTAACTCATTCATACGATATAAATTTGCATGTTTAAGGTGTCCTAGTTACATGCCCTAACCACGTTATTAAGTAAGGGCCAACGGGGTCGCGCTACACTTTGCGTTTACCTCAAAAAAAACGACAAAAGCCATACTATGATACCCCGCAGTATTGCAATAAAGAATATAATTCAACCAATTTGTATTCAAACGTGGAGTCGTGAACTCTATAAATCGGTTTTTGGGTAGTACTCTACATTTCTAACCCCTTTATGATGTGGATTTCTCCTTATCTGGTCTCCGCACCCTCACATCACAAGGGAAGGGCAAACAGTCGTAAAAATTTAAAGTGTTCGAATTCAGCGTTTTAAACTTTACAGAACGAAAGTTATTCTAAAAATAATTTAGTTATAACCAGGCTTCGTTAAATGCGAGCAAAATACATTGAAGTGCAAAAAAAGTAGTAAACTATGAATATATATTATTGCTGTTATTTTTTTTAGCTAACCTATTGGAGGGTCCCACTGCTGAGCAAGGGCCTCCGTTTGATTTCCACTGGTCCCTGTTTGACGCTTCCTCCTGCCAGTTGCTGAGGAATGCGTCAATGTCATCCCGCCATCTCCGTCTGGGCCGGCCCCGTCTAATATATGATTTTAAAAATACTTATATGATGATGTTACTTTTAGTGTTTTCTCTGATTTCATTTTTATTTTTATATTGTAAAGAAAATAATTATATTTAATAAACAGTAACAAAAATCGTTTAGAACCATAGGCATTTAAAATAGTTAAGACTTAACTACCACTAATCCTAGAAATTGGTTATCAAGTCGACCAAGAGCCGACAAAGGCATAAGCTGACTTAGCGAACTTGCCACAATATAGGCGCTAATGTAACTGTCATTATCTGGACGTTTCTTTGATTGCTTACAGATAAACGTGAAGGAAACAAGCCCTGGGCATCTCAAGGGACTCGCATTTTAACAGCCTGTAACACAATGTAGAGCATTTTCTTTTTAAATCTTGTTATCATCTTATAAGACATTTTCGTCAGTAGCGGCAACACCATACCTTTCTAAAAGCACATTGAGTGACTACTGAGTACCTATCATGCTGCATTCCTTTGCCTCCCGCTTTTGTCTGCGCGTTTATAGCTATTCGCAGTGACGAACTCAAGTCTAGGGCATGAAGAGGCTACCCAGCAAATTCACTATTTTTAAAGTGGTTTCTCTTCGTGCAATCCCTATGAAAATTTAACTAATGTAGCTTGGTATTTGGTATTTATTTCTGTCTTATAGAATTTCTAAATACTTGATGTAATAGGTGAAGTCTGAACATCTGTAAAGTCCTTTTAGGGTTCCGTACCCAAAGGGTAAAAACGGGACCCTATTACTGAGACTTCGCTGTCCGTCCATCCGTCTGTCCGTCTATCACCAGGCTATATCTCAAGAACGGTGATAGCTAGACAGTTGAAATTTTCACAGATGATGTATTTCTATTGTCGCTATAACAACAAATACTAAAAATAAAATAAAATAAATATTTAAGGGGGCTGGCTCCCATACAACAAACTTGTTATAGATTATGGTACGGAACCCTTCATGCGCGAGTCGGACTCGCACTTGCCCAATTTTTCTAGGTTATGCCGGTTAGACATTAAACTTACATTAATAAGTGAGTAATGATGTTTACTTTAATCGTGTCTGCTGGTTTTTTAATAGGTTTTATACTTTTTGTGTTATAGATGTCACTCGAATTTGCCTATTATTTTTAATGCCGGTATCTCGGCCTCTAGAATTAAGATAGTACGGCAAAGATGCATAAGATGTTGTTAATCATTTCAATATAGTAAGAGTAGCGCTAACAAGGTGCTTCATACTTGACGCTGTAAGAACCGTAAAATTGTACGAGCTAGTGGGAACGAAAAAAGTTCCAATGCCCAAGGTCATTGAGACGGGGTACGCCCTTAAAGTCAAGAGTTGGACAAAGACTGGTTTATTGCCATCCGCAATCATACATAGGTACATAAAGTAAGAATTTTGCTGAGTCGTACTACAATCGAAGCCGCGGCCAGGATGTGCTAGCCCTGGTTACGTAACTCGTAATGTCATTATCTCGGCGTTTGTTTGATTGCTTACAGATAAACGTGGAGGGAACAGGCCCGGAGCGCGCGGATATCTCCGGGGACTCGCTGATGTTAACAGCCTGTCGGCGACCTAACTGACACACTTTTCAGCTCCGAAACGTATTTTTTGTGCTTTTGCCGTGAATCGTGATTCCTGATATCGTTTAGTTTGGAAATAAATGCTTATTGTATTTTGGCCGTTTCATAAGAGTTTTCGTTGGGTATAAATACGATACTGGTCTGAAGAAGTAGTGGGAAATAGTCGGCCGTTTCCAAATAACCAAACTCCTCTTAGTAACCTTTATCGAAACGAAACACGACTTAAACCTGTCCGTACAATGAAATGTCCGTAGGCACATTAAAAATATTTTACAAAAGAACTGGGAAATTAGATTTAATATAAGATACTTTTTACCTGCAACGGTTTTCCTGTAAGAAAAAAGAGGGTTATGACTTATTGTTCCAATACGTAATAGCCTTTTTAGTGACGATGTGTGGTGACAGATTTCGACAATAAACTTTAAAGATTCTTTTTAGCGATTTTTTATTTATAATTAATTGTAGGTACATATTCTATTGTAATGGTAGTGTGTTTAAAAAAGTTACTTGTGTTATAAAAGAAATGCTTAAGTACCTATTGATCCATATATTTATAATCCGCTGACACAAATTCAAATATTCATAGCTATCAACATCAACATTATCATTATCACACACAATGTTGAACAACTTAACTCACAAATTGCTATTCTTGCAACTCTGAAGCAGAATTTGCTTAGGGAATTTATGATCTGAGATAATTTATATCTAACCGCCACAGAAGAACATAAATTGCAGCTCGCGATGCATTTGTCGCTTCGGAAATTTACGCCCCACTTTGGTATTGTCTCAAGCACTGGCTTATAAAATGTTATTTAATCTGTTCCACTCGTATACTTTATTGTACCAAGCTTATATATTTTCAAAGTTTGCAAATTTGTAAAAAAAAATCCGGAACTGTTCATTAAGAAATGCAATGCCGGAAAACGTAAAATTACGCATAAGTGTTTAATTGTACCTGAAAACCGATTACAGCTCGGAAAGAAAAACTGTTATCATATGGCAATAAAGATTTATAATTTGCTTCCTATCGCTTGGACTGAACTCCCTTATAATAAATTTATATCTAAGTGAAAAAGTTTTTACTTTATGAATGCTTTTATTCCTTGAATGATTATTTCTTTAAAATGACATGTAATGACAGTGTTTTATTGTAATTTAATTCTAAATATTTGTTTTATTTCAATTATAGTGTATAATTTCAATCGTTTGTACTTATTATTCTGTATCTTTTATTTTGATTTTGACATTTCCTTATTTATTATTAAATTTTAATTAAGTGTAACTATAATTGTATTGTAATATGTTTTAATCTGCGATGGTACATTGAATGGATTTATTTATGTGTTATTTTAATTTGTGCTAAACATGTAGCTATACCTATAATGTTAATAATATACGTAATGTAAATATTGTATGCCGTAAGACGGTAGATTGTGACACTCTCCAACTGTTTTGTTCCAACTGTTTTGTATCGCACAATCAAGCAATAAATGATTTCTGATTTCTGATTTCTGTAACATAGTAAGCGGGACGAGTTGATTAACTTGGGTAATGAATACCGCCGCAAGAATTTACCCTTGTTTTAAAGACAAACGTTTCTACGAATCTTCATTTCAACGATAGCATTTCTATCTGAAACCATACAATATTTTGTCATGTTTTAACACAAAGCTAGCCTAATCTATAGATTGTCATTTTCAAGATTTCTGAAAAACTATGACTTCAGAGGAAAGATTGTCTATGAAATAAAAATTCAATTATATGAAGCATTCGGCAAAGTGTTTTTCTATATCTATAGCAAAATAAAGACACCGATTTCAGTACCTATTCAGTGTGTTGTACTTGTACTACACACTACCACTACTGGTACTACTGGTATACTGAAATTATTACTTCACTCTCGAATTGAGGAGCTCCAACTAATTAACTGTAAATTATAAAAGAAGAAAATAAAAAAATGATTTTTATATACGTGTTCCAACTAATTGACTGTGTTTCTTATTTCTTTTCAGGTAAAGATCGGGCGTTGACGGTATGCAATCGGACACGTCTTCATTCACTTATGTAGGTACACTAACTTAAATATGTACCTATACATAAATGAGATCCCAAAATCATCTGCGAATTTTACCATTCTACCATCATATGTAACTTTAAACATTTTCAAATCATACCTAGGTAACTAGGAAGCGGTGGTAGCCTAGTGGTTAGGGCATGCGACTTTCAATCCGGAGGTCGCGGGTTCGAACCCGGCCCGTACCAATGAGTTTTTCGGAACTTATGTACGGAATGTCATTTGATATTTACCTTTACTTTTCGGTGAAGGAAAACATCGTGAGGAAACCACCTAAGCCCAATAAGGCCTAGTTTCCCCTCTGGGTTGGAAGGTCAGATGGCAGTCGCTTGCGTAAAAACTAGTGCCTACGCCACATCTTGGGATTTAGGTAGCCGACCCCGATTGAGAATTCATTCTCAAAAAATGGGACAAAGGCTAGGAGGAGGATGATGACCTAGGTAACTAGGACGTGTTTTTACTACCTGAATAATTATATTAGTAGAAGCAAACGCAACAATTTTATTATACTTTAGAAATTTCCTCTGTGTAACTGTTATTATGAATGTAAGTATTCTTCGAGGCCTTATTCCTTTTGAAATGCTGATTGTTTTAGTCATTATTTTCTTTGATCAATCATGTTTCTTAACATATTATTATGTTACTACCTAGAACAGGACTATTGGGATTCATTGCTATATATTTGAAACCAACAGTTTTAATTTTTCATTGATAATTTTTGTTTCAAAAACTACTCGAAATTGACCAAATTCACGTGGAAAATTAGTTTTTTCAACTTATTTTCGACTGCACGCAATGAAAGCATGAAATAGCTATGTTACTACCTAGAACTCGGGGAAAGGAATTCGATACAAAAGTTGGTTGAAATTATTAATATATTTTTCATAATATGAAAAAAATAATTACAAAAGGAATAAGGCCTCTTAACAGATCATAACGGATTACTCACAAATACTGGGGATACTAAATAAAAAAAAAGATTTTCTTTTCAAGTGGGTTTGAATTGTTTTTGACAATTTAAAATACCAGTTGTGAACAGCAGGTGTATTCAACTATTTTGGAAATTTAATTTTCCAGTTCACTTACAAATCATACCATAATAATTGTCAATGAAACGTATTATCACTTAATAAATGGCCACATGCAAGTCACACACTCTATAAGTCAGTATTATACAGAGCGGGATACCGGTGCCTGTGGCGACATGAAATCTTCGCGGAAATCTGCGCCAGATAACATTGAGAAACTTTTTGTTTTGCGGCGTATTTGGACGGGATAGTCGATAAAGCGACGCCAAGTGTGTCGCGCGACATTAACACACTAACGTCACCGCGTTTTGCAGATAAGATGGCATATTGGCACGAATTTTGTATTCTGCATGGTATCTAAGTCAAATAATAAATCATTTATTATCAGGCAAATATTAATAATTCAATTATAAATTCACAAACACGTTACATAGGCGACGTGTGGCGCAACTTCTTGGTGTCAACTAACCGGCCTCAAAAACCGCCTTCATGTAGGCCGATAATTGGGCAGTCGGCACTCTCACCACAAATAAATTGAAATTTATATCGTCACGAGACTCCAACCGTTCAACGCTCAAAATTAAGTTGATTTTCACCCTTAAATACTCGACGATCTGCTCAGGTTTCGTCATATGAAGGTTCAGTGTCCCGTTATCCCCTCCGTGATTTTTTGGTTTCTGAACGGTACTCTAGGTTAACATTAAACTTTCACAGACGAATAATCTGGACTATAATCTGTATCATTAGTCAAATCGTCCGAAGATTCATATAATATGATAGATTACATTATGACACCTGTGAAAATGTATATAATATAATTATTATTTTGACTTTCAGTTTGGCTTTGCCATTTTACCGTACACGTCTAGTCAATGCTCACTACAAAATAATTGACAAACGGATGAAATTATTAACTGGCTAGTCTGGCTACAGCAAAGAAAATCATACAGGTCTATCTAAGGCGGATGAATGTTGTGACTGTCTCTATTCCAATCGTGTGATGTCATGCTAGGCAACAGTTCTTTTCCCGAATACTTTCAAAACTGGTTAAAAAAATTAAAATAAATTGTATCGAAACTGGTTTCAATAATATTACTTACTTAAAATACAGTCTGTTAATTTTTTCCATGTATACTTCGTCAAAGAATATTAATTTTATTCCTTTCGGGGTCGAGCCCTTAAGCCCGTGCGGTCACAGCGCCCACAAACTTTATAAAGACCTTAGTGAAAGATTTATAAAAACTACTTGGGACTGAAGAGCTGGCAGCTTCCTCGCACAACGCTGTAGCATTGGCACAGCTTTTTACACCTTTTCAAATTAATTTTAGGTATGTAAATATTTGATTTATGATGATTAAGCTTTTTTTACTTATTGTGTTGGACTGTGGCAATGTGTGAAGTGTCCTCTACCCTCATCCTTCCAATACTAAATCTAACCTACCATCCCCGGTACTTCGCGACGCGCGCCGCACCAGTGTGCTGTGCTCCCGTTATTGGGCCGAACGCGCGAGTCTTACGAGGTAACCGCAACGTTGCCTAAAACTAGTGATTGAGAACAGCTTTCTGGTGATCAGTGTTATCCGGAATCAGTCCGGGCCCGTGAAATTGGAAAACTGTGTGGCTGGACTGCCTGCAACCTAGATCCTATTGCTTACCGATTTCCAACACACATTGTTACAGTACATAATATAGTAAGTCCCTCCTCAAATAATGTTAACCCTTTAATGTAACCGGAATATTATGTCCAGTAAGTCGATGTAAGTCCCATATTCGTCATGCGAAAGCAAAGCAAGCGAAGGCACGAGTCCATCCATCAGGCTCGCGGTCTATGACGCGGCTTACTCGCCTCATGAATATTTACTGCCCTGTTTATTCCCCAAACCGAGTTCGAGAAAAATATGTCTTAACTCGATTCGCTTTTTAACTTTGCGAACTGAAATATTAATAGCTTCCGAGAGGAGGTCATTTGTTTGAAACTGGTTGCAAACCAACAAAATGTGGCGCGGCGTTCCTGTATTTCTAGCAGGGCTAGCATATGTTACCGCGACATCGCTTGTCGCGCGAGTCAGCAACCCCTATCTTACTCACACGGTATTGAAACGAAAGAGTCGTGTGTCACTTATGCTAGACGTACTGATGGATAAATACCGCTTGTATTTATTTTTTCTGAGTTCAAGGGAATTCGATGATTCTGATATGTGATTCTGATATGTGATTCTGATATGTGATTCTGATATATGATTCTGATGTGTCGTTCTTATTGAGAGAAATGTTACTAAATTTTGTTTGGCGTAAAAATTCTAATTGGCGATGCATATTACTCTAAAATCTTAGTATAAATACAGAAATGTATTGAGCGCTTGAAAGTGAAGCCAGTTTTGGTTAGCCACGGCCCGTGGCCCACGGGCTATGTTTCGTCCGTGTGCACATCAGTCGCAACATCAATGTCACATGCAAAACGTCTCTATGATTGGTTCGTAGACACGCACCGCACACATAAAACGAAAAGCGGCTTCATCTTTCACTAATATAATCAATGAAAGTATTTTCTAGTCAATGTCGCTCAACGTCGTCTCGTTCTATCATTTGAATTTAAGTACCACAAAGTCTCGTCGAATTACAGTCCAAATACTTATTTTCTTTTAACCTGAACAATGTTTGACTAAAACTACCACGGACTTGGAAAGATACCTGGAGCTCCTTGATTCCATAATAGTATTCACTTGAAATACCTCTAGATATATTATATAAAAAAAAAAACCGGCAAAAATATATTATATTAATTATATAAAAAAAAGTCAAACAAATCACGTTTGTTGTACGAGAGCCCCACTTAAATATTTATTTTATTATATTTTTAGTATTTGTTGTTATAGCGGCAACAGAAATACATCATCGGTAAAAATTTCAACTGTCTTAGATATCACAGTTTATGAGATACAGCCTGGTGACAGACAGACAGATAAAAAGTGGAGTCTTAGTAATAGGGTCCCGTTTTTACCCTTTCCATACGGACCCTAAAAAGCCTGTTAAATTTCCTATACAAATGGGATAGCAACACCTCTATGAGAGCAAAGTAACTTTGACATTCGAGAACGTATATCCACCTTCATCACAAAAGGGCGTCGTCGCACATTTTCCTCAGAAAAACTGAGACGGCGAATTTTTGGTAAACATACATGACAGCCCTCAAACTGTCAGTATTTATACCAAAAATTCTTTGACAAAAGACAGCCTTTGTTACTCGGCCTTTTTGTTTTGCCCAACTTCTTTGATCAATCATGACAAATTGTGTTTTGTTTTAAGAGCGGCCGTAACGTTGTCTGACAGTTGTGGACTAAGTTCGTTTCACAAACGAAGAAGTTTAAATTAGTTGGTCGGTCCATCATTTTGGAGGAAAAATTTATGTCGTTAATATTTGCAATTTACTTCCTGAACATACAATTAATCACATTCTTCTACAAAAGACTGTATACGATGGTGTATTGATCTACGCTTGCTAATATCAACCATTTCATTATCATCAAATCATCAGAAGTTTTCAAAATTCATTGAAGTGTCGTCGCTGGTTGTCATAAGTAATTTCAATCGATTTTGCTCGCATTTTGCGATCCCTGATCATTATAAATTTAGGAGCTAGGTTGTTGTCATTGCAGCAAGTTCCATGTGTATCTATCCTTAGCCATCTTCTTGACATTCTAATTCGATACGCTGTTTACTTTCTCCTTGTTTTGCATATAAGATCTCCGTGGTTTTTTTCTCTTTATCTTCAATTCCATAATTATGATGGTTTGTATGTAGGTAATCGTTGTCTCGTAGTAGGTGTTCAAACATCTTGCATCTTCTGTTCTCAATACAATACAAAGCCTCTTTATCGTGCACCTCTAAAACACAGGGAAACACCACATAAGAGATACAATGTATAAGCAGATGTAAACAACATGCCGTCTTATCCCTAAATAGCGATATCTTCCAGCCAAATTTTAGTACCTAAAACAAACTTGAATTGAGTTCCAGATCGTTTTTAACAATCTAGTTTTTAACAGTCCGCGCTGTTAAAAAGAACGCATTCCTGGACCACAGTCCACAATCCGCGACATAATAAAAAAAAAACATTTAAAAGCTACGGTATTTAGATTCCTGATTTCGTGGAAGTTGATTGGATTAAATACTTAATACACGAGTATTATATTTAATATTATATGTATCTCTTTATTATCTATATATGTATTATTTTAGCTACTTAGTATAGTGTCTCTGTAAGTGCATATCAACTTATTCGTTTGTCTGTTCTCTTGAATATCATCTGACTATCTTTCTTATTTGCTTACAGTTTAACAGGAAGAAATCCCTTACACGAATAGGTTCTCCTTGGCACGTGGATAAGTTTTTCAGTAATTTTATTGCTTTTATATGCAATAAAGTGTTTATAAATACAAAACAATATGTAATTGTTGAACTAAGTTATCTGTCCTTCAAGCGAAACAATATTTTACGTTTCAAGAAACAAATGCCTCGGAGGCCACGCGGAAAATATGGCGTGCAATAAAAATGTCAAGTCAAGTCATCAGAATGGAAAGCCTGAGGCGTTTTGTCGCCAGATGCGGCACTGAATCAATGAAAAACTGTTTCCTTGCGTGCCCCACACAGGCGATATATCAGGACGCGCCGTCCGATCCCGAAGGTAGAAAAACTTTGCGAGAACGTAATAATAGCTTTTGTTATGTTTGGTGACGGGACAAATACTGATCCGCGCACCTGCTTGCCTTGACGTGGAAGACGGGTATTTTGTTAGGAATTTATTCTCACAACAGTAAATCTAGTATTCTTATGGTCTGTGAGTAAATCAAACGACCCTACTTATGCTGACTATATTACGCTTGTGTTATTATTGTTTGCGATCGATCAAATCTTCGAATTAGTGTCCGACTGAACATGGATTTTCAGTCGAAAACAGATACAAAAACGAAGTTTCGGCGTCTATTTAATTTTTGGGTGACAGTTAGGGTAAAGCTATAGTGATTATGATGACATTTAAAAATGTCTATATTTCCGTTGTACCTACACTGAAATCATGTCTGTTTTATTTTTCACGCTTAGGGCTTTCCCTAACAAATTAAAGGCTTTAATAAAAAAAGTTTTTTTTTCCTTACAGTTTTAAATTCGTATCTACGTTAAATATAACTTATTGTAAGTATGGTTCAGATCATGGACTTCTAATTTTCGTCAAGTCTATGGTTAGTACCCAATGAAAACATGGGCTTGGCCGAAAACAGATATTCGGCCGGTCTCTACTTAGGGTAGGTATACGGAATTTAATGAACAAAGCAATTGTTTATTCAGGTTTACGTGTACTTTCTCACGCCTAATCAAATAGTCAGAGACACAAGGTAACGGGTGACTTCCTATCGGTTGCCATGCCACCCGATGTTTTAAAGAGACACCGTCGTGACAGCCAGAATAGGGTGCTAATTCGAGTGTACTTTGAGATATCGTCAAATATGTGATGTCTCAGATATATCATAAAGGCATAGAACAAATGACAGTCGTAAACCATATGTCTAATTTCGATATGTAGAATCTGTTTCTTTCCAAAATGTCAACTAGTCAATATCACTTTATGCAGCTTGAAAAGCAAAAAATTGATACATATGTACATTTATATTAAAAGACCGAGATATTTTTAACACAATCAAGGAAACGAGCTACAATATTTTAAAGAGGCGTCGTATTATCATGATGATGATAATAATAATGGTATTGTTATTGATGATGATGATGATGATGATGTTGATGATGTTGCTGGTGATAAAAAAAAGAAGTTAGTAATAAAGATGATGATTAAAAAATATATTAACGTAAAATTACTGAGAGCATTTATAATTTATAACATTAGTCCGATTTCCGTGATTGGATGTCATATAGGTTGAAAAACGTCGAGTTATTATGTCAAGAATGACTTGTTTGCCACAACATTTTAAAGAGGCGTCGTACAGAACAATGAGTTCAGAACAGTTTCCATGTCGGAAGCGGCATTACACTGAACATTAGCCGCGGCGATAAGGCGCCGACACAAATTGGAGGCAACACGCGACTTCGCATTAGCCCCAACACGATCATGACTTTATGAACACAATTTTTGTGAGGTTAACACGTTAAAGGGTTGATGTAACCTCAAAACACTGCTTAAATACATTGAAGTTATGCCCCTATGATATTTAGAATACTTTTCGTCTTCTTCATCAAAGGCCTTTCATTCTTTTTCAGACTAAGTATACAAACAGTGTATAAGAAACCAACACTTTTCATGGCCATGCAAGGCAATACGAGAACGACACACGCGACAACAGGCTTGGCAGATGTAAGAATGGCCTGCTTATGTCTTTTGGCACTTTTGGTCGCAAGTGTCCTAAACCATGCCTCATGTAAGGTTTTATCTTATCGAAATGATAAGTAAACCTCCATTCGCTGAATGTCCTTTTGTATCGTTGTTTGGGAAAGGCCTATGTCCAGCAATGCAAGTCTTTAGCTATAAGCAATAAGCAGTAGAAGTCTTTAAATTATGAAATGGTGAAAGAAAATACTGACTAAGTAGGAGCAAGAGCGTTATCAAGCGTTAACGGGATATTAATTTCAAAACACAACTTACATATAAATAGTAATTATAATGACGGTTTAAACTCACGTAAAAATTGTCAGGAACGGCTGTGGGCCGCGAGTCACGTAGCAGCACGGATAGCTGCCCCTGATGAAGAGCTCTATATGAGTTCGTAACATGTCGGGCCGTTCCTCACAATTTTTACGTGAGTTTAAACCGTCTTTATAATTATTAATGATGTCTCGTGATAGTTTTAATAATATTATTACATATGACAGATCAAAGAAACCGTTGTTGATATGATGCATTTTTTCTTATTATTCTGAACGGAAATATTGAACATTCAAATCAATATTAACATTGTCAAAACAACACCAGTTCACTCCGTTATGTTGTAACTTGTTGTATGATTTTATGCAAATCCTCAACACCAGACGACCGTCTTATGCAACAGAGGCTTACTGATTGATTTCTGCCACAGCTGCGGTCCCAAGACTTTTAAGCCTCATTTAAATATGCAAATCTTAAGGGCCGTCACTAATTTGCCGCGTGTCTTTAAATAATGCAAGTTTGATTACGTGCGTTTACACTTTGTAATTCAGTGGCGACCCAATTACAATGTTAACGGAAATTAATCGTTTTACATACATAATACAAGATGAAACCTAACACGTGTTGCCGTTGAAAATTTCAACCATGTACTCAAAATTATGATCAACTTTTAGAGGTATGAGAAAACGTTAACGAATTTACTTTTCCATACAAAACATTAGGCTAACTGACTACCACGAATCGAATGTACCACGATGCGGTCGCTTGCTCTGTACTCTACCCCTTCTTCTTCAGCTCTTATTTCTTTTTCTTCTCATTTTTATCAATATGTTATCAGTTAGGTCGCGTGAAGAAGTCCCGCATTTTATAGCCAGGTCCCACAATGTGGTCGCAAATGTACCGCAAATCTGTACGCTAAAGTTGGCAACCCTAGCTATAGAGACCTCTTAAAATACATAGACTGATGCGTATAACAGTAGATAAGCATAAAGCTGGCTTTTAGGAAGGGGTACATAAGCCCCAATAATAAAGTATAAATGATGGCGGAGGGGGTCCTGAAGGAGTGATCCGTTGCAGGAGATTTATGATAAAAGCCCAACTCTTCAATGTCGCCACCCGCTGAGGAGCCCGCTGCGTATGTCCAGCTTTGTAATTTTTTATGAAAACACCCATATATATATCAACGTTTTTTTGTTTTATTGGTAACAATTTGTAGTCACCTTGTTATTGTGCCATATCCTGACGATATCGGCGATCGTCATACGATCTCTTCTCAATTTTTTGCCACTCTCAGATATTATCACACTTCGTTGTTCTAGGTCTTCATCTACCTCTTCTTCCTTATATTTCGAAAACTATGTAGTTTTATGGTAAACTATGTTACGTCACGTGATTAGTCAAGGATTTGTCATCTACCAAATTCAAAACATTGCTTACCGGAATGCTGCTCAATACCGTTCTTCTTGTGAAATAAATATCGAAGCCTAATGTAAAATCATAGCTGTGGATAGTTTTGGCTTTATTATGCAAAATTACTTGAAATTCGCGGAATATTTCGTCCTCTTTCCTCTTTGCGACATTCACTTACTTTCAACATCAGTTACCAAAAATTTGTCATTGCCAGTAAATAAATAAGTACCATTAAAAATCCGCAATGCAATGGCGTGGGCTGAAAAACACCCTGTTGGGCTAATATGCAAGTATCAAAGAAAAATGTTAAAGCAAATGGTAAAGCGGTTGTGATAATCCATACTAATATCCATACTAATATTATAAATGCGAAAGTGTGTCTGTCTGTCTGTCTGTCTGTCTGTTACCTCTTCACGCTTAAACCGCTGAACCGATTTAGATGAAATTTGGTATATAGATAGTTTCAGTCCCGGGGAAGGACATAGGATACTTTTCATCCCGAATAAATTTTGTGTTCCCGTGGGATGAGCGGGTACTACCGCGGGGCACAGCTAGTTCAAAATAAGTACAAGTTATTTAACCCGACTGGTTCGTTGGTAGCATTACTCTTAATTCCATCTTAAACCGCTTCCTGGCTATGTAGCGGTTTAATTAAAAAGTTAATTTTGATTATAATTAAGCGCTTTAGCCTATCTGGTAGGTTTAATCGAGTCTATGATGCTTGGCGAATCGTAAGGAGCTGACCTCGACTACCTTCCTTTCTTTTTCTTAGCTGTAATGGTGTTAAAAGTGCAACCTATTTTATCTTTGGATGTTCAACTGTCACTGCATCAAATTGGTTATAGAGGCACAGAATACTTAATAGTATTACATAATAGAGGCTCAAACGTTTAGGCATTATAAAGGTGCAAAAATATTCAGGCCAATAATACATGGCTTTGTACTCAACACCCATCACCACATAGTATGAAACAAAGTCGCTTCCGTCTGTCTGTCCTTATGACTGTGTGCTTAGGTCATTAAAACTACGCAACGGATTTTGATGCGGTTTTTTTAAATAGATAGAATGATTCAAGAGAAAGGTATGCATGTACGTAAGTATAAATTAATGCATAATTTTGACCGAGGCGGGTCGCTAGTACGAAATAAATAGATCCATCGTACTGTAGTTAATGCAATGAATGATGTGAATATATTTATACAAAAAAAACACCGGTGAACCTACGAAGTTATTAGATGGATTTAATCTGGAAACATTTGACTACCATCTCACCAAGCGGTAAGTGAAAAAAGCAAAAAAGCAGTTAACATTAATTAATGCACTCAAATAAACATCAAAGACATTAAAACTATCAAGGGCTAAAACGCTTTTATTATTGTGCTACACTAAAAAAAATAAGTTGGTAGTAGCCCAAATGTCAGCTGCTAGACATAAATCGGAGGACTGACTAACAGGTTAGAGGGCTACTGGTAACCTAAATAAGTTATGTAAAATAAGCATAATTTTGGTAACTATTAAGCACAATTTGCCTATTGCTGAAGTAGTTAAACGCGTTAGCGTAAAAGGTAGCGTAGTTGCACTACAATATGCACGTCGTTGGGCACCAAAAATAATAACGTGCAAATAACGTGCATCGTGTTGTAAATAATTTTTACCCGCCGTCATGTCTTATCCCTACAGAAAGTATTTAATTCAAATTTAAATCGATAATACCTAATGTTGATGTTGGTTAATGAACTCTACGCTATTATGTTATCAACAAACTTAGTTAATTATGTACCTTAGGTATCCTTTCGATCCCAACACCAAGTATTTGATATAAAAACCTTCACTCCACACGCTACATTAAATTCGATTTTCTGTTTACCATTCGGCCGACGTGTTAACATAGGCTGCCGGTACGAACAATGCTCCATGCGGGTTCAGATAAACTTTGGAACGGTCTCACAACCACTACAATCGGACGCTAACCTTAAAACCCAGTTTGAGAGCAGAATTTTGCATGCATCCAATCGAGATGTAACTATGCCTGAATAATCATTCATGTAAATGGCATGACTCGGTCTGACATTACATTTCACCCCCGATACGAATGGCTCAGACCAACGGAGAATGGATAATGTGTTTTAAAATACATTTCGGGTTCTGATAAGTCTTGTTTGAGGTGAAATCGATAACGGCAAAGTTCAACCGAATTCCATGTTTGTATCTTTACAAGGATGTAATTATTCAGTTTTGATTTTGAGCGACGCGATCGTTGTGGGACAAAAATGCATAAAATTAAGATATTTAAGAAGTTTTAGACCATTGATACAAGATCAATGCACAAATAAAAATTGAAATACGCTATCCTAGCGGAAGTTTTCGGGGATCGTACCCGGTACCTCCGGATTATCGGTCCAATGTGTGAGCCACTCCACCACCCTAACGCCAGGATATCTATTGTTTTTTACTTATGCTTTGTGTGTTGATTTATGCGTTTACATTTGTGGAGTGTCTATATTAAAATAATTAAACATTATCCGATAATGTTATTAAAACTATCGTGAGACATCTTTACTAATTATAAAAACGGTATAAATGAAACGGTGTAAATGTAATGAGTTCGAAACATGTCGGGCCGTTCCTGACAATTTTTTACGTGAGTTTATACCGTTTTTATAATTAGTAAACATTATCCGTTTCACAAATTTAAGAAGATTTTTTTAGTAGTAAAAATGCATTTATACACTATTTAAGTAATGACATTAACGTGATATTATTATTATTTATTTATTCACCCCACCATAAAATTACAGTACAACTTGCGTGGTGGAGACTGGTGCCTGAACTAGGAAGGACCTATATGTCAGGTCACCAGGTCACCGACCCTCGGATGTCTATAACGACAGTAAAGGTTAAGGTTTAAATATACAATTTGTAAATATACTAGGTAACTGAAAATACGTGTGTTATTTTCCCGCTAATAAAACACTGGAAGTTTATTAAAATAACCATGATTCCGTTGCATTAATATTTCAGCAAAATAGACCACGTGGGTGTCAATTCTACACGTATACTCAATACAGTACAATTCTCTCCCTAGGGCAGGACAAAGTAATGAAAATGAGTGATGTAACTTGAACATCGTCATGGCAAAACCTCATTAGATTATTTTAAAACCGCACTTTTAGTTCTATAAAATTTTATTAAAATTCTTCCCTGAACTTCCATTATGCAGATTAATGTTAAAAAGTGCTGTTCAATTTACATTACATGAGAAAACTAATGGGTTTAATAATAAATGCATTAATGGCTTTTCCGTAAGATTTTATGTAATGATAAAGAAAGGCATTAATGATGCTCTCTTGAAAAATGATTTCTTTTTCTAGATGTCCTTTACAATATTAAGTCATCAGCCGAAAAACGTCCACTCCTGGTTATGCACCGAATAAATAAATAAAATAAATAAATAAATATCGGACAACCTCACACAAATCGATGTAGTCCCAAATTAAGCTCAAGAAGGCTTGTGTTATGGGTACTAGTCGACGATATACGTACTTATATAGATAAATATATACTTAAATACATAGAACAACCATGACCCAAGCACAAATATTCGAGTTCATCACAGAAATATTTGGCCCGGCCGAGATTCAAACCCGGGACCTCCGGCTCAGTAGGCAGGTGTCTACAAACCGAGCCAAACGCGTCGTCAAACCGAATATTCGGTTATTCTCCGGTATCCAGCCTATCCGGCCCTTATTTTAATATTCGGCCGGATACCGGTTAGCAACGTACTATCCGGTATTACCGCGGATAGTAAACATGGAATCTACTGCACTACTTTACTTACTACTATCTGCACGTGTACTATTGAACGTAGTTATTCCGTACCTAAAAATAGGTCCGCGCGAACGTTCACTACGAAACAGGTAAAAACTTGCACGACGCGCACCTGCAAAACTCAAAATGTAGGTATAGTTCCACCAGCCGAATATTCGGCGGCCGGATACCGAATATTCAGCCGGCGGTCAGGCCGAATATCCGGTATCCGGCCAAACAACTATCCGTTGCGTCTTACTCCTGGGCAAAGGCCCCCCAAAAGGTTCTCCGTCGGATTATGGAGAAACTTTAGGGAGTCCAGTCGTGAGCCTCACTTATCGATAGGTAACAAACTGGTAATTTGTGGTTGAATCAAATCCTAGCTGGACGACACAGAAGGCTATTATTTTAGGATTATTTTAACACAAATAAAGGAATAACAAAGAAACAGTAAATAAAATCGTAAACTAAATACTACTAACAACTGTCCAAAAAAACTTAAATTTGAATAAATTAAAACAAATACAGGAAATGGCTTCCCCGCGACATGGTACTGAAAATGCTGGCAGCATTTCCTCGCTAAACAGCTATGCTGATACGTTGAGCGTGGAAGCTGCCAGCTCTTCGGTCCCCAGCTGGATTTAATTGTTGGTCTACCAAATATGTTTATAAACGTTACTTAAAGACGAAGATTTTAAATTAGAGGTGGAATATTGTTCCAAATATACTCTTATCCGCTGAGTGGATATCGCAAGATGGCTACCGAAGCAGAGGCAGACCGAAAAGGAGATGGCGGAATGACCTGTACGCATTCAAGAACGCTTGGCAGGTTATCCTATGTGCCTCATAGCACTTTACCGAGACGCCTGGCCTCTTCTTTCAAGAAGGGATGCCGTTATCCAGCAGTGAGACACACATCTAATCGTAGGCTACTAGGCTACATAAAAATAATGGAGCTCGAATTAGAATTATATTTATCTTGATTAGTATGAAAAGTTGATAACACTTTGTCTAATAACTTTTTGAGAATAAAGTTCTCAATATTTGCTCGACCCTGGATTCCTCGCGTCTCCTTTGAAATATCAAGTTGTGAATGTCACTCACAGTAGCTCGAATAGCAAATATATTTCCTATATAATGCCGTGAGAAAGCCGACGCTACCGACGTATTGACAAATTGAAGATATTGCAAGACTCCATCTAATAGCAAATATAATTGTATCCTGACTAATCTATGGAAATCACTTTGCCTAATAACAATTAATCTAATAAATCATTTAAATAGAATGAGTTCTCAATATTTGCTTAACTCTTAATGCCTTATAACAAGAGTTAATTAAATATCTTCCTATGAGGAAATGGGGCTGTTTAAATAGCTGGCTTTGTAAGCCTATGCAAACATTTGAGATATTCGTGTTTGAAAATGTTTCATTTGAAATGGGACCATTCGCTTAATTAATGAAGCAATCAGGGCGCTAATTTGAGTGTACTTAGAGATAAATAAATAAATATTAAGGGACACTCTTACACAAATCGACCTAGTCCCAAACTAAGCACAGCTTGTACTATGGGCACTAGATGACGATATCGCCAAATAAGCGATGTCTAAGGTATATCTCAGGTATCTCGCCTTTAACTTATATTAAAATGCGATGTTTGCCATTGGAGCTTGCAGTAAGTTACATTTCACGTTACTACCCGGAAAAATTAAGTAAGCGCCTAATATTAACAGAGTCGCATATCAATGAGGTACAAACTTAAAGCGACCAGGTTGGCGAAGTGGTGATATACTAATAGTTATAACGCCATTTCGGAGATGTCTAAGAGGTATCAGAAGGAATATGGAATTAGGGCCGTGTATCTCGTGTACTTATTGTTCTTATTTCAATGTATGACTTTTATGCAAAAAAATCTTTAAGGTACTTTTTTATATTGCATACTTCATTATATCACGCATGGAAATAATAATTTATGACAGAGAAATAAAAAAAGACATATTGAGCTTGTATTAATCATTGGTAATTCGCGAATACAAAAATCTCTTACTGTAATTTCAAATGGAAACAGTGCATACTATACATACCTACTTATTATTCGATTATCAAAATTACGTTTATTTAAGACAGATTTTAGAAACTAAAACTAATATTCAGCTTGTAACAAAAATACCTGTTAAATAATAAGGTACCTCTATAAGTTATTCGATGAATCATCGCCTTTAATGTTTAATGACTTCTTAATCACTAAACAGTTTGTCTCATTACGTCATTATCTATAGAATCATTACAAAAAACAATCAACATCGTTATCTAATTCGGTCACGCGTCGATGACTTCGACCGTCTCCTTTCGAGGTCACAGATGTTTGTACATAAACATTCGACGGCCGTCCCAGTCGGCACTGTAACGCCACAGACGATGGACTTCAAGAATAAGGTAGTTGTGATTACTGGCGCGAGCTCCGGCATCGGCGCAGCTGCCGCCTTCCTGTTCGCAAAACAATCTGCCACCCTCGTCCTTGTCGCAAGAAACAAACTACAACTCAACAACGTAGCAGTCAAATGTGAAGCCGAAAATGGAATCAAACCACTGATCATCAAAGCCGAACTAAGCTGTGACGATGATGTGAAGAGCATTGTGGTGAAAACAATTGAAAAATTCAGGAAGATTGATGTTTTAGTGAATAATGCTGCAGTTGGAATACGTGGAAGCATTCGAGATGGTATCAAACCGTATGATAACGTTATGGCGGTGAACGTTCGATCGATATACTTGCTGACTAGCTTCGCGACACCTCATCTAGTGGCGACTAAAGGCTGCATCGTGAACGTGTCAAGTGTCGCGGCTTTCAAGCCGATATGTGACGCCGATTACTTGCCCTATTGTATTTCTAAAGCGGCACTTGATCAGCTGACGCGATGTGTGGCGTTGGAGCTGGCTCGGGACGGCGTGCGAGTGTGTTCGGTCAACCCAGGAGGCACCAGGACTCCATTCGCAGAGAATGCTGGATTCAGTAGAGAAGAAGTAGAAGAACTGTACAAGGCTCGTGATAAAAGTTACCCGCTGGGTAAAATGGCGGAACCAGAGGAAGTCGCTGACCTGATTGTGTATCTAGCCGGTGATCGCGCGCGGAGTATCACTGGCACGGTTTACACCATAGATAATGGCGAAACGCTGATGTGATAACGTTTTACGGGCTTAGTTTAAATTTAGATTTATATCCCTTTAAAAGATAAGTAATAAAAGATACATTACTTACACATTTGTTTTTTTTGTGTTCATTATCATTAAGTGTTGGTCTGAATAAATAAATAAGATGTGCCCCCAATGCCCTATGGGCGTATTTAATAAAATTCTAGTGGTTAACAGGTAAGCTAATTTCGATATTTATTTCGTTGTAATAGATGTACCTAATATCAACTAATATTAATATTATATGTATTATTTGCAATTGATTTTAATATCAGCATCAGCTGTGACATGACAATTTGCCAGGCAAAATTTGTAACTTCAAAGGCAAATATCTAATGTCATAAAGTCATAAACCAGACAGTACTAATTAGCACACACCCGAGGTAGAAGTTTCAGAAAATTAGCTCACAAACTTACGAGTCTTAGGACCTAACTTCAGACATAAATACCATTCTGTTGCTCGACGGTAAGAACCTTACAAGAATGAACGTGTGCAGGAAATAAAGCCCAACATAAATACTCCTGGTTCATAGTAAAAAGTCGTATCTTACCAGAAAATACTTATCGAGATACGACTTTTTTCTTTTGCACGGCAGAATAGGCTAAAAGTGACTGCTTTGCTAATTTAGCTTGTGCTGCTATAGCTATTAGTTTTCATTTCTGGTAGCAAAGGCAGGCGTAAAGCCAAACGTATGGCGCCAGTGGACGCAACGCAAATGAGGAGATACGCGGTATAAGAACAGACGGTGTGATAAGTCGTGTTGTATCACGATGTATCACTTTAATAAAAGTCGTACATTTCAATTTAGCGTTTTGGGTAATATTTGGAACGTAGTTTCTCGTCCAGTGCACGTATAAAAAGAGGAAGTCACGGTAACGAAATCGTTTTAAATAGTGGTATGATATTGTGAAAAAAGTGTTTATACCGCATAATGTTCATGCGTAAAAGAAAAACAAAAACTACAACATCTAACGTCGTCAATATCCTTCAAAATAACACCGAAATTCCCATGAAACTCGTCATAATTGTGACTAAGGAATTGGACGGTAGTAAAACGCTCAATTAATCACCTAAGTAGGATAGTGTATATTTTTTCTTAACATCATCATCATCCTCCTAGCCTTTATCCCATAACTTTGAAGAGAGTGAATTCTTAACATCAATTAAAACAAATTATTTGTTATAATAGTTCATAATTTTTGTAACATTATATTTTTCATTAAAACACGTTGTCCACTTTATGCCTTTGTCAAAAAGTTAAAGTGACAGACAATTAGTTACCAAAACTGTATTTTGTTTCTCTGTATATATATTTTTTATTAGTTACATTACTCTGTATATCATCGCCATTATTTTCCGAGCGATTTCGGCCATTGCGACCACTTCCACTCCTAATTAGAGATGTGCTATTTTCGAGAAAGAGACGTTTTCTGATTTGCATGAGAAATGTCCTCGAAAACGTTCTTTCCACCTACAAATCGTAAAACGTTCTCAAAGATGGTATTTACTCCTAATTAGCTTAGCAGTCATGCGCCCGAAGATGACTTATGTAGCCGATCTTCGCGGTGAATTCTTTACCAAATAGCAGCAGCGTAAACAATTTGTAAGGATAATGGGACAGCGCCCATAGCGGTTTCTTTGTACTACAACTCTCCATACAAATCGTACGCAGCCGCTTTCGAGTACGGTCACTATACTCATACAGGTCGCCTGTAAAAGGAGTAAAAAAAATAAAACAGAGACACCGTATAAATTCTACTCTTCAAACATTTTTGAAACTAAATCAAGTAATAACTTGCAAAATAAAGTTTATTTAAAGAAGAAATGTAGAGCGAAATATGTGGTATTTAGTTATGTCAATGATAAAGTAATGTCAATGTTGAACGGCGTTCATTGAAAATGCAATTTAATTTCTTTAGAGTAATGAACATTTGAAAACTAAATATTCTTTAAGTTGTTGACTACATCTTGTTCAGTTTGAGGAGTGGAATCTATGTTTCAATTTATTGCTGCTATTACAGGTCACACCCGGTATAAAAATTTAAGCCATGAACAATTTAAAACTATACTTATTTTTCAAGTGGTTGAACAAATCTTGTACTGTTTGAAGAGTAGAATCGATGTTTAAATTTATTGCTACTATTACAGGTCACACCCGGTACACGTTTATAACGTTTCAACGACCCTAAGAACCTCATACGAACGATAACAATAATACTATGAACATGACCCCTTGGCTTAAATCAACGATTATGCCTACGGTTATCGTCTACTGACAAAGTTCAACAACCTTAATTTTTAGCCTCCACAAAATGGCGCCTCCATAATACAATGTCATTTCATAAACATTTATTTCAGTTCACTGCTCATGATGCAAATGTAATAAAGTTAATGGCCCTTTACCGTTCTCGTGTGTATGGATGGCTCTTCATTCCTCACCGGGAAATATTTTTCTGCATCACTTATGCGTTAGGTCATAAAAATATTTACATTTCGCTTAATATTTTGGCATTGGATTTGGCAGGTGTACTAGGGGTTTTTCTTTAAGAATGGCAACTAAATCGTATACAACCGTACCGTTGTACCGTTTAGTTCTTGTATAAACCATATCAATGTTCAACATGCTATGGCTATACTGTAATACTAAATTATCAATTTTAGGTTTACTTTATCTATTAGGACTTCGGAAGTTTTGGGGGCTATTCCTGAACGCTCAGCCAGCCCTTTTTTAATATAGTCACTTAAATGACTATACTATAAAAGGTAATATAAGAGCACCAAATAGCGTTGCGTAAAAAGTGCCCTATCGAAAATAAATCACGTAGGTATACTTACGATACGAGCATAAAGTAGTCTTAAATAATTGAATAAAGTTAAATAAAAGTTTGACAACGGTAACTAGAAAGCTATCGAAACGTCTGAGAGGCTTAAATAATTAATATACGAAATATAATCCGTTTAAATTATTTTGTTGACAGTCACGGAAACCGAAGAAAATAATCATAAATAATTGAAAGTTACACATCGAATCACTTTCGCGGGGTTACGTTGGTGAATTCTATATGTCTTTGTTATTCGTGAAAAAACGTTTGGCAATTTGTAACAATGACTTAGTAACCTACTTTTGGTATCTCCGTCGTCCTTCAGAGCGAACACTAAAAACTGTTGTTAAACCGCTTGACGTACTATATTTTTAATATGAAATACAAGAAATAGCATCTTTGTTATTCTGTGAAAAAACGTTTTGTCAATTTGTGACAAAGACTTACGTACGCATAACTAACTATGTACCTACTTACTTTTAGTAACCACGTCGTCCTTCAGAACGGACACTAAAACTGTCATAACACCGCATGACGTACTCTCATAATGTCCATTATTCCCGCCATTGTACGTCTGTGCGTGCAGGACGTGCGCAACCCGTCCCCTAGGGGATTTGCGCAGATTTTTCAATTTCTATTTGCGTTTGTAAGTGCCGCCGCCATAGTATTGGGTGCGAATCGTGAATGTGCACTATTTTTTCACCCTTTCGTTTAAGCTTTAAGCTAGCGGGGATACGATTCGATTTCAGTGACAAAGTGACAACGAAATTGCGCCTTTTGAGGGTTTATTGACACCGAGTAGCGTGCAACTTATTTAATACGATTGCGAATGTCAATTAATAGTCGATTTGCCGTGTGATTTGTGGATTAATAAATGTTTATATTGTAATTGCATTTCGTGTGTGATTGCGATCACAAATAAATGTAGAACTATAAAATAATAAAGATAAACTGTGGCTTTTGGTAATAATACTTATGTTAATTAGTTTTTTCTAAATGCAGGGAAAAAAAACTGCATTTTTTTTAAATAATGATGTTCTTATGAATGTTACGGATAATAACGGAGTCATATCTGGTAACTACTTTAAATATTCTCATTTTATACATCATTCATTTTTTTATTATTATTAATTGTGTGATGACTGATGAACTCGAATATTTTGTTCGGGTCATGGATTTTTATTTATGTTTATCTATAAAATAGTTATGTACATCGTCGATTAGTCCCCATAGCACAAGTTTACTACTACAGCTTACTGTGGGACTCGATTTGTGCTAGGTAGTTCGATTTATATTTACCTATTTATTTAAAATAAATAAAATTTCAAAACTAATAGAGAGATTTGATGTTGGATCTAACCCAACGCGTAAACTTAAATGAGAACGTACATACGTCAGTACTATTCCTAGGAAAAGTCATACTGTCCTTTAATCACATTTAGTCCTCCTTCCATCTTTTAGTCATAATATCACCCGTAAATTTTACCATCGCATTTCAGAAGCTTGAATGATTCTTCAAGTGACAAAGAAAAAATCTAGGCCGACAGAACAGCCGACAGCGATAGGCAAATACCCCGATGACCTTATATAGGCAATTTATCACGAAAGGAACCAGTCTCGCCCATCAATCTTGGATCTTCAACACTTGGCTAATTATTGTCGATCAATGTGACGGTTTCCTTGTACAATTCCACTGTTTTTTCTGAGGATTGACCTGATTTTTGTCTTTGAAAGGTTTTGTTTCATTCCAAATAGTGTGAGAAAAGAGCTGTCTTTGATAAGATCAAGGAAAACACGACACATTAAGGGTCTTATTCAGGTAAATACAGATACATCATGTAGCCAAACCTTAATACTTACTGCTTATGCATATAAATTATGTTCTCAAATTACCCTGAAAATTTGGATTCAAATATATTTAACAAATTAAAATAATAGTCAAAAAATCACGAATAACATTTCAGAAAACCCGCATTCTACTACATTAATTCAATCCCTAAAATTCGCGAAGTCGTTCAGATAAACTAGACCTAAAGTAGATAAGTCCAGCTCGGAATATGCTCAAACACTTCCCTAAGTTAACTAACATATTCAAATTCCTTGAATCTACATGTGAGAATTGATCGAACCGAGAGCAATTTCGGACCGCTGCGATTATGCAAAATGAGCCGTAAAGAGCCGTATTTATGGTCCAAATCCGACCCGTACCGGGATGTGGAACACTTAGTTCAGTTATTATGCAAATCATGTGCTACGGAAGTGCCGCGACGCTGCCTAGTTCCCTTTACTTGAGAGGTAAATTGTGATAAATGAAATTTCGCTATATTCGAAATTCACGGCGACTGGAAGCGGTCCACTTGGCCATTCTTAAGTGATTTGATACTTTAATAATTTAATTAGTCCGATGAAATGATATGTAGATCTGAGGCTGCACTCTGCACTAGTTTTTGATTTAAATGGGCCTTGATTTGAGCAGTTATCTCGCGTCAGCTCCAAGTCTTCATCAGCTGTCTTCGCCGCATTTTCGGTGTATACTGGCCCGAGAAAATCTTCAACGTAGATATGTGGGAACGCTCCAATTCGTCAGTGCCTTACTTACTCACCTATATACCCATTCAAGAACCGTCTATAGACACCGACTAACCTTACACCTGCCTGCACCTCGTGTTTGTGCACAAACGTTGTCCGAAATTTTGGCAGGCACCTACCCAGTGACACAGTTTGTATTTCATCAAGCCATGAAAGGCCCACGTCTATTCAAGAGCGGAAGCGCAAACATCCCTCTAGATCACGTGTGTATACAATCCTCTAATTTCATCCAATCACCGTTGAGATTTTCGAAACTGTTACGGCAATGTTTACCCCCAAGTCAGATAAAGAGTTTCTACACTCGAGGCTACAGTTAGGCCAATTTATTATGATGCAATCTTGTAATTAGGATATTCCAAGTATATCAAACTGTCACAAACTTCCATAATGTTTAGCTCCCCTCTTTGAAAGCGTACTGTAATTCAGTGAATAAAGGATTTTGACCTTACAAACGGTCCGGTAGTTTTGAATTTTTGATATGTTGTCTAGGATGGTTAGTCAGTGTTTAAAATGCAAAATGCACAATTCCTCCCCCTACGCGCCCGCCGCCATATTGAAAAAACCGGCACTCTCTTCATATTTTTGCTCATATCTTCCTTTAGAAGCATTTTAGCTAGAAGAAAGCTTCGACAATGTTATAGAGAGTTAAATTTACTACATTTTCCATTTTATATTTTGTTTCTAGGACAGATAGTTACGGAGATATGCACATTTAAAAAAACTTGAAAAATTGCAATTTCCAACTCAAAAACAAACTTCTGGATTATAATCTTCGTTTAGGAGCATTTAAGCTAAAACAGTGCTTACGCAATTTTGTAGAGAATTAAATTTACTATAATTTACATTTCAAATTTTATTTCTAGGACAGATAATTACGGAGATATGTAAAAAATAAAGTCACATTTTCCGAAAATGTATGTAAAAATGGACATGAGTTTTATAAGCAATTATATTTCCTACATGTTTTAATTTGTCCTAGACTAGTCCGTAACTGAATGACAGCGTTCTAAACCAAGAATTTTGAGAAATTTTCGGAAAATTCGACTTTTCCTGTTTTTTTAATGTGCATATCTCCGTAACTAACCGTCCTTGAAACAAAATTTGAAGTGTAAATTATAGTAAATTTAATTCTCTACAACATTGCCCAAGCTTTGTTGTAGCTAAAATGCTCCTAAACGAAGATATAATCCAGAAGTTTGTTTTTCAGTAGGAAATAGCGATTTTTTACGTTTTTTAAAATGTGGAAATCTCCATAACTATCTGTCCTAGAAAAAAAATATAAAATGGAGAATGTAGTAAATTTTACTCTCTATAACACTGTCGAAGCTTTCTTCTAGCTAAAATGCTCCTAAAGGAAGATATGAGCAAAAATGTGAAGAAAGTGCCGGTTTTTTCAATATGGCGGCGGGCGCGGAGGGGGGGGGAATTGTGCATTTTGCATTTTAAACACTGACTAACCATCCTAGACAACATATCAAAAATTCAAAACTACCGGACCGTTTGTAAGGTCACACATAGTACTTTAGTCTCTATTCACCGTATTACTGTAGGTATTAAGGAAATGGGGTCGTCGCATAGTTCCCCCAAAAAACTTCGTCCTAGTAGCCTCATTCATTATCTTTCACCCGACAGATTTGCTAAAGCTACTCCATCAGTCCAATTAGGTGGAATCAAGAAAAATCGAAGTGGCGTTTTTCTGAAACGTCCCTCGACGCCTATAAAGAACGTTAGTTGATCTTACTTACAGTTTGCTTTTGAAGATTAATTTTCCTTTTAAAAGGTCGTGAGATATTTAAATATATTTACCCATTTGTCTTTATTTGAATGATGACAGTTCACGAGGGATGATATTGAAGATTGCGACGAATAAATATATTTGTTTTATTCTTCACTGAATTATCATTCCACGGGAAACCTTTTAAATAAAAACACAAAATATGCACAATAACCAAGCAGAGCATGTTACGGAATACATTTCCAATAAAGTTTTTAACGAGTAATAATTTCGTTTTCTTTGAGTTGCATTGAATTTGAATAATTGATTTCACTTTGAAGATAAAAACCCGGTAGCAACGAGGGTCTTACGTTTGACTTGGAATAATCCTGATTCACTACAGCATCTGCATCTTGGGTCCACGTCTCGTGAAAACTTACATAATAAATGAGGGTCCCGAGCCAAAAACGGAAATAATGGTGTGTACTCAAACCGACACGAAAATATACTCAAGAACATCATTAATTTTCATTTCTCGCTATGACCAAAGATTGCTGTCTGGAGTGAAAATAAGAGTGATAAGGAAAGCGGGATTTTCAGAAGTATTT
Source organism: Apotomis betuletana (assembly GCA_932273695.1). Taxonomy (NCBI): domain Eukaryota; kingdom Metazoa; phylum Arthropoda; class Insecta; order Lepidoptera; family Tortricidae; genus Apotomis; species Apotomis betuletana. Next base: position 15,554,964 of record OW026314.1, on the reverse strand, counting down.
CGGAAGTACCGAATAGTTTTTATCCAAAGAGCCTCTCGCGTTGAAGTGACTTTCATTTATGTGTACTTTCGGTAAAGTGTAAGCTTTTTAGTTCTTAACGGTTATGAATGAGCCTTAAAGTTTTTGCTCGGATTTTTACGTTTTCTTTGGCTGCTCAAACTTCGTTCGAGATCCGAGTTACTTGTTTGCACTCAACGTTAATGTGGTTTTTTTTTTAAGATGATCGTACACGTAAAGGAAAAAATATGTTACTATTACCACATATTCGATGGATGATCAGCAGGACCCGACCCGTGCAACCCCGAGGGTTTCTTATAGTAATCTTAATATGAACATAATTGTAATCATAATTGTAAGCTTGATGAAAAAAAAACTATTGAGTATAATATTGTTTGTATTTACTACATTCATTTTCGTATTTTGTTTTACGCCGAATACCGCGTTGTTGCACGGGCCGTGCAGATCACTGGATATAACAGTAGAGGACCCGGTAGTGAACAACTGAAAGTGAGTGAGATACAATAATTTATTTACCTAATTCATAGAAATCATCACAGTTCCCGTCGAGTGATTTAACGATTATTTATAATGAACAGAGATCGGATGGATAGGCATCATTATACACAGTGTCCCGTGTTTAATGGAAATGGTCTAGAGTCTAAAATGGTCTAGAGAATAGGCTTCTTAATATTTTAGCTTTATTAAATGCTCCTTAGTTTTTGAGATAAAATCCGACTTTATTTTATTTATTCTAGGCCACAGAAAATATATTTTTTGTTCTGTTTATTGTTAAATGTTAATATTGATGCTAACTAGCGTGTATAAAAACTTCATGGCAGCCAGGTTTTGTTTATAGGATTTAATTTAATGAAATCCGTTTTTCTTTAAAATTATAACAAGTTTGTGGGTGTTTTTGTCTTGTATCACTTGTGGTGAAGAAAAAAATGCAGATCAGATTAACCGATAGGGCTAGGAGGTTAGAAGGTATTATCCATTTAATACAGGACACCTCGTATAATGACGACCATCTCTGATAATGAGAAATAATGTTTGACGACGCGGTTTGCGCTGTTTATAATGCATCTGCCTACTGAGCCGGCGGTCCTGGGTTCGAACCCCGGCATAGGCAAATATTTGTGTGTTGAACTCGGATAGTTCCTGGGTCATGGATGTTATTTATATATTATGTATAATTATCGTCGTCTTGCTTAGTTTGGGACTAGGTCGATTTGTCTATGATTGTCCCTTAATAGTTATTTGTGCAACAAGAGAGCAAAGTTGTTTTTTGTTGCGAGTGCTGATTTTGAGTCCCGAGCAAGCGAAGGATTCTATGTTTGAATCACGAGCGTAGGGAGTGATTCTAATTTAGAATCCTGAGTGTAGCGAGGTACTCAACAGCACGAGATGCAAAAAACTGTGCTCTCGTGTAGCACACTTTTACCTCAACAGCAAGAACATATACGACTTTTTGTACTTTTCTTCCAACCATTCAGGTGTAGGTATGTTTATAGTCTATTTTGCTGATTTCAATGATATTATTAATTAGAAAACAAATACCTGCTGCTTGAAATTGAATAAAAATATAATTAAATTGAAATAATACGTTCCAAAACTGTATCCCAGTCCCTCACGTTTGGTTTTATTATTTGATCAAATTGGAAAATTGAGCAGATACATTACGTGTTTATTTATTATTACGAGATTTTGTTTATAGTGTAATAATTAATATTTTTACTCGTAAAACACCAAACAAAATAAATAACAATTTGAACTCGATATTTTTTAAAGTAGGTACGTTTCGAAACTGCGTCTATGATAAATTGGTGATGTCATAAATTATTGGTACGGGTATTTATCGTATAAAGTTGATAAATCTTATCTTATTTGAACAATAATTTATGTGATTTATATAAAAGACACAATTATTTAGACATTCGGTCGTTAAAAACAAAATTTAGTTATCAAAACTTCTTCGGGTACCTATTTTTTATTTTATTTTATGGTATACCTAACGCGTATCGGAACGTGTTCTTGGTCGGATTCGAAAATCGAATTTCGAATTGATATACCTATTTTTATCACTCTCTTTTTCATATAGATATGAAAGAGACAGAGCGCATCGAAATTCGAATGATTCGTATTTTATAACTAACCTGTGGCTGAGAAATGACAATTCGTAGTCAAAAAAAATAAAAAAATAAAAAGCTACTTTCTACTCACGCTCGAAACAAAATCGCATTTTGTTCACTGTTATCTGACAGCAAAACTGCCATGTTTGAGCTGGTGAGGTGAAATACTTATTTATTCCCTAAATTGCCTTTCGTGAGAAGACTTTTCAAATCTCTGCAGCATAACACGCTCGATTAATACCTACAGTTGTTTGCAGATCGATTTGAACATCATATTACATCATCATCATATTACGCTATTGTAGCCAACTCAATAATTACACGTACCTGTTACGCAATCCAATTCGTGAATATAGCATTGGTATAATGGAATAATTCGACCTTAGGCTGTTTGCACTGCGCTGGGATTGCATGTGCTGAGCAGGTTGCCCTGGGGCACGCAGTTTGTGTTTATATACGTACGTCCTTACCTAATTGATGTGAAACCTCGGGGTGTATTTTGTTAATTTAATTCATGGAGTTATATTTATTTATTTAGTTATTTCAACTTTATTTTAGAAAATAAAAGTCAGTTTTTACAAACGGCAACTTAATGCCAAATGGGATTCTCTATCAGCCAACCATAGCGCCAACAGAGTTACCTCAAATCTTAAATTAAATTATTGTAAAATAATAAAAAATAATGTACAATGCAATAAATCTTTATTGCACACCAAAAAGAAAAATGTTACAATTAAATAACTTTAATATACCTAAGTATATTTTTTTATATTTGAGTTTTTAACTTATAAAGACGATGTAGAACAACTAAAGATTTGTTTAGGAATTTAACATGATTATTATTTAACATGAACTCATTAGCAACATGTTATTTAGCAAAAAAACGCGTATGTAAGTAAGTATGAGTATATTTTAACCTTTTTATCAACCCACACTTGTGTAGAAGAAGTTTTTTTCAGCGATAAGACCGCCTGTAGTCAACCGTTATTCAAAGCATTGTATTTCATTGTGTACCTAGTTATTTATGTAAATTAATTTTGATGTACGATGAAGCTGATTTGCATTGTATTGTATATACACATAGAGTCATTAATTTTTAAATTGTTCCATTTATACTAGTTAAGTAATCAATAAACCTTTAATAATATCGTCCAGCGAAATGCGTCACGAAAGCCAGTCCATTCGCGAAGTGCCCTATTTATCAGCGAGTACCCTCGACTGAGGAAATCCTGGCAATCGCTCTTCGCAATTATCCTCGATTTTTTGGAGCCAACTAATTAGCTGAATGGACTGAGACATTAAAGGTAATTAACTTTAATGATAAATGATGGAATCGCGCGAAAGTGGAATGGATTTGGGACCATAAATGACTCAAATCATGAAGGTCTCAATTGAATATTATTCAACGTCCAGACGTAATTAATTCTGGGGTGTTTTTTGGTTTGTGGGCGGAGCTGGGGAAATGTTTGGGTTCAGCTGGTTTTCTATTCGACACGTAATAGACTTAGTGGCTCCGGTGAGCTGTAGATTTTATTTGGGAATAGCTGAATTTTGTAATTTTTTACGTTTTCAACCCTCATGTCTCCGTCATTTTGAAAACTTTCGAAAAACTGATTCGACATTTCGAACTTACTCACAAAATTTAATGAGAATAGGTTCAGAAATGTGGCATGTTTAGTAGAGAACAACAATAAATTTAAATATGGATAGGTAACAATAGGTATATAGGCTCCACATCTATTAAAGGTCTTCGAGATAGATTTTTTCTCGCACATCTCTCGTTCCTTGTATGTAAGGTGTATATGTAAGGCAAATTGTTGGGATTGTAATTGCTTAATATTGAAATTGCGTAAATAATTTGCATTCATTTTAAATAAGTACTTATATATTTTTTACTAAATACTGCATTTATACATAAGTACCTACAGTGAATGTAATGACAATTAAAAATTATATGAATCTGTTCTGAGTATTTTTTGAAATGGCAAAATTTGTTACTGTGGTGGTATTGATACATACATTCAATTAAATTATATCTATCTATTGTTGCTTCATTTGTTATAAAGATTTTTTAAAAGCCTTTTATTGACTTCGGCTGTGTGTCTTTATTCTCTGCTACAGCGTCCTACTTCCTTCTGATTGCCTAAAAGCTGAGTAGTTTAGTAATCTTTACAAAAGCCTGTCAACTTTTATGTGTGCTCAGTTCCCGCTCGCACCGTACCTATATTCTAGATTCCTAACTCCCACATACACTAAGAGAGAGTAATAAATATTTTTTTGGAATGATATAAATTTCGTTAGTGTGCGGATTGGGGTATGCAGGTACATCGAATACCATATCGCTCGCTATTAGAATATAGGTGATTTCTTGACTATTTGATATTTTATTCATATATCTTATAATGGATTCTAGACAAAATTACCGAGTGATGCCGTAAGAAATATTCAATTTTGCCCCTGGTATTGATTGGTCTAAGTATTATCATGTCTCAATGTTGCAAAGTGAACCTACTCGAATTTTCGACGCGGACCAAGTTTGTTGCTTAGCCCCATCTCATTCTGACGAGCTACATCAATCTTACGATATTGTATCAAATATATCTACATTCGACTCCACATCATATAGTGCCCAATATATCGCAATATTTCTAAAGGTATTCCGGTATACGTATTTTGGTAAAGTTGATATATGCTTACGTGGATTTTTCAGACTTTTGATTGAACAGGCAAGTGTATAGCTCCACCAAAGGGCCAAAACACAATTACACACATCGACATCGTGCCACGATGCGACGTCGTGTCGTGGAAACGCATAAATCCAAAATGAACTTAATCTTCATGTGACAAGATGCAAAATTAAAATTCATTTTACAATCTCAAGGCTCAAAGTCTCGACACAGACCAAGTTGTGGCTTAGTCTCATCGCATTCCGATGAGCGACATCAATCTTACGACAATATATCGACGTCCACCTCGGAATCGGATCGCTGATTCCGTAATTAGATACCTACAGTCGTTATCAAAATAGTGGCCAATACAATATATCGCAACATGGTATTTGAAACTATGGTTTGATTTTACCAACATGCATTGAAGTTTATTTATAGAATGTCAAATTTAAGTATATGGCATTTTTTCTCTAAGGCAGCTTAGTATATTATGCCATCACATAAAACGCTGATCGCAGTATAATAAAGTTTACTCCAAAACTCAATCCGACCCGCACTCCGTACGGGGTGACCCGTTCAACTGGACAGAACTGGACGACTAAAAGCAAATAAGTTCCGCTAGTAACGAATGTATTGTTCACGTATCTAGAAATAAAAAGAACTGAAAGAGTGGCAATAGCTGCTCAGTTGAACGTTGCACTGATGAACGAGCAATGTGCCTCTAATAGCAATATCTTTTTCTCTTGTTGCGATCCAAGAAATTCTATGGATGTACGTTACACGATTTTAATTAATGGTAGTTGCTTTCTAACGATGTAAGATTATCAGGTGGCATGTTCAATTTTGTTTTGTTTTATTCTTGAGGTCTGAGTTGCAAGTCTGTAATAAAATAAAATCGTGTACTACCTACAAGTATTTTCTGTAAGTTTCTACGTGTACATAGTTATGACGTTTTAATAGTTGTAGGTATTGTATACGAAAAGATACATACTGTTGAGTTTTTGCCGGCTTTCTTCTCAACAGCGGTCTCCTCGTGTCAAATTCCGATAGATTCGAATTCAGTCTTGTAATAAGTGCCCAATTACATAATAAACTATTTGATTTTTGATTTGATTTCGAAGTGTCAAATGAAAGTAAAAATAAAGTGTTGTAAATGAAATGTATTCAACAAAATATTTTTGATGGCTTCGGAGGGTTTAATGGGTGACAGAGACAAGTAAATGACAAAGCATTTGTTTCTTTCTGATACGGGAATTAGTGTAAAAGTAACAATTGATCGTTTATTGTCACATGACAAACGTAGTTATTTTTATTTACAAGATTTTAATGATAATATATGGTCTTCTATCTGTATGTCTGTAAACAAATTTTGAAAGTTTCATGTGACCCACTGTCGGCTGTCACTTTCGATGAAATGATATGTCTATGAAATTAAACAATCTATGAAATGTTAGCCTTTAAAAGAAGGGTAAAGCTATTTTATACGCAAAGCAATAAAAATAATACGATGAAAAGTCGACGTGCTTGATTCATCTCCATGAAACAATAAATTTTCTCTATAAAACATTTTTACAAACTGTTATAATCTTACTTGTCATAACCGGATCGGATATAGCCACCTGTGCTCGTTTGTTCACGCACTTTTAATCCGATTGGCGCGGGCAACGAATTTAATCACGATTTTTATTAACCTTCTTTATTATTGATCAGTTCGCGGAATACTACACTAGTACTGCAATTGGCCTTTTGCAACGCAAGTTTTTAAATAAAACTCATGTTCATTTCATATTCTACCATCGAGCGATTCGTTGGGGCTCTTGTTTACTTTAATTAACATGTTCAGTGCTCGTGAAACATACAAATAAGCGTTCACTTGACTTACTCTCATGGGCACAGTGCGGACACAGCCTAGAAAAAAACTGAATCTCGAATGTCAGTGGCAATGTGTGCGTGTAAGACACATAGGGCTGCGTCAGACTTAGTTACACATAAATAAAGGAAATGCATAATAATTATGTGGGGTGAATTATCACAACCCTCAACACAACACAACGTTAGTGGTGGTGATGATGATGATGATGGTGGTGGTGGTTGTTGTGATGGTGGTAGTGGTGGTGCTTCATCATGATCACCATGTTCATCATCATCATCACCATCATCCACACTGATCATTACCAGCATCAAGGATTTTTAAAGGTGAAGTCGAGTATCATCCTGAGGGTCGTGAAGTTGGAGTCTCGGCACGAAGTGAGTTTTAATTCCTTCGTGGTGGGACTTCAAACAGACCAACTAGCGACCTTTAAAAAGGAAGAGTATTTCCCTAAAGGGTGTTATGTTCCGGCGTTTCCGTGGACGGCTACCTGACACCACGAACCCGCGTAACACATCGCTGTTGAAAACGCATTAGTGAAATTACCTATGTTTTTATTATTTTGTAAATGCGTTTTAAACACAATTTGAATAGCAATTCATGTTGCAAAATATAGTGATATTGCGTATTCAGCGCTTTATAATACCCAAACAAAACTTAATTAGCAAGCTGAATGAATGCTAATATTATTATATATTAGTCTATTGTTGGTAGTAACGGGGAAATTAAAGTATTATAGTAACGTTAACATTAACATTGTAGTGTATTAAGTTTAAACTGCAGAATTATTTATAATAAAATAGGTAATTACGTTTCGCTCTAATGATACACAAATCAAACATTGCCGCATTAAATATAACATGAATAAAACAAATGCGTTTGAGACTTTGTTATTTTTAGGGTTCCGAAACTCAATCGTCAAAAATGGTTGTTGACAACGGAATCAAAACCTATAGATATAGGGTAGGTACTTTTCGTTGACCTAGAATTGTGAAATTTGACAATAAGCAACATAATTTAGCACTAGTAAATAAAAAGGACTGAAAGCCGTTTTGTAATAACATTACAATAAATACATATGTTTGTGTTAAAAACCTATTTACAGTTGACAAACTAACCCCGGCCTATGTTGATGTATGGGGTAACAGTTATCCCATTGCAAAGTTGTCGCTCAATACGGTTTATCATTTCGTTAGAGTAATAATATGCAGTGTTTTCATAATTAGTACTCACAGTGCGCGACTCCGAATCACACACTAGATCAGCTTTTTTAGGGAATGAAACTGATTGACGTAATATTTTCGTGAAACAATCACGTTTCGAATGCTCATAAAAGGATTTTTGTTCTAGTTTCTAATTTTATTCGTTTTCTTGGGTATTTTTTCCGAATATCTCCTCATTAACACGTTTCTCGAACTTAAAGGAATATTTAAAAATAAATTAACTCAATTAGTCCAACCGTTTCTGAGTTTTGCGCTTAGCATCAAAGGACGTTGGGCAAATTTGTTTTTATACGTTTTGCCCATCCTGCTTTAGCGCTTTATTTTTATCTGACATCATCAATGTACGGACATTTAATTTTAACAATTAAGATACGAAGATCAATGCAAAAATAAAAAATAAAAATGCGTAATCTGGCGAAAGAGACCGGGAATCGAATCCAGTACCTCGGGATTACCGGTCCAGCGTGTTGACCACTCCACCACCCTTAAATAACCAATGCAAAGATCGACACACGAAGCATAAGGAAAAATCGAGAGGTTATCTGGCGTTAGGGTGGTTGAGAGGTTGACACGCTGGACCGGTAAATCAGAAGTACTGGGTTCGATTCCCGGCCTCTTGGTACAATATATATCTTTATATGATTGGTACAATATAGAAAAATTGTGGCGTACCCACATTAAAAATAATGGGACATTACATGTTTCATAAAATAATTATATGTATAATAGTATTGACTTAATTTACAACAGCTCATAAGAACCTTGAAACTTTATTCTCTCCCTGGTGTTAATGTTATCATTTAGTTTAAAACGCTCAAGCCACGCTAACCTGTTGCTAGAGCGGGACACGTTGTCTCCGGTACATTAGACGGAGCAAACACTAATTACGACATTTATCACTGCGTTTGACGCAGGTGGATATATCACCGGCGGGTAAATGACTATTACTGCACGAGTGCCGGTAAAGGATTGAGTCATTCTACTTTTAGATACAGAATAAAATAGAACAGACCAGACGGTTTTCTCTTTTGACTATCGGAAATGCCACCTGAGAATCGTGTTTTATTGGTTGTTTGTATAGTGCACCGCAATTGATCATGGGGCGCGACGACGTGATCGACCGAGTGTAGCTAGCTAGCAATTCATATCGTTTTAAAACTAGCGTAGTTTTTCCCGAAAAAAATCGGAAAGCGAAGTCGATTAGATTGGTGCGCGCTAACGTTTTTCCGTTTTCTGTTTCAAAGAAGTGACTGAAATTTAGTGAAATATTTATAAAAACAAATATGCTAAGTATGCAAAAGTTCCGTAATCGTACTATGGGAATTTGCAATAAGAATTTTAAAAGTTACATAATTATTGTCAAAAAATATATGCCGATTTTCTCAAAATATACCAAAAAATTACTGCCAAATATTACCAACATCTCTTCGAATAACATCCGAAATACGATAATTTCGATGAGCCCCTGTCCCCCACGCGATGAAATTGCAAAAATAGCATCCAAATGTTCATGATCGATCACTCCCCGTCATGCAGACGGTAATGGACAGCGCATTCAATCTGTTTGCGACGTAACAGCGTTAATGCGGTTATCGGATAGCTGTTTACGAGAACACGCGTGGCCTAGGCCAGCAAAATGCTTATTGTCGTCCGATTTGGATGTTAGCGCGCAATTCATTTCTTTTGCAGCATGGATGGGGACCAATAGTTTGCATTTGAATAAACGAAGCGTTTTTACGGCCAAGTCGAAGGCACACCTTAAAGAGGTATCTGGTCCGTATGTCATATAATAAGTTACATAAAACTGGCTTAATAAGCAACAAAGTGACGTGTTGTTTATATAACTTGAATACCATCGGATTGCCAATTTAAAGGTACTTGGGAATTTTATTCTAATGATATCGAAACAAAAAAAAATGCTTTGGCTTTACCAAGACTATGCCCGACGCCACGTCATTGAATTGTATGAATTTTATGAACTCACAGTGTCGTTCAAAGCATATTAAGAACCGTGTATGTAATGAAGTATGAGATTTCCCCTAATAATACAGTTCAAATGTTATATTTGCCACACTCGAATGCCGATACTAACAAATTATATTATAATATTGTCTTCTTTTAAGTGCATACATTACTATTTGTACAGTTAGCATGGAATAGTCTATGGCCGGATCGTCCTCCCTTCCACGCTCCGCTGCCTCCTTCTGCGCCATCACATCCTCGCAAAAGGAGGCTGTCGCCTCCCACGACCTGTCGCTGCCTACCATGGCCTCTACCACGGCAGGCAGGGAGAGGTCGTTCCCCACCACGGCCACAAGTGCGGCCCGCTGCTCCACCCAACTTGGGCTCACCTCCAGCGTGTGCTGCGCCGTGTCTTCAGCCGTCCAACTTCGCCTCGCCCAACCTCGGTCAACTTCGCGAGTAGCGTGGAGCCCAGATATAACATCCAAATATGGTTACGTCCACGGGTTAAAACGAGTTCTTGAAATGCACCTACAAGGTACATTCATATTCTAGTGACTAGAGCATCGGTAATGATGAGAGATCGTAAAATACAACCGAATTCGATTGAAATTACATAATGACAACCGGTGACAGCCGTAGTATTCTACTAACCCAGCACCTCTAGCGCAACTGAGACATGCGACTCCCTCTCGCGCGACTACCTACCTCTTTTATACTTTAGTACTGGGAGAGACTGACGAGTGATGCTATGTCGCGTGACAAGATGCGCGACCCATGACGTCTAGCACAACCAAACCAAATTCTGCTAGACGAGCAGGTAATGATAATGAGTCGTTCCACCAAAACGTCTATTTAAAAAAATCCTATGGAAAATCAAAAAAATCACTATCAATACAAAAGCCAAGTCATATAATATTGACATATTATAATAACATAACGGAACTTAATAGCGTTCAAAAAGGGGTTTATTTAATTACCTCGACAATTCGGATTATATAATCGAAAGATGTGTAAACCTCTCGGTATTTGTTGTTAAAATTGAATTGAATAAGAAAGCTTGGAAGGGTTCGCAGTATTTATGCTGACTGTACTTCCCGAACGTTGCTAATTGGGGCATACCTATCCGTTTCAAATGTCTCACCTGCCGGCTGTTTGTCTTAGAACCTAATTAGAAACGGAGGCCTTGAATTTTCACGCTTTGCTGAGAGTTACTCGGGTTGCTGTGACATACGGGTACGGAAAATTTTAATTTATCTATTGAATAGTGCTTATTTCGAAAAAAAAAAACACTAGACTGGAAAAGTAGGAGCGCGGGTTTCAATCCCGCTTACGTTGCAGAATTTCTTCTCTTCACAATATTATTAACCTTTGTATAAAAAGCGTACGGCAAATTGATATTTAATATCTTTTTTCTCAAAAATTGCATGTAATGTTGCCTTACCATCGCTAGATAGACTACAGTAGGTGGAACATACCGAAGACTTTTTAGAAGTGTCCAGTAAACAGCGAGATTTTAAATTTGGAACCAATATTTGTCCAGTAAGTAAGTATGTAATTCCTATTACGTATCAAGATATTTGAATATTGAAACACGATTTACGTCGTCACCGACCTATAAAAAAACTAAGGATGTGAAGGCGATGAGGTCGTATATAAATGTAAAAAGGATGCATTCCACAAATTGTTTTAATTATAAGTACAGTGTGAGAGCAAATTGTAGAAATTAAAAAGTGGCGTCCCTTTTTCATAGATTAAATAGAAAGAGACGACATTGCAGTATACACTTGCAATTTACACTAAGAGCAAATGTAAAATAAAAAGAGGTTAGTACTATTGGCAGTATAAACGTATAACTCAAGATGCATATTTAAAAAAAAAAAAGTAGCGACAAGGTTTAGTGCGGAAGTTTGTATGCAGCGTTTAGTTCATAATTGTGCTGAGTAAAATGACAATGATATTTCGGAATTCCTTCCTTTTTTGTGTCGTTTAGAAAAAACCTCGGAGTTAAAATTGAAGGTAAGCTTTATGATATGAAAATTAGTTAGAAAATACAACAATGTATAACAATAATTAAATTTTATCTTTAAGACTTAGATTTGTAAGACAGTGCAAATAATTAAACGCAGTATTTATAAAAAAAGAAATTAAGGTGGGATTTAAATTAAAAGACAAAAATTTCAAATTTGGGTGTGTGATCTATTACAATAATTCAGCAAAAATGAGTTCAGACGAGTCTGATTCCGAATAGACGGCACTCCTCTATACTTAAAAGCGGAGGCAGAGTTAGCTAAAATAATTTACTTCCGACCAAATCCAAGGAGATATAAAAAAATACAAGAGATTCATTAAATGGAAGGAAGAAAATCAAGTTAATAGTTGGTCAGATAATGTGTGATAAGGTCTGAATATTTCAACAATCTTTCTGAGACAATCGGATGGCTACAAAGGAAAGAAATCACAAATATTCAGCAGCAAAATATAGAAAAGTTCTTAAATCAAGCTCTAGATGATAAACAGTTTGGCGATGAAGGTAAGTAAATGCTGCTACTATTTGATAACGATATAACTATATCTTTTATCCAAGTATAAACTCATTTTTTTTTTTTTATAGGTTGTTATCGTGGGAGTTAATGGTGCCTGCGACGACGAATATCACAATGTGTAATAATAAAAATGGGATATAACAAAAATATTCATTGGAAAATGGCCGAATATGAATGTCACCTATAAAATATAATTTTAATCTAATTTTCTTGTTTAATTTTTGAGAAAAGCACTATACTTGCTTCGACCGTAAGAGCCATCCTGGCCTCGTATTATATCCGGACCTCGCCTACGGCTCGGTCCGTCTAATTCCTACTCGGCCAGTATGGCTTACTTACTGGTCTCTGCCGTAATGTACTATTTCCTCTCACCCCCTGATTTTCTCCTAGATTACGTAGCTAGCTATTGGTCCCTGGTTTTATTTCTTTTACTTTTTTAATATGTTGTTTTAGAGGTCGCTACTGCCCATTTAAAATCCGAGATAAATATGTTAGGGTAAGGCCGAATGGATTTTGAACGACTTAGTTGAGAGACCGCGCTAATAGTTATTTACGATACAAGTGTGGAAGGTAGGTGATTTCAGAAGAGTGTGATTTTTAGTCACGAGCGAGGTACGAGCGAGTGATTAAACAAACACGAGTCGGAAATCATCTTACACACGAGTTCCGTACAAAACTTTACTATGCATGTACGAGAAAATAGAAAATACTTTAATACTCACAAAGACTGTTTACATTGGAAAAAAAGTGTTTTGATTTGATTTATCCAACAAGAAGCCGTCGTTCACATTTTTTACTTCTTCAATAACATTTTACGGGTTCAAACTCATGATTCGTCCCTTTATCTTGCCATTATTGCAGCAGATTTGCACAAAACAACTTCAAAATAAACTAGACATCAATAAAAAATGGCGGAGTTATTTGAAAACCGCACTCGACATATCTACTACTGCGCATGTGCAAAAGTATTTTTTTAATATTCGTCTTATGTCAAAATGGGACAAGCGCGTGTACATTCAGCCAAATTTATTTAATGAATAACGATTTAAAGTTCGTTTATTAATCAAATTTTATATCTAATGTAATTTATGACGTGTTAAATGAATTAATTAATGAAATATTGGTTTTATTGTACTTTTCTACGCGATAATAATCGGTATTTGACTTATTTATCAAACTTTTTGTAAATAATAAAACCTCTTCAGGCTGTCAGATACGGCTAGAAATTAAAAAAAAATTGAAAAGTAAAAAGCACTAGTGCGGAAAAGTAGTACTTTCCGCACAGTTTGAATGCCTAGAATACGCTCTTTTCGAGCACATGCATTGTAAAAGACTTTTTTTGCGATATCAGTACACGTAAAATTATTGAAACATGGCGCATAGGGTAAATAAATATCTGTCGTTCAAACCTGATTATGGATATTTTTTTATTATAACTGGTTTCTGTTTTATCCCTGTACAAAGATGAGATATACTTAATATTCGTTTACGCAGTAATAAGGACGATGAGCGTAAGATTGTATATTTTCCAAAACGCCAATCGAAAAATTTCATTCGGAAACTAGTTTACGCTCTTTCTAAATTAAACATTAACTATTTACTTAAATTATTTTGTACGTATCTAAAGGCTATGAAGTTCGCAACCGATATTCGAGTAGATTTTAGTTATATTTAAGTTTCTCTCAGCTCATATTTATTTTATTTACTAAAAATAGACTTGTTACTTAGATAAATTCTTCCTGAAGGCGTTTCGGCGAAATATAGCTAATGATCGGATTAACAAGTATGGATCGAGGTAAATTTAGGATTATCCCTCAGGCGGCGTCTTGAACATAACTTGTTTGTTTCATTTGATTCCAATTAGAAAGTAGTTCATGTTTTAGCTATCACGTGACATCGCAATTCCTTGAGATAGGTCAAATATTTTAAATATGATGGACCAAAATCGTCCTAGCCCTTTTCAATCTGATTTTATAATTGTATGATAGTATTGAATAGACTAGCGGTGTTCATAATCATAGATTAGATTTAGATTTATTTATTTCATTATATAAAATGTGAATATAAATAACACTAAGTCAATTTACATGCACTTATACAACGATCGTCACATATATTAATAATAAGAGATAAAATATGATGACATTGATAATAAAAACAGCGGAATTAATTATAAAACAGATAAAATAATTACATGTCAAAATTTTAAACAAACTAAGATAAAATTGTCAAAGAAGCTCCTAAATGGATTGTTAAAATACAACAATTAACACGGTAAAAATAACACTGAAAAATTATAAAGTCACATAAGGCAATAATTAGGAATAAGGTCAAAAGTAACTTAAGTATTGTCAATATATAATGTAATTAATGAAGGCACAAAACTGGAGTATAAATATAAAAGCTTAAAACCGGCCAAGTGCGAGTCGGACTCGCGCACGAAGGGTTCCGTACCAATATTGAACAAAAAACACGGTCTTCACGTTCCTCCTTTAATTTTTACTTATTTTTTATTTTTATTATTTGTTGTTATAACGGTAACAAAAGATATACATTCTGTGGAAATTTCAACTATCTACATATAAGGGTTCATGAACGAAACATCATGAAAAAAGCCCTATTTTTGTATGGGAGCCCCCCTTAATTATTATTGTTTTATCATGAATAGTATAGTATTTGTTGCTATAGCGGCAACAGAAATACATCATCTGTGAAAATTTCAACTGTCTAGCTATCACCGTTCTTGAGATACAGCCTGGTGACAGACGGACGGACGGACGGACAGCAAAGTTTCAGTAATAGGGTCCCGTTTTTACCCTTTGGGTACGGAACCCTAAAAAACAATCTCAACACTGTCATACGGGGTAATTTGTATTATTGCTATACGATCAAATACGTATGTCATAAGAGGTCTCGAAATCTTTGTAACCTACCTACCCGTCTAGCACGACTTGGCTTCGCGACTCTTGTCACTCGATATAGCATCGCCCGTCACTCTCTCACAGTACTGTGAGGAATGAGACAGGTAATATTTCTCGCGCGAGAAAGAATCGCGTGTCACAGTTGTGCCAGAGGTGCTGTAATGAAATGGTATGTGGTTCATATTTCTGGTACTAATTGATGCTCGTCTTTTGCTTATATTATTACGCTACCAATGGTTGGCTGGCCTTGCTGTAGCTGTGTATTGAATTTAGTAACAGAAACTCAATTAATACGATCTCAGTGACAGCTCAACCAATTATACTCCAATTGCGTAGAATTCAAAACCAAGTAAGTTCCGAGCTAAAATCTCTAAGATATTAAAAGAGCGCATTTATTTACGCAAACTTGGACATAATTGACCAAGCTGGTTTAATACTTTGTAATTGCTATTATTAACTATGAATTTAAAGTTTTTTTTTTTATATATTAATTGGATTAAAATGCCACATATTTTAAAGTGTAGCAATATTAAGCTGGCAACGATTCGGAATGCCTTTTCGGAAAGAAAACTGACTAGATCTATTGAAGTTGATGTCATATTCAGTTGAACGCATCTTTGAAAACTTCATAATGGACAAAATCCTTCACTCTCGCCAAATCTCTCAAAAAAGTACGAGTTGACTCATTTTATTTTTAAGTTTCACTATGTGTAGAATGACGAATAATAATTTTGGCAAAACTCCTGCCGTTTTGCCAAAATTATTTTGTTCAAATTTCACTAACCAAACAAATAGCAACTGTTTTTTTTGCCAATGGAATCTTCGGCATAAGTACAATACACAAATTTTCATTCCGCAGAATATTACTACGGAAAATGACACTAAGGCATTTTGGTCTTTTAGTAAATGCTTTTTAACGCAAATAAAAATTAGACGATAAACATTTTAGTCAAATTAGTTGTTATGACAAAACATAAAAAGACAAAAGTCGGATTTGTTTGGTTCTATATCGATTTCATTTTCTGGCAAATTACTTCAAGCTAATAAACATTTTATTTGTTTGCTGAATTTGATGTTATTTGAGAATCACTTTGTAAGTTTATAATGTGCTTGAATTTGTCTTTGACGAAAAAAAAAATATAAAGTGTTTTTTTTTTTTGATAATACAAATGTAACCCGTTGAAAGACGATACGTCTTCCTTTGCCTATCCACTGGAGTTTCAAAAGTGAAGCTTTAACTAAACTTACCAAACGCTTAACTGCAAATTCAAAATCCTCTACATAAGGGCGTCAAGAGACTCCTATGTGAGTCAGGTTAGAGTTTAATTAAACCTTATAAAACAGGTAAGACTTGTCATCAGAGGGCTCCCAGCTTGCCTTGATTAAATTACGCCTCTGTAACCGAGCTGTCCCGAGGCTTATAATTATTTTAGGAAGCTTCGTAAATTCGATCCTGTCGTATGTTAAAACCTACACGTCCTTCGTAAATCTAGAGTTGGCTTTAGTTAGGTGTAGCTACAACCGTTTTGAGTAAGCCGTGAATCTTTTTTAAAGGTGAGGTTAATTTTTTTACTCAAACTGCGCAGCAATTGATCCTAGTATTGACTAAGAAAGGTGGAAAGAAAAAGGAAGAGCAGGACAAAGAGGCAAGCATATATTACTATTGCTTGCCTCTATTGTAATGTTAAGTGTCATCTGTATTTGTATTTCTTTCTTCTTGAGGTGTGCAATAAAGAGTATTCTATTCTATTCTATTACTGTTTTCTAAAAATTTAAAACAGCCAAAAATCACGAAACTGCACAGTCTTGAAAACTATATCGACACCCTTTAAATTTTAATTCCGTCAGTCTGATGAGAGGTATATGTCAGAGTCACGGATAGAAAAGAAAATATTCAAAATATAAATTTCAGCCGCCCGAGTCCTCATATAGCCATTACAAAAAAATAGACCTCGGCAAATTGAAAAAAAAAAAACATATTTGGATGGAGAACAAATTCTACTTTATGGCATATTTTTTGTTAATATCGTCAATGCACGCATGTTTGCACGTGTTTTTGTTTTATTATTACAATTTTATAATAGAATTGGTCTTCAAAGAAAATGAAAAATAAAAGCCTGAATTTGTTTTTATATCGAAGCCCAAAACCACAATAAACTGCATTAAAACACGTTAACAGCCAAAACCGATTACATAATCCCCTGCGATAAACTAATGTAAAATCTGCAACAACAGATTGAAATTCTGCTAAGCTACAAAACAAGTTGGAAGTTTGAAGCGAGCACAAATTTAATAACTGGTTATAACTACGCGCAAATCGAGTCTGTGGGTACTGCTGGGTTTATTAGTTAAGGTTAACCTTGATGTTGTGGTACATGATGTTAAAACACATTGTAAATATAGTATGTAGGTACATCTTACTTTATATGGATGCATGCCAATATGTAGGTACTTGTAGGCATCGTATCGTAACGTAGGGGAGAGAGGGGATAATAGTTTCCGGGTTAAGTTGTTTCTATTGAGATTAATTCACTCCCAATTTACTCCGTTTTAGCATGTATTTTAGTTAGTTACGTTTTTAGTTCGTATTTATTATTTTAGTTTCTGTATTGTTGATTATTAAAGTATTATTATTTTGAATGTTAAAAGAAAACTCAATGAGGAAAAGAGATAAAGCTATTTATTTATTTAAGATTCATTAAATTTGAAGTTAATTGAATATATATATCCTCTTTCTGACTATTTAAATGTTTGAAATTTTCAGAACAAGATAATGTTAAGTGATTACAAAAAATGTAGGAGAAATAACAAAAAAAGCGCAATCAATGTTAAAGAGATAACTTAATTTAAATCCTACAATTTGAATTCTAAAGAAGTTAATAAAAAAACTGAACTTTTAACCATACCTTCCCCTACGAACCTGTGAGCTCCTGAAAATGGTGGCAAAAATACACAACACTTTATCAGCTCTTGATTTTCACATAAGAAATTCTATTCCTTAGCCAAATATACTTAATTACTTCATTTGTTACAGGTAAATCAATATTTGGAAACATACTAAGAGGTTTGTTTTTATCAACGAGTTTTATAAACAACAGTAGACTTGGTAAGTTTACATCTATATTATATAATACTTTAATTATTAGGGTGAAAATGGTCTTTATAAGACATAAACCACCTAAACATGAGATTGAAAGTAAGCATCGGAATGACTTGTCCACGCAAGATTTTAGATATAATATTTACGATTTTGAAAATAACATTTACGAACTTCCCATACAGCATACATGATACATACATATACATACATTACCATTGGATACGGATAAGTCTCCACCGATTGTCACAGCTTTGTATAATAAAGCCATTGAGCTCGACGTTATTTCAATGCAATCCCGCTTCGCATTGCCAGTTAAACTTTTAAATAAAGCAAATTTTACTATCGAGTGCTTCGAAAAGGGTAACATTTCAAAAGAAAATTCTAACCACCGTTGTACGCTGGGCGGTAATTAAAAGCAGATTTTTCTCCCGTTGTTCTACACGGTCGCCCGCCGCCGTCTGGTATCCCTACATACGTATACTGTCGGCGAAAATATAAACGCACTAAGGCTGTATAGAATCCAAAAACCCTTACGCCCTTTTTGTTTCAAGAGTGGCGCCGCACGGGTACAATGAATAATGTATAGACAGCACGGTAAGAGGAAAAAGTGAAGGATGGTCTGACAGTTTTTTTGCTTAGACTGCTCACTGTAGATTTAGATGTTTGTTTATGAGTAGCGATGGACTTTATGGAAAAAAGCAATAGCTGTGAAATAAATTGGTGAGATAGTTATGTGGAAAATGTCTTACAATGTAATAATAAATACAAATAAATATTAGACAACCTCACACAAATCGGTCTAGTCCCAGTCCCACATTATGGTCAAGAAGGTTTGTGTTATGGATGCTACACGACGATATACATACTAATATAGATAAATAAATACATACTTAAATACATAGAACAATTTACCCAAGCACAAAATATTCGAGTTCGAGTTCTGGCCGGGATTTGAACCAAAATTATATTCTTCATCGAATACATCAAGCTAAGTACCTAACAAAATTAACCATAATAATAAATAATTATATAATCTCTGATGTGTTGCTACATTAAGACCTGTTCAAAAATTCTGACTGTTTTCGATATTTTTCTCAAAGAAAAGTATTATTCAGTTTAAAAAATTGGTTGAATTTATCGATATAATTTACATATCATACAAAAAAATAATAATAAGGCCTCTTAAAGATATTATTAAAATTTACCAAAGGGCAGAAAACTTTTCATACTACCGGCTTCATAACTCTGTCTTATACGGCTTGAGCTCACGAATTGTTATTCGCATACCTATTCTGCTACTAGTGGCTTTCGTAGGCATTCAAATCAGTCGAACCGAGAGCAGTATACCGGGACTTCTGTAGCATAAACGAGTGCTGAGACGGTAGCGTGACTAGCGAACCGCGCTTAAGAACCACACAGGCTTTCAGAATAGTCCTTCCGTAGATGAATACGCAGATGAGCTCAAAGCCTTTGATATAATAAGGATGGAGAAATAGTTTTTAATTGGTTTGGCTACATGTGATTTTTAAGAATATTGTTATCTTTGTCTGCCAAGAATTTTACTTATTATGGATACATATAAAAAAAAAACTTTTTACGTGCATTGCTTACTAAATAAAGGCATGTATTTAAATTGATATCTGTATATTCCCTTTTGTGATCAAAATATTTGAAAGTTTCACCAAAAATACTGACTTGCACACTAATTATGCACACTAAATAATGCGAATTAAATATAGGTACTACACGATGATTTTTAATCGGTGATCAGGAGTAGAAAAATATTAATATTTAGCTAAAATTAAACTTAATAGGCGAGGTCCCGCGCAATTACCTCACTGTTAAATTAATTAAAAGTTAAAACATAATTAAAACTAATAACCACTAGATACATGGTCATCCTACATAAAATTATTGAAGTACGATACCTACGTCAAGTGTCATCGCTTTGGCGGGAAATTTTACGAAATTTTCTACGACTTTGTTTATGTAATGACAATGACAATGACAAGTTATTACTCATAAATTGTCATTCCCATTAAATTATTAAAGAGGTTGTAAGCACACCGATACAGATTAGTTCGGTGACAAGGAATTTAAGGCAATTGGTTTCAAAATAAAAATTATCATAGAAAAAATTATAGTTTGTTTTCATGTAATTACGACTTCAACGTGACCGCCATCAATTACTGAGTTAGAAAAGTTGGTACCTGATCACCGATTAAAAATCATCGTGTATTTAAAGGTATTTGCAAACGATTTTACTGGATATAAAAAAAACTAACCTAACCTAACCCGGCTGAGTCGGATCTTAGTGTGCAGTGCGAGGATAATTAGTGTGCAAGTCAGTATTTTTGGTGAAACTTTCAAATATATCCGATGTACGAACCATATTTTTGGTGTGCATTCGGTTAAAAAGGTCATCTCGTTTTGTATGATGTTTAAGTTTTTTTTTGTAGGACACGTTGAAGCATTAGTTTAAATTCTGGTATGCATTCAGTTAATTAGTGGAGTTACCTAGTGTGCTGAAAAATTATACAGCTGTGCATTTAATAATATCCCCTAAATAAATGGTGTGTTTAAGTACAAGTCTTCTACTTACGATTTGACATATTAATATTTGTATCATCTCTGTATTAATGGTTTAAATAAAATAATTATTGTAATCAGTGCCACAAAAACTACTGCGATTTCCATCGCATTGAACCACAGCCAAAATTCAAGCATATGGCAGACGCCAACAAGTGTCCCCTTTAAACCAATTATCCCCATTCATATTATGTCACCGTTACTCTATTGATAATTTCAATAGCGATCTTATAACAATTCACTTGTTTTTTTTTTGATAAATCGCCCATTTATTTGTCTGTATTTAATTGACTTCAAAATTTCATTTCGATTTCAAGTTCTTTTTAAGAGTTTACTTCACAACTCCGTCATTTATTAATTGTTTGGGATAAAAAGTAGCCCAGGCATGTTAATCCAACTACCTTCTTACCAAAATTGATCAAAATTTCAACAAACACACTCACAAACTTTCGCCTTTATAATATTAGTGTGATAAACATTTTGTGTAAATAGTTTGGGACTAGGCAGGGATCGTAACCGGTATTAGTTAAAATTGAAATATTTTTCTAATTTCGGGTTTTATTTCTTAAGTATAGAATTTAGGTATTGATATAGAACTTTGAAATTAGCTCACTAAAATAAAGAAATGTGTACTTAATAATAAACGAAACACCGAAATCGAATACCGGTATTTTGTATAGAGCCGAATACCGGTATTCGATCCCTGGGACTAGGTCGATTTGTGTAAGATTGTCCCTTAAAATTTATTTATTTATCCTGTTTATAATTGCAACAGCGCCCTTATTAGAGTTTTCTTTGGATCGTTTGAAATAGCTCTCATTTAGCGGCACCGTGTTTGTTTATAGCTAACGAGTTAACCTGAAAGGGCCGCCATTCATCAAATAGTTGAGGACCTTGTTAGGCCACGGATGTCTTAATACCCAGTTAAGGCTAGAAAGCGAATACAGACTTTAATTTGTAAATGCTTCTTGCGGCTCGCAGTGAGGGAATCTTTTGAAAGTTTTGTTGGACGCGAATAATGTTCAGTTCTTAATTTGCAATCAATGGTAATAAGGATGCATTGAAAGATGGAAACTTTAAGAAGTAAATCGTCTGATATAGATACAAAGATCCACACGCAAAGAAAAATTTGATTGCGTTCATACGTGGTCCACACCGGGACTCTAACCCGGTATCTTTGGATTACCAAAAAGACGTTGAACCGGTAATCCTAAAATACCGGGTTGGAGTCCCGGTGTAGACCACGTATGTATCTATATGGCTATAAAAAAATGTGATGTTAAAGGTCGACGGCCGGTCGGTCGTCTCTGGTACCGCTAGGGAGAAGTGGCGGAGGTGGATCTGCGTGAGCTTCAAACTGAAAACTGGGGAGAAACTGCGCAGGTAGTGGCTTTCTCTCGTTTCGGAGGCTAAGATCCTGTTTGGGTCTCTAGGCCAAAAAAGCTAGTTAGTTAATTTCACCGCTACGTTTTAGCGATGTGATTTAGTGATAACTTATCTAAATAATTCATATAAGATTATATAGCTGGTTGAGAGTTACCCGATTTCTTTCTATTAGCGGTAATACTCGTAGACAAGTCGGTTAACCCACAACCATCTATAATCCAAAATGCATAATTCCTAGGTCCACAAACGAAACGAAGGCGTGCATTTTCGATTATAGTTGGTTGAGAGTTAACTAACTTCTTTCTATAAACGCTGATATAAATTGGCTACCCCTCAACCATCTATAGTCCAAAATGCACGCCTTCGTTTCGTGCAAAAATACATAAACATTGAACAAAACCGTCCCGGCTCGCCGGGATCTCGGACAGTGCATTGAAGCGGCCCTTGTCTCCTGTAATGGTCAGCGCTCCCTCGCTCATTAAATTTCCATCAAAAGACTGCTATTCATGGGTCCCGCCTAGCAAAACAACTCTTTAAGTGAAATAGTCGATACGTTTTACTTGAAGGGTAAGTTAAATGCGGGCTATTAAGTAAGGATGTTTCCGTGCAGTGAAGGGTTGTAATGATAGGAAAATTGTAACTTGCCTGTTGTTACTTTCTGAATTCACATTTGCGCAAGCATTGTACAGTCAGCATTTAAAGTATTGTGTTAAGCGGTTTACGCTCACGTGTCAGGATCGGCCCGACATGTTTCGAGCACGCATGGAGCTCTTCATCAGGGAGTGCTATCCAACTTCGTCACTTCGAAACATGTCAGGCTGTTCCTAACAATTTCACGTAAGCTTAAACAGCTTAATATAATAATTAAAAATGTCTCACGAAAGTTTTAATAAGATAGCATCTAAAGTAGCTGACAATACGACTTACGTACATCTCAAATTATCAAATTGCATACTAAAATTGTCAGCTACCTTTGATTCTGACTGTACCAATAAACTTAGAAGACTGCCAATGTGAATTATACCCAGAAGACCCATAAAAAGAGTATAAAATAGAAAGATCATACAAATTATCGTTAACGCCTTAACATATTCCAGGTTTTAGACTTATTTAAATGTAGTAAGCTAGGTATATTGTAGTGTTTACGGAATATCCTACAATATTACACACCAACTTACCAAACAGACACTGCGGAGATGCAATAGCTCCGCAGTTCCTGAATAGTTCGTTTCTGTTTTTTGAATAGAACAAAAATTCTTCACAGGAAATATTGAAAATATTTTTCGATTTCCAATCGAAGCACTTCAAAGGCGCGAGTGGAATAAGCTTACACTGTTTATAGGGAACGTTCAAAATATACGTACCACTTTTTAGTTTAAAAGTAGTAAAATAAATAAAAAACCGGCCAAGTGCGAGTTTGACTCGCGTACCGAAGATTCCGTACAGACACTTATGCCATCTTAACTGGCCTGGTTAAATTAAGTGTGCACCTGCTATGTATGGCGCCGGACTCGTTTGTTGTATGGGGGAGAGAAACTAAAAACAGAACAAAATAAATACTTTAGTTCATGCTCCGCAAAAAACAACAAAAAACGCTTATAAAAAAATCTGTTTATTACCAAAGTGAAAACAAGTATTATAATAATATAATAAACAAATGTAGATACAATTTGCATAAACAAAAAACATTTTTATATAAAAGCATTTTAACATCCTATTACCAAGGTAATGGGTACCAGACTCAACATGTGCTAGGTTAGCAGCCCAGCGAGGATTTTCAGACAGGCCCCTTTAACAGGGTTGATATGGTCCTTTAAATAAAAAATAGTAGAAGTTCATTATTGTATTAAGTGGTTTATAACCACGTGAGGTTGTCAGGAACGGCCCGACATGATTCGAACTCGTACGGAGTTCTTCATCAGGGACTGCTGCTCTTACAGCCGCGCGGTAACTTGTCACCGTAACAATAAAAAAATTGGGCAAGTGCGAGTCCAACTCGCGCATGAAGGGTTCCGTACCTATATATAAGTATATATATAAATATAACAAGTTTGTTGTATGGGAGCCCCCCTTAAAAATATTTATTTTATTTTATTTTTAGTATTTGTTGTTATAGCGGCAATAGAAATACATCATCTGTGAAAATTTCAACTGTCTAGCTATCACCGTTCTTGAGATACAGCCTGGTGACAGACGGACGGACGGACAGCGAAGTCTCAGTAATAGGGTCCCGTTTTTAGGGTTCCGTAGTCAACTAGGAACCCTTATAGTTTCGCCATGTCCGTCTGTCCGTCCGTCCGTCTGTCCGTCCGTCCCCGGCTTAGCTC
This sequence comes from Apotomis betuletana, assembly GCA_932273695.1. Classification (NCBI taxonomy): domain Eukaryota; kingdom Metazoa; phylum Arthropoda; class Insecta; order Lepidoptera; family Tortricidae; genus Apotomis; species Apotomis betuletana. Next base: position 15,530,242 of record OW026314.1, on the reverse strand, counting down.
CGTGATCATTCTTACTAGAAAGCTGAAATTTGGTATGAGTATGTGTATGTATAACGCCGACAGAACGGTAAAATAAAAATTAAAAAAAAATTTTTTTTGGGTAACTACCTCTCGAACACCTAAAGTGAGGGTGATTTTTTTTTTCTTTTCAACACTATTGTGTGGGGTGTCGTTGAAAATAGGTCTTGAAAAATAATAGGGGTCTCCTAACATTATTTTTTGATAAAGACATCAGTTTTGTAAATATTCGCTCCGAAAACAAAAAAAATAGTGTCCCCCCCCCTCTGACTTTTCAACCACGGGTCAAAAAAATTCGGGAAAATTCATGTAAATGAGGCCTTATAATTAAATTTAATGAAAACTATATTGAACAAAATCGGTCGAGCCGTTTTTGAGTTATCGCCAAATTTCATATTTTTCTTTTAAAGGACGTAAGTTGACTTCCAGAAGGTAATAAGTGATTACAGTTTCTAGGGCGTTTACGACCTTTTTATAGAGCTTAAAATCTTTCTTAACTTAAAACTCGGGCTTAAAACAGCAGTTTATTGTGAAGGATGAGCAACTACGGAACCCTACACTGAGCGTGGCCCGACATGCTCTTGGCCGGTTTTTACCCTTTGGGTACGAAACCCTAAAAATTAAATATGTCTCGCGAAAGTTTTAGTAGGATTTAAATTCGAGAATGCTAAATTGTTCAAATTCTGATGAATCGAGAGCAATGAAATATAAGCTCTCAAATCCCAACTAGGGTCAAACTCAAAACTAATTGGTCAGTATAATATCATGCCGTTCATCAAAGCCTTAGACCCTATTTTGACCTTCACAAACTCAATAAAATTGCCTACAATTTACTCTCAGTCTTAGGTCATAAAATCTTAATGTGGCCGTCCGGAATTCAGAAATGAATTATGCTGAGTTTAATTTTATAAGCACAAAGGAAAAATAGCTGAGACTTTAGCTGACAGATATTTGCACAATTTTTATGCGATTTTAGCTTAAATAAATATGTACCGACTTCGTACTTAAGCAAATTAAACGATCTTGACTTTATTTAATGTACAATTCTTTGAAGAATATAATAGGTATTTGCAATGTTAAGAGATTTTTTAATAAATGCTTTACGACTCTAAAGGCACTTGTTCAATTATTTGAGTGGCAAGTACTCTCATCTAAGACCTTCTTTACAATCTGAAATTATGTACTAACTTGGACTTAATATATTTTTATACATACTTTAGTTTAAGATTTAGTTTTATAATAGGTACAATATACATATTTAGATAGACTTACTTTTCACGAGTACCTAATTGTTAATCTGTTTATTTGTGTTGTTTGATCTAATAAATATTACTTAAACTTTTCGATAAAAATATAAACAATACAATATAACAATTCTTTATTGCACACCAACAAAAAAACAATTGAAACCTTAATTTAAAAATGGTAGACAATAGGCGGGCTGGTCGCTAAAGAGCGATCTCTTCTCTTTTTAGTGTGGTGAGTCCCCACATTCCAGGATTTTTGGAACTCTCCAGAGAAATATTCAGTTATTATATTGACGAGGCATGCTGATATCTTATTGACATAATTGTTAATTGTATGAGTGTGTAATAAATATTTCTATTATATTCTATTCTATTCTATTCTATTCTATAATTATAATAACGTCGGGCCGGTGATTCTTATTCTTAATCAAAATAACTTTTGCCCAACTCTCCTTATCATGCCTAAAATTCTTGTTGGACGGTTGCTACGCTACCTAGTTGTTGTTATCGTAAGACTGTACAATCAACCGTCAACCATCTGAATAAAATATCATAAAATACTACTGCGACTCTGATTTAACCATCAGGTCATGGCCCAGAACGCCAAATTTTCTGTTCCTAAATTGAACGGGCTTGAGGATTACTCGTCATGGAAATTCGCAATAAAAATGTTACTACTTCGAGAAAAATGTTTCAAATTTACGTCAACGCTACCTAAAACAGATGATTCTGGAGAACATGAGAAGGATCAAGAGGCATTTACTATTATTTGTCTACACTTGGAGTCCCATCTCTACCCGTACGTACAGAATTTGACATTTGCTAAGGAAGTGTGGGACGCACTAGCAGGAATTTTCGAGGATAAAGGGATCAATAGGCGAATAAGTCTTATGAATTCACTTTTAGATGAGCACTTGGAAAAGCATAATTCGATGCATGAGTATGTGGCGGCTGTCATGAGTCACTCTCAGAAACTGAAGGAGATTAACCAGAGTTTCGACGATGATTTGATTGCTGTGGTACTTTTACGGGGTTTGCCTGATGAATACAGACCGTTACGTATGGCTTTAGAGCACTCAGGAATGAAACTCACCTCGGAAAACGTTCGGCAAAAGCTTCTACAAGAAGACTCCAGTCAGAGCTCTTCTAATGATTCCTCGAATGGTAATTCTGCGTTAGTGGCATGGAAACAATCTCAGCGTTCAGTACAAAACTTCAAATGTTTTAAATGTGGCAAGAAAGGTCACAAGAAATATGACTGCCCGAAGTTGATTAAGGATTTAGACGGAGAAGGCATATCAACGGTTTCTACGAAGTTGAAGAAAGTTGCTTTATGCAGTTCACTGTCGGTACACGAGTCCTTCAACCCCTCGGCGTGATATTTGGATACTTAGTGGAGCTTCGCATCACATAAGTTTTAAAAAACATTAGTTTAGAGACTGTACTGTTACTGATAAGAATGTTGTGACATGTGCGAATGATGACAAGATGACAAGCATAGGTAAGGGCAATATTGTTGTAAATTTAAAAGGAGTTTTGTTTTCAATACAAGACTGTTCCTTTGTACTGAAATTAAAAGTTAATCTATTGTCCATATCTAAGTTGGTTCAGAATGGTTGGAAAGTGATATTTGATTCTAATGGTTGTGAGATGTTTCACCAGTCGATAGGCTAAGTTGTGAGTAAGCTTGTGGTTACTGCTAGTGAAGTCTCTGGTATATATCTATGATTTGGATGACTGTTTTCCTATTGTAGAAGGGGCTTCGGCTACGGTTCAAGCTGAGTACTCATTGTCACTTAGGCCAGGACAGCTTGGGCATGTAAGTCAGAATGATTTATGCAAGCTTCCGGACATCGAAGTTGGAGGAATAAGGGTAATGGAGCTGTGTGTGGACTGTTTGTCAAGAGGAAAGGCACATGGATTACCTTTTCCAAAGGGTGAAGCAGGACGAGACGTTGTCTTTACTGAAGATTCTGCCATAAAGGGCGCAGAATCAGGTTCAGTGGGAAAAGACACATCTGTGAAGATTGCAGGTCTATGGGAGTTGGATAATTCTATTAAGACAGTTTCATCGACGTCTGTGACCGAAGATTCTTATGAAGTTGCCATAGGATGCGGAGAGCTCGAAAGCAGCTGGTGCATTAGCATGTTTGGAAGCTGAGTTCGTTCCTCCGGAATTTTATTAAGCTTCTAGGACTGAATCTGGTAGTCAAGTACAGGATAAGAAAGCAAGGACATCTGTTGTGCAAAACGAGGCAGAACCTAGATATTCCTTAAGGAATTGGTTACGTGGCGCACAGAGCGGATTAAACTGCTATGATAGTGTCTGAAAAATAAGAGAAGATCCACGATCCCACCAGAAAGTTTTGCGGAGACCGTTTATGAGAACGTCTATATGCAACAAGGTTTCATTGGAGACGGTCAAAAGCAAAAACTTTGTTGAGCGGAAGACTAAATGATGTTTTATTGTCAATGTCATTTAAACGTTCAAAGATTGATAGATATGTTTATATTTTAAAGAATATATATTTTTATATGTCTTTATATTAGACGGCTTTATCGTATTTTGTAAAGGATATTCGTGCAAAGATGGAATTGCAGGACGGCTTAAGGAAATACTTCCAAATGAAGAATTTAGAGGAAGCTTGGCAATGTCGCTGCATGAGTGTGAACGGAGTACAGAAGGTACGTTTTTCTTGCTTCAGAGGAAGTTTATTGATGCTTTACTTAATGGACCATGGTATGGATCAGTGTAAACCAGCGAAAACCCGGCTTGAACTGGATCTACGTAATGTTTTGGCAGAGGGGGTGGTGATGGTAATGAACTGAACCGCCATGAACAACTGCGATACCAGTCTTCGGTAGATGATTTGGTAGATAAAGTCGATTGGAGACTTTGATCATTAATTTATTACAGGTTGACAGTGACTGAGTCGCCGACCGATAGAAAGTCATATTCAGGATATATGTTTGAACATGGACAGAATTTGATATCCTGGGAGTGCAGAAAGCAATACTGTGTGGCTTTATATACAACAGAAGCCGAATATGTTGCGCTATCTGAAGCATCCAAGGAAGCTGTATACCTACCTACAGAGGTTAGTCAGCTATATTGTCAAAAATATGGGCACAACGAGCGTCAAGCTGTTTGTGGACAATCAGAGTGCCGCGTAACGTTGGCTAATAATCCTGTTTCTCACCGACGGACGAAAGATATTGACAATTGGTATAACTTCGTTCGTCAATGCATCAATGATTAGTTGATTCAGCTACAGTATGTCTCGCTCGACTGAAGATTACATAGCTGATATCTTGACTAAGCCATTGCCTCGTGTTAAGTTTGAAAGGTGTGTGTCTGGTTTAGGTTTAGTTTGGACTGCTTGATGCTGTATGGGATTAGGATGTTGAATGGTTGTTTGAGAGGAAGTGTTGGACGGTTGCTACGCTACCTAGTTGTTGTTATCGTAAGACTGTACAATCAACCGTCAACCATCTGAATAAAATATCATAAAATACTACTGCGACTCTGATTTAACCATCAATTCTTAAGGAATTTTAATCTATTTCATTAGTCTTACACTTGTGAGGATAAACTCGGAGAGACAGTTAGCGTAATATAGGTAATCTTCGCACGAGGTTTGGATCGTGTTAATCCCAAATTGTATCATGACCCAGTTTGAGAACTTCCCAAAAAATAATTGTCTTTCTAAGTTAAAATAATAAATCCTCTGTCGTCGTAAACGTACCTCATATCCCGAGAGCGATGAGGGGTGAACTGAAACTTCCACATTCCTCGCCCTTTGACCGGGTCACCGTTACTCCGAAGCGCACGTCACTAGCAAAAAAAGACGTATACGTCAATGAACCTACCACTAACTTAAGCTCTTTTTGTTTCAAACACAGCGGCATACACCCGGATGTCTCTAAAAGAAAAAAGACCTGAAACTTTACCCTCTTCGGCGAACTTATTAAATGTCGCAGAAAGATATTTGACGGTTTTGGATACTTTATGGTGATTAAAATGTTAAGTATGTCTTTTGTTTCCGGCGGCTATGCCGAAAGTTTTGGTTTTCGGTGAAGTTATGTCTTTGAAGGCGATATTTGTACAGCTAAACGTCTTTTCATGCATTTTGGTACAAAGCAAGGTTTGGATGAACATTTTAATTGGATTTGTTCTAAGATATTTCATCGAATCCTGATAACTTGACTGGGTTGAAAGATGACTATCTTTTAAGATAATATTAACAGTGAACAAAAATCGATTACTTATGTACGAGGGTAACCTACGGCGTTTATATGACCCGTTATCTAAGTTATTTATTTTTCACTTCTCCTGTTATTTTAACTTCCAGAAGCGGGGCTAATTGAAATAACTGAATAACAGGCTGTTTAGCACACGACCAAAAGCCATTATAACACAAATATATTTTGTCCTCGCTCGTCCAAATAATCACATATGATTACATAGCTTATTTTAGCCCCTTACAAAACAATCTACTATTTAACCCATTACATATTTACGTGTATGCGCATCTTTTACTGTTAGCTTTATTCCTGTATCATATCTAATTTGCAGTTATAAAATGACATGTTTAAATATGAAGCACATTGAATTATATTTGCCTGAGAATCCGGTTTACGAGGTGCCGGTCGTATACGGCGAAACGTCAACGCATAAAAATGTCGTAATATTGCATGCAACATAACTTTATGAAGAAGCAACAGCACGAGCAATATAATCAGTACATTTACTTGAAAATATAAAATGACTCGAGGGTCAACCTTGGGCCCAAATACAAATAGTAACTACCATCATTATATCATCAACCATGCTGCCGTGATAAGCTAAACGGCGACCTATTTGGCTGGAGCTCCATACCAAAATGTCGCCTTTTACCAGTTTTACCTTAGCACTTAGCAGCATGTCAATAGACACACAGTAAATGGGTAAAATTGTATGTCGGTCAAGAAAGAATATTTAAAAAACCCATTCTTAAAGTCAATGATATTAACCCTTTAAGATACTGCGGAGATAATACAGGCAGCACCAAGTCACCTTTACAACTTTTGTAAGTATTTGTAATAAGCATTTATTCGATGTTTGTACCAATTTTCTGCTTACTAAAACATAATGTGATAATTCGTAAAACTTGAATCGAACAAACCGGGCAAGCTGTACAAAAGCGTGTAAGAATTATGCAAATAAGCATTCACAGTACTGTTCAATATTTCTACTGCGGCAGCAATACTCTGATGTTTTACTCGAGATATAAACTCCTATGCAGATGCGGCTACTAATGGCATCGCATGTGGTGGCTGTAATGCGAACCACTAAAGTAATTCGTTACCAGCACTATATTTTTGTATATAAACGTATATAACACCTTAATTTTGAACAACACCTTATTTTTATATATAAACGTATATATCCTTTCATTTGATATTGTCCAATATACTGGACATCTATGTATGACCCTCTTTTTGTATTTTTTTCTAAACCGCAATCGTTTGAATTATCGGGCCCAGATGAGTGGAACTTAGTATTCTTTGTCAAATTAAGGGATATAAAATAATATTCTTGATAGTTTTTGTTACCTGTAATGCGGGTGAACGATTATCCTGTACCAGTAGAAGGATCCTTTTATTCATCAATAAAAGGATCTTTTTATAATAATAATATATAATTATATTCACTTGTATCTCACTCTCAGAACAATTAATTTTCTACTCTGCATCCACTTGAAGCATCTCTGTTTGGCCCTACGGTTGACTGTTAGAGAATGTCATTTGGCATTAGGTTTGCCATTAGTACTGATTTGTTTCGCGCAATAAAGTTTAAATAAATAAATAATCAATACTTTCGCTGTGACAGAAATATTTTAATCAGATGATATAAAGACACAAATTAACATTGAAATGCGTAACCTGGCGGAAGAGACTGGGAACCTGACAACCACTTCACCACCTCAATGCCAGGAGATTTCTCGAATTTTAATTTATGCTTAGTTTGTTGATATTTGCATTGTTTATCTGAAAGGGTTTCCACATTACATAACAATAACGACTATGAAATGTATATTGGATGTTTATCGATATTTCGGCCTACTTCTTCTTTACGTCTTACTCTTTCCAAATCGTGATAAATCTTAAGAAGAAATTGATACCCGTGACAAAAGAAAATCCTTATACAGAGAATATCAAAATTATTTTTTTCCAAGAATCTTGAATCGCTTTCAGGCTAACATAGAATAAGGCTTATTCTTAGAATTAATGTCAAACTATGGCATTTTGGTCTCTTAATTTCCGAGAAATCTTTTTCCAGTTTGGTTGAATCCAGCCTTACGGAAACTTATCTAGCAAAATACGCTAGAAATTCCCTGATTTCTTTTATAAACTTTCTAACTGAGTCTAAAACTTGTCTAGACATGTCCCAGATTAAATCTAACGACATAATTTCTCTGAAACTTGACACCGGCACCGGCACGCTTCGAAGTTCGAGATGATGCCGAGGTTAGAGAAAAATTAAAACTTTCGCAATATGGCGCCGCAAACAGTTCATATTAACAGCTTCCAGGTATGTGAGGGTTATGGGGGAACTTATATTACCTATATATACATTTTCATTCATTAACCCTTCAATAAACGGTACCTAAAATTATACTATAAGTATTTCATTTCAAAAACGACTGAAATATGAAACAATACCATGTCAATTAGGACTTTGTGACTCAGTTTGACAAAGTCTCTATTGACGTTCAGTTGATCTCGGCAATCTTTATTTCAGTAGTATCGTTTTCAATACTTCATGCACCTATGGGTAAAAACGTATTACGAGTATTTTAAGAGGGCACCAACGCGTTGGCTAGCTCTCTCTCTCACTGGGCGTAAGCGTGAGCAAGATGAAAGTGCGTGCTCTCAAGCGCGGAAATCACGTTTTTTGAGTTGTGTCATAAACTAATATTGAAAATAGTTTTACAGTTTTCGAGAACTTATAATTGTGCATCTATTAAGCTAAAAAACATTGTTAAAAACGGAAGGATTTTGAAGATCCAACCGAAAATATCTAAAAAAGGGTTATGTTCGAGGGATAAAAGTATCGAGAAAATTATTACCAATTGTGTTTTCACGTTAACAAGATTGAAGAAAAACTGTTTAAGTTTCTTATTTCCAAGGGAAAGATTTTTAATCTCTATGGATGTTGAGATTTAGGATCATTCACCTGACGAATTTTGCATGTGTGGGCTCTTAAGATGTCAAAACAAAACACAATTAAAAACTGAAAGAAAACATAATTACCTACTGAACTCATGACCATGAAAAATACATAGTACAAGCCGTGATGCTGATTTTCAATAATACTCTTTGACCAAAAACTCTTTCTTATTGATGCAAGTTCTTTAATTTCTAAGTCTGAAAAAACTACTTGGTAGAATTTTTTTTTCATTTGGTCTGTAAATATCTGATTTTTAGCCTTTCTTTCTCTTTACACTTCAATCATTTTTATCCCGCTTAGGTGCAAGTAGAGGATTCAAAACCCGTTTTTTTCATCATAGTAAAACCGGGTTTACTATGACAATAAAACCGGTTTTGGATCCCATATTTGCAAGCCATGAGAATGTCCGTTATATTATTTTTGTCGGAATAAGTAGTTTTTTTTATTTCTGTTTTAGATCTTTACTATCTATATATATATTACGCGAGGCCGATTTTTGTACATCCCATCAGATCTACAGTTATGGTCCGATTTTGATAAATGATATGTCATTAGATTCGTTTCATGCTGGAGAGGTGCATAACACTCTTGGATTTTTAATTTTTTCCTGAAAAAGTACTGAAAAATGGATTTGAAAAAACTACTGTGCGCTAACCACGTGACTTTGACCACGTGACCTGTGATCCCTATTTTGACATAAGATGACCAAATAATAACAAGCATGATTTGCTCACAAACCTGTAGTAAGTTGTTCAGCGTGATGAAATATTATTTTTGAGTCGGCAACGTAATATCCGCAACACTTAAAACATGTACGAATATGCAAAAATAATTTTACAGTTTGTTGACAATGAATGACAGTAACCATATTCTGACAACTTTTAATGTATTTTTTATTGGGAGCTATTATGTCAATGATCTAAATTGCCAGGTTGTTTTTCTTTTTAAAATGTTGATATGAAAACTTCTTTCGCATAACTGTTAAAAATGTGAAGGAAAAAGCCGGTTAAGTGCGAGTTGGACTGGTGCTCGCAAGACTAAAACTAACCGTCATTCAAGAATAGATTATTTTTATAGGCGAGTTTTACAATAAATCAAAGCAGAAAAAATGTAGTAAAACTAATTTAAACGTCATTCAAATAAGTAAATTTCTGATAGATTATTATAAATATGATTATATAAGTTCATAAAAAAAAAACAAGGAAAATGGCATGAGTTATGGTAAATTAAATGGTATTTTACAAGAAAAAACTTAGTCCTTCCGCTTGCATGTCGACGGGATGGGAAATGTGGTCGAGTTGAGAATATGGACGACTTGACAATGTAGCTAAGTTGGGAATGTATCTTCTACATTGGTAATATGGATGAGTTGGTAAAATGGACGAGTTGGAAATGTGGACGAGTTGAGAATATGGACGAGTTGGCAATGAAGACGACTTGGTAATACGGACGAGTTGGTGATATGGAAGATTTGGCAATAAAGACGAGCTGATAATAAGGACAAGTTGGTATTGTAGACGAGTTGGGTGTATCTTCGAGTTGGGAATATGGACGAGTTGGAAATGTGGATGAGTTGGCAATGTGGATGAGTTGGTAAAATTGACAAATTGGGAACATGGACAAGTGGGCAATGTGGACGAGTTCGCATTATGGACGAGTTGGCAATGAAGACGAGTTGGTAATACGGACAAGTTGGCAATGATGACGACTTTGTAATACGGACGAGTTGGTGATATGGAAGATTTGGCAATAAAAACGAGCTGATAATAAGGACAAGTTGGTATTGTAGACGAGTTGGGTGTATCGTCGAGTTGGGAATATGGACGAGTTGAAAATGTGGATGAGTTGGCAATGTGGATGAGTTGGTAAATTGACAAGTTGGGAACATGTACAAGGGGACAATGTGGACGAGTTCGCATTATGGACGAGTTGGCAATGTAGACGAGTTGGTAATACGGACAAGTTGGTAATATGGACGAGTTGTCAATGTGGACGAGTTGGGAATATGGACGAGTTGGCAATAAAGACGGGCTGATAATAAGGACGAGTTTGTATAGACAAGTTGGGTGTATCGTCGAGTAGGGAATATGGACGAGTTGGAAATGTGGACGACTTGGAATTGTGGACGAGTTGGGCCTTTGGACAAGTTGGAAATGTGGACGAGTTGTATTTGTGGACGAGTTAGCAATATGGACATTGTTGATGGACACAGTTGGCATTGTTGATGAGTTGGAAATGAAGACGAGTTGGCAATGTAGATGAGTTGGGTGTATGGACGAGTTGGTAATGTGGACGACTTGGCATTGTGGACGAGCAAGCAATATGGATGAGTTGGCATTGTGGACGAGTTGGCAATATGGATGAGTTGGCAATAAAGACGAGTTGGTAATATGGACGAGTTGGCATTGTAGATGAGTTGGGTTTATGGACGAGTGGGCAATGTGGACGATTTGGTATTGTGTACGAATTGGGAATGTGGACGAGTTGGAAATATGGACGAGTTGGAAATATGGACGCGTTGGAATTGTGGTGTTGGTATATGGACGAGTTAGCAATATGGTCGAGTTAGCAATAAAGACGAGTTGGTAATATGGACGAGTTGGCATTGTAGATGAGTTGGGTTTATGGACGAGTGGGCAATGTGGACGATTTGGCATTGTGGACAAATTGGGAATATGGACGAGTTGCCAATGGAGACGAATTGGTAATATAGACGAGTTGGCAATGCAGATGAGTTGGGTGTATGAACGAGTTGGCAATGTGGACGTGTTGGGTGTGTGGACAAGTTGGCATTGTGACCCAGATGGGAATATAGAGGAGCTGACATTGTGGACCAGTTGGCAATGTGGAATAATTAACATATTACCCTAACATGCGAAACTTGATGGTAGAAATAACCTACATATGATGCAAATTTCAAAAAATTGACGCCCTCAAGGATAAATCATATTTGAATTAATGACGTCTGGCTGATCATTCTTATTCTCATTCAAAATAAAATTTGACAAATTCTGCTGTCAACAAAACAAATTGATTTTGTAAGGCTTCCGTTTTTACCGACTTTGGTAAGGAACCCTAAAATTAGGTTTATATCATAGACTTGAGAGTATAGATAGCATCTCCCTCACTCTTCTGTCAGACACTATTTCAATGAGAGGAAAGACGAAAGTTTGAATTTGGAATTCGGGTATTAGGCCTTCAGCTCTAAATTTACTGAAAAAAATATGTCTGACTTTACTATACGATCAAGGATTTTATTTCTTATTTTAACAACTGTACCTGGGGATGTCGAATAAGTAATTTGACGAACGAGGAACTTGACGAAAAGAAAATTTGACTTAAAATCTAACTTGACCAATAGACAGCTTGACGAATAGGAGCCATGACGAATAGCAGATTTGACACATGGATTTTGACTCATAAATGATTGATGATGATGACATGGCAGCACCCATATTAAGAAAATTTGGACGATCTATTGAATTTCATTAAAAAAAACAAGCATTGATAATAGTGGTTTTTCGTGTATCTATAAACGTTTTATACTCTCTATTTCATACAATTGAGTTTATTTAAAAAAATTTATTATCACTATTTTAAATGAATACGATTATAAATGAATACATAAACAGTTACGCACTACATGATTTCCTTTTTAAAACCTACGTAGTGAGTGCCCAAATCTTTCGTTTCGATTCATGTGCTATTTCTGGAAATTGATAGAAATCGATCAAATCGATAAATTTATGTCCTGAAGAAAGAACAACAAATTAATAATAATAATAATAATAATAAGCATTTATTTTCAGGCAAAAAACCCAAAATTAAATGCTACCAATCTTATGTTCGGTCCTATGAAAATATGTCAATTATTTTTTTAATATATATGGAATTATTTTTATGGGTTAAAATTTTCCATAAATCGAATAACATTCATTTTATTTGTGAAACAGATCAGCTGATCACATGTCATTAATGCACAACTTATTTTTACAAGAGTTGAAAAAGTTGGCACGATGAAGCTGGCAGTTGGCTACCAGGCCTAGCTCTAGCCTGGCATGTTTTACCGTTTTTAAAACATCATTTTAATTCTCCGTTCGCCAAAAACTTCTTATCGATAAAGTAGTTATTTTCTGTAACACTACCGGATTTCCATATTCTAGCGGCGGTTCGACGCCGCAACGGGCCTCTAGTTTTATATATTAACCGGCTATAATAGTAACATGCAAATATATTACTAATTTTCCCGGAGTTTCAGCGTTGAATACTGTTTGATTTTGCACCACTTGTTTAGACCACTCATTTCAATAATTGTATCATCAACCAAATAAATTTTATACTATAAATTTATGAAACATGTAATGTCTTACTTTCTGTTTGTAATAACTTATAATTTTTAGGCAACAAGTTCAATTCTTTGATGTCATAAATGTTTAGAAAGTTTACAAAACTTTTCGCAAGAATTAGTTAAACAACAATAATATGACTGATAGTATTAGGTCAAAACGGACACACTATTAGACGCCCGGTAACCGCGCTAGCAGCTTCTCATATGACGTACTAAACTACACCTCATACGCGTACACATATAATTCGACTGGCCAACTCTACTGTCATACGTGCAAAACAGAGTCTAAAACTAAATTTGGCTTATTCTCCCCAAAGTTGTGATATGAGATACTTAGAAACTCATCGAGTAATAACAGATAAAAGTGATTTACCTGAGATATACTTAGCCAAGAGTTAACTGAGATCTCGCAAAGCACACTCGAATACATTCCCAAGAGCCCTTTTTAGCCGTACCCAAAGGGTAAAAACGGCTGCCTATTAATAAGACTTCACTGTTCGTCTGTCTGTCAGTCACCAGGCTGTATCTCATGAACCGTGATAGCTAGACAGTTGAAATTTTCACAGATGATGTATTTTCTGTTGCCGCTACTTATAACAATACATACTGGTTTGGAGGTTGTCCGATATTTATTTATTTATTATTATTTATTATACTAAAAACAGAGCAAAAATGATGTTTCAGGCTCCCATACAATAAACGTGATCATTTTGCCATTTTTTATTTTATGACACGGAACCCCTCGTGCGCGAGTCCGACTCGCACTTGGCCGGTGTTTTTAATTCTTACTACCGATCACGATCGCTCTGCGAAGAGTGCCAAGGCTGAGAAGAATTAAATTAATTCAGTTCAAACTTCCGTGCCAAGCTATCAGATGGGACTCTGTTAACACAAGGATTTGATTAGATGAACACTTTCCTAGCCTAGATTAAATCAAATAAAAATGGATCTAAAGCAAATCTCAGGAGGAATAGCTTAATTTAACTTCGCCTTCGTATAAATTGTAGGTATAGTGAATCTGTTTGTCACTGATGCTAGTCGGGGTATTTTAAATATCTATACAATTAAAAAGACGAGTTGAGAAAATAACAGATTCATATGAGTATTGATTACACCGCCATCTACTGGTCAAATATTGTATCGAGTGGATGTATGGATATAAATTTCGTAACGGGGGCGGAGTGGAGTTGTAAATCGGCATCAAAATAAAAGTTACTCGAATTCAACTTTTGCCTTAATTATCATGGTGTATTTAAGAGCTTCCAATTCCTATATTTTCTATGGGTAATCCCGAAATTGCCTGTACTAAAAAATACCGGACTTTGAAGCATTAATCGACATCAAAAGTTATATGTATTTCATATATTTTTGAGCAGCATATTATTTCAAGTTGTTTCTGCTGCCTTCATTATTATTATTAAACCGTGCCAGTGCTAAAAGTCGACAGCGAGACTCAAAATACGTACATTTCTCCTCGCTACATTTGTTGTTGCAGGTACTTATACTCAAGGATATTAGTAGGAATTATTTCCGCCTGCATTGCAGCATCTCGGTAATTACAAAAACGTTTTAGTGCCCTAGTACACTTATCGCAAGCCGGCATTAATGTAATAATGAAATAATGAAATAATGAACTTTATTCTGCAAGTAGGCCACAAGGGCACTTTTACATGTCTGAGTCTACCGGCATTTCACAAGAGGAGACCACTGTTGAGAAGAAACGCCGAAAGAAACTCAACAGTCAGTCATTTTTTCAAAAAGCATAAGTACTTAACTATTACAATGATATGAACTTAACTATACGTAGTTCTACAAGAAAACATATTAAAAGTGTATTTTAAGACATAAGTAAGGAAAAGTGTAAGAATAAAATAGAAACTACAAGAAAGCCAGACGGTTTATCACAATTTATGTACGTTTGATATGCTTTCTTATTAGAACTGTGTCCCTTAAACTAGTTAGGTACAATCTAAGAAGGAGTCAGCTACGCGGTTTCTGGTTCAGGCCATGCATTTTTGTCTGTCAGATAGTCCTCTACTGTATAATATGCTTTTGACATTAGAGATTTTTTTAAATAATTTTTGAGAGATGGAAAGGCTAATTTTAAAACATGATCAGGTAACTTGTTATAAAAATGAATACATTGGCCTAAAAATGATTTACTTACTTTACGAACACGAAACTTTCTAATAGCAATTTTATTTTTATTTCTAGTGTTAAAACTGTGGACATCGGAATTTTTTGTAAATGAATCTAGGTTTCTAATAACATACATAATACTCTCATAAATATATTGGGACGCTACAGTTAAGATGTTTATATCTTTGAAAATGTCTCTTAAGGAGTCACGAGAATTTAGGTTATATATCGAACGAATGGCTCTTTTTTGTAGCACAAATATAGTCTGAATGTCAGCTGCTTTGCCCCAAACCAGAATACCATATGACATGACACTATGAAAATAACTATGATAAACTAAGCGAGCTGTATCAACATTACTCAATTGTCTGATTTTCCTAACGGCGTACGCCGCTGAACTTAATTTACCTGCAAGCACTGCTATATGTGGACTCCATTGCAAATTACTGTCCAATGTTATACCTAAGAATAATGCCTTATTCACTATTTCTAAACATTCACCATTTAGTAATATAGTAGAATCTACCGCCGTAACATTCGGTAAAGCAAATCTAACACATTTAGTCTTCTTGGCATTTAATAGAAGATTATTAGTAGTAAACCAGTTAAGTACTTTCTCTAGTGTGCCATTAATTTCCGCATAGTCGGTTGATTTCCGGTGAACCTTGAAAATTAATGATGTATCGTCAGCAAATAGTACTATATTACAAAGATTATCTACTATAGATGGTAAGTCATTTATATAAACCAAAAATAGAAATGGACCTAAAATAGAGCCCTGTGGCACTCCTAGCTTAACTATAGCTCCATTGGACTGGGTTCCATTTACATCCACTGTTTGCATTCTATCACTGAGATATGAAGACATAAGGCTTAAAGCATTTGAAGACAGACCATAATGTTCTAATTTCAAAATGAGTGTTCCAGGATGAACGCAGTCGAATGCCTTAGAAAGGTCGCAGAAGATCCCAATTGCATCACAAGATTCCTCCCAGCTGTCATAAATGTGTTTAATAAGTACAGATGCTGCATCAGTCGTGGAACGTCCCCTTGTGAAACCGAACTGTTTACTAGAGAGTAATTTATTTCTATTGAAGTGTCCTAGTAGATCTTTCAACATTAATTTTTCGAAAACTTTACTTAAAACAGGTAGTATAGATATCGGACGGAAATTAGTCAGATCACTCAAATCACCCGATTTAAAAAGAGGTATGACTTTACTAATTTTCATAAGATTTGGGAAAACTCCCTCTGCTATGCAACTATTGTAAATCAAAGCTAGGTAAGGCGCAATTGAATCTATGATATGATTAATTATTTTTACTGATGCTCCCCATAAATCCTCTGTTTTCTTTAAATTGAGTGATTTAAATGTTTTAATAACATCTACTGTATTTACTGGACTAAATTGAAACTCAACATCACATTTCTTACAATTAGCACAAAGTAAGGTATGGGCTTCGGATGCAGATGATTTTAAACATTTTGTGGTATTAACTGCAATGTTGGAAAAATAATCCTCGAATGCCGAGGCAACATCATGATTTGACATAGTCTGCCCGTTTTCTCTGACAATGTTGACTTGGCAATTGCGAGTTTTAGATTTACCAGTTTCTCTGTTAATAACATTCCAAATAGTTTTTACTTTGTTGTCCGACATTTTGACTTTAGAACTAATATAATTTGCTTTTGCGGCTATGCACACTTGCTTAAACAATTTTGAATAGTTCTTAACATAGTTTAAAAAATCTGCGTCCTTGTTCACTTCCTTCTCTGCATACAGTTCATAAAGCCTGGTTCTGCTTCTATGAATACCTACAGTAGCCCATTCACTAAACTTTGTTTTTGTAGTCGACCCAGAAATAGTTTTCTTTTTGAAATGTGTATTAAATTGATCCATTATTATGCCAAATAAATCTTTGTAAGTACTATTTAAGTCATTACATGAAAGAGGTAACATACAAAGATCATTATGAATTTCATTTTTGAATGATTCCAAACGATAACTAGTTATGGGTCTGCATGTTATAGTTTGTGGTTGTAGTGTTTCCTGTAAAGTGTTAGGAAAAGAAGCTTTCTGCCCTCTATGATCTGAATTAAAACACTTAAATATTTCCTTTTCTAAGTAATCACAATCACAAAAAATATTATCTAAACAGGTTTTACTAGTTACACCTACCCGGGTAGGCTCCAGGAACATATTGACCAAATGAAAAGATTTGAACAAACTTAACAGCTTAACAGTATCACTGGTCATTTCAAGTAAATTAACATTAAAGTCTCCACAAACTATAACATGTTTTTTACCTTTACATGCTATTTTTAAAACATTTTCCATAGATGATTCAAATGAATGAAAATCAGTTGCCGGTGGTCGGTAAACACATATAATTACATAATTCTCTAATTCTACACAAGCAATTTCTATGACTCGTTCTATTGAAAAATTAACAATATCTTCTCGTTCTTTGGATTTTAAGGAATTTTTAACAATAATAAGAGAACCACCATGAATGGAAAATTTTCTAGTAAAACAGCTCACTAATTTAAAATTAACAAAATCAAAAATCAACTGTTCTTGTCTCAGCCAATGCTCAGTAATACACATAACTTGAATATTCTTATTATCTAAAAATAAGCCTATTTCTAATTCCTTGCTGGAAAAACCCTGAATATTCTGGTGAACAATGTTAATATTCAGAGATGTTTCCGCTGTCTTACAATCTAGTTTAAATGTGACAAAGGTGTATTGCCACTGCAGACATGCTTGAGCCCACTAACTGAGGTATAAAATCTATTTGGCTCTATGTTAAAAGCTAAAAGATCCACTAGTGTAAGAATACATTTCTTAGGCATAGTTATCTTTTCAGAGGTCAATTTGAAGCGCTTGATAAATTTATTTATGTCAAAGAAATGCACCTTTTTATTGAAACATATAGCATTGTATAATATGGAGTTAAGGTGTGCTATTCTATTGTTATAGTAATATGGCATATTCTGTGAGTATGGTAGTGCACACAGTATGATTTTACCTATGCCAGATATTTCAATATCATTTATTGTTGATATTAATTTATCTATACTAGACTTATCTACATTATGACTACTTCCTACCATAATGACTAATGTAGTCCTGTCATCAAAGCTTCCCTTTGAAAGATATTGACAAAATTTACTCATACTTATGTTAGGATAACAGAAATTTGACACTTTTTGACTGAGTTTGTTACCTAACATTGAACCCATTCCTGAGCCAATCTGGTCTGAGTACACAACTGTTCTACTTACATGACTAGGTGATTGCACATTAAGCACAGGACGGGCGGACTCAAAAATACCAAGGGGCACCTCCTCCGCTTGATGACTGTTTATTGAGGATGCTGGTGGGATATGGCCACAGTTACAATAATTACTGTTCATTAATGAATTAAAACGCTCCTCGTTACTTTTACTCTCCTTCAATAGCTGGTCAAAAGCCAGGACATGCTCCTTGATCTCTCTTTCTGAAGATCTATACATGAATGATGTCATTTCCAATTTACTCTGTAATTTACTAATTTCAGCATGCAATTTTTGTATGTCTAAATCATAATTTTCTAGTTGAATGTTACATTGCTTCACTCTGTCTTTCATGACCGACAATTCTAATTTCTGTTTGAAGTAATTTTTCTTTACTGCCTGGCTTTGAATGAGTTTTTGAGTCCTCTTTATATATCTATTTATCTTAACATATCTTTTCAACTTAGTACTACTATTAAAAAATACATATTTTTTACAATCCTTGGAATTTTCAACGCCAATAATCTCTTGGTAAATATTTTGAGTGGACGGTGGATTATGCTTTACATATTCTTTCCTTAAGTAATTTAATTCGTCTATTTTGGCACCAAGTTCCTCTTCAAGGTGTTTGATGCGTTGCAATGCCACTTCATGTGTAGAGGCGCACTGGTTGAATGAGTCCAGTAATAGACGCAGTCGTGACACCTCACCCTCGGCTTCATCTAATTTAATATCATTATCCACCAGCTGGGATTTCAATGTTTGTAGGTTTCTCGTTTATTCTAATGAATTACACATTAAAACCGCGTGTGAGATCCTACAAGTCTTTGTGTTGTGTGTAGAAGAAAGTTATTTTAATTATTTTCTCTTGTTCAGTGCTTTTTGGTTATGAGCAGTTGCGGACTTTTCGTGGTACGGCAGGACGTTAGAGAGCAGTGGAGCCGATATTAGCATTTAAATGTAATTCATATTCATACACCTTGCTTTTTTTATTCTAAAGCGCTTTCATAGTTATTGTTCAAGCGGTTTGCATACACGTGAAATTGTCAGGAACGGCCCGACATGTTTCGAACTCGTATGGAGCTCTTCATCAGGGACTGCTATCCGTACAGCCGTGCGGTAACTTTGACACTCATTACAATAAACCATTGATACAAAGATTAAAGTTCATAGAAAAATTGAAATGCGTAACCTGGTGGAAGAGAACGGGAATCGAACCGGACCTTTGGATTGCCGGTCCTGCGCACCTTTCCGCCACCCTAACGCCCAAGCAACCTTTCGAATATTTCCTTTCGCTTTGTGTGTTGATCTTTGCTTTATTTATTTCAAAGGCGTTGAATTTTAATGACCTCTATGTGAATCCATATTAATACTAATATTATAAATGCGAAAGTGTGTCTGTCTGTCTGTTACCTCTTCACGCTTAAACCGCTGAACCGACTTAGATGAAATTTGGCATGGAGATAGTTTGAGACCCGGGAAAGGACATAGGATACTTTTCATCCCGAATAAATTTAGTGTTCCTGTGGGATGAGCGGGGCACAGCTAGTACGTTAATATTCAGGCACGGCAGTGGCCATTCAAGACCTAAAGTTTCGTAAAGATTGATTCAGTTTTAGAGGAGGAAACAGACGAGAACGAAACCTCGATTTGTATGGAAAATGAGCGGTGGTATTACCTCTTAATGAAGACCACGATAAGTCGTCCTGCCGTCATTAGGGTTCCGCACCTCAATCAGAAAAAACGGAACCCTTATAGGATCACTTTGCTGTCTGTTCGTCTGTCTGTCTGTCAAGTCCCTTTATCTCAAGAACGCGTAAAGCTATTGAGTTGAAATTAACACCATATACGTCTACGGTTCCTTAAAGCTGAGAAAAAAAAAACTTCTACATTAACGTGAAAAACAAAAGTCGCAAAAAACATACATTTCAACACTCTCAAGAGAATCAAAATGATAGCGTACTTCCCGATTGGCAAGTAATATCGTCACATACTACAAATACTTAAATCTGAAAACTATACATTTGTAATAAAATCATAAAAAAAACAGTCCTTTTCAAACATCATATTTGGAGAACTCGGATGCGTTAAGTTTGCACCTCGTTTGTATGCGGCGCCATATATTTATATAGTTCAGGTGCAAACAACCAGGCCAATTAAGATGGGATAAGTGAAAGTTTGTACGGAACCCTCGGTGCGCGAGTCAGACTTGCACTTGGCCGGTTTTCATTTTTTCGTTGTATCAACGTTTCACGTCACAACAAGGTAACGTGAAATGTATTTTGGCCCTAAGCCGGTTAAAACACTGTATTCGTACCACGACGGTGGTACCACGGTAAGTTGTCCTGCACTTCTAGCACAACTGTCAATAGCGACTATTTCTCGCGCGAGATAATTACCTGTCTCTTTCTGTGCAGTAATGTGAGAGGGTGACGCTGTTGCGCGACAAGAGTTGCGAAGCATAGTTGTGCTAGACGGGCTAGCGTAATTTTTACGTCGTCTCAACGTTTCACGTCACAACAAGGTAACGTGAAATTGTATTTTGGCCCTAAGCCGGTTAAAACGCTGTATTCGTCTTTGAAATGTTAATAGCCTCAGTGTAGATCCACTAAATAGCAAGCGGCGGGCATATTTAAATATTCATCACTGTAAATTATTTTCGCGGCCCTGCCTGGTTTGCGGTTATCTTACATGCGAAATTACTTTAAATTAAATTCCTATTTTATGTGTATTTCTTAATGAAACTTTCTCTGCAAAGTGTTGGTTTGAGTCAAATAGTTAGTATTTGCACAGTCAACAGAAAAAATCGCTACTCAGTATAACATGCCTAATATATTGTGCGCCTCAAAACCTAGGTAAGTTTACAAAATTACAAATACAAAATGTTATACTAATGTAATTTTATTGTCTTTTAGTAGGTAAACGTAGAAAAAGTAAGAACATATTGATTATATGGAAAAACATGAAAACTGCGAGCCTATTATGGTTGCTTTTATCACGCGATAAATAAGTGACAAAGCATCCGTCACGATTTGACTAAATGTAAGTGGGAGTGGCAGATGATTTGTCACTTATACCACGAGATAAACGCAACCATCATAGGCCCTCCGTACATTAGATGCCATTGAAAGGGGGCCACCACTCAGCTTTATCTTGACCAAGAAAAGCCACAAGGCAAATTGTCAATGCTTACTTTTAATTTAATTTAAATACAAAAAGAATTTTTTTTTGCTATCACAGCGGACAAAATCATTAATTGGCCCAATAGTTGGCACCTCCACAATTTAAAGAATAAAATATATGTACCTTATAAATTTTTGAAAAATATCATGTCTCATTCTTTTAATGCTTTATTTGAAAGGCTTTAAAAATATCATTTTTCATTAATATCATATTAGCACAATTATAAAATCATGTTTTTTTTATGACGTTTCAACAGAAATGTTAGGACTTTTAGGGTGATGTCCGGATTTTTATCAGGACATTTCATTTTTCCGTATGGCGACATTAAGAATAGTAGGTAACAAGTATTACCACGTTTTCCATAATTGTAAGATCATTCTGTGTGATCAATTTACCTCTCTTGGCTGTTAACTAACTTCTAATCATGTAATGGACGTGAATCTGCTTACCTATCTAGATTTCCTACATCGTAAACACGACATTACATTCTAATTGATTGACTTCTAGGAATTAGACAGAATTATCTGCATTCTATAGGGAACCAAATCCATTAGACAACTTGCCAAGTTGTCCGCAGTGCTTACTTAATGCCCCGTTTAAATTTTAACCAGTGATTAGCAGAGGCCGGAATTCTTGTGGCACTTTTGAGCCGTCATAGGGACTTCTAGTTTATCGACATCTCTGTATCGACAAATACAGCATACAATATTAAAAACAATTAAAAAAAAAACAAAAGTCAGTCTTATCGCTCTTTAAGATAACTTTTGGGTACCAAGATAACTTTTTGGAAATAGGAATTATTATAGTAATATTTTATTTTTCCTTGTAAATTATTTCTGGATTTCTTATCATCGTCGGTGCGAAAAAAAAAATCGCCATGTATTTTTTGGCTACTTTTCAGGAGACACAAAAAACTGATTATATCCCTAGACAATACATTTTTAATATCACTATATTTTTTTATGAATTCAAAATAGTTTTTTACATAATTATTAAATGAAAAAAAAAATAATTGCCTTGTAATTTTTCATATTATCGGCCAAAAACAAAAATTTGGGCACATGGGGGTTTGACTTTGGATAGTTTTAATTCGCTTTGTACCAAACCTATACATGGCGGTTTTTTTTAACGTTTTTGTTACTATGCGTGGTGACACATAGCTGCCTAGAAATGAAACAGTAATCAACACAAATCGACTTTTTTATTTATAACAGTCGTCCTATAATGTATAATAGCTTTATCTGAATGGTTTATATCTTAATTTTAGTTGTAACGTACTAATGTAGGTACGTGGAGGTTTAATAACCTCCACCACTGATTAATAAAGTTCTCGTAATCAACTGCCCGTAATCAGTTCTTAGGGCATAATCTTCACCGTTGATCGTATTTAACTTATAATCGTAATGTGTAAAATTGTATAATGTAGATAAGTATCTACACGTTAAGATTATCATAAAAGTAATGATAATCTTTGTGCATATTTTTTTTTAAGGATTGTAAGCTCTGTATTTTGAAGCATCAATCTTCGGGTTACAATCATGTAATGATGCGGGTTCGTTGACTTGTTCTTGCTGCGCTTTTGATCTTCTTTGTGGCAAGAGTGTAAACGGGTTGGGGTGCCCCAATTTATATTTCTCAATGCCATCAGGGGGCCTATGATGGTTGCATTTATCACGCGATAAATAAGTGACATAGCATCTGTCACTCACACTCGCAACTTGCCAAAACGTGACGGATGCTATGTCACTTATTTATCGCGTGATAAAAGCAACCATCATAGGCCCGCAGGAGTATACTAAAGACCTCTTATATCAGTCACCGTTAGGTCACCGGTTCGCTAACCAGGCCTAATACTCGAAAAATTGCCCAGCACTTTTTCGTAATTGTTGAAGAACGTATGATCTAAATACGAGTAATTAATTTCATACGGTTGATTAGGGCTCGCTTGTCTCTAACGCGTTCGTAATTAAGTACTTAATAATAGTTTAAATGCTGTAACTTACTCACACTATAAAATTTGCATGCCGGATTTCCGGCTATTGATTTACGCCTGTACGACTTCTACATATTCAGCAAATAAATATTTCATTTCAATTCATTTCATTTCACAAACAGGCTAAGTAATCTGTAGGGGAATAAATCGGGGTCTTGAATTGCCTTTCTAAAGTAGAATGCACACTATTAACCTCCATCATGGTGTAACCTTTTTCCAAAATTAATTGTTCAATCTCGATCCCTAAAGATGTGGAGGTGTTTGACAAAGCGCTGGTCAAGATCTTATTTCTGTTTTGGTATGAACAACCATCTGAAATTATACAAACTTTTTGGAAAGAAGCGCAGTTTTCTTTTATGAAATGAATGATACAGCCTGTTTAAATAACAAATTTATTAAAAAAAAACATTCGAATTAAGTGTTAAAACAATTTAAAAACCTAAAACCTACACTAACCTAACTCTAGCCAAGGTCTGTCATTCGCGGAAATGATCCCAAGATGCTGGCGGCGTTTCCCCGCTGCACAGCAATACTGAGCCTGTTACATCATTGGCTGTTACATCGCCTTCCCCTTCATGCCATACATACAGGTAAACATTTATATTATTTTTAACATAAAACGTGAATATTTGTATAGAATCTTTTTATCGATTCATATTTTTTATGTGGTAATACCACATTTTAATTTTTTATAAATAATGACACAAAGGTAAATTAAGAAAGAAAAATTGAATGCGCAGGAAACGCAGAGGTCGCGGGTTCAAACCCCGCTTCGATTGTAGTAGATCGCATTCAATTTTTCTTTCTTAATTTACCTTTGTGTCATTATTTTTAAAACGTGAAGTTATGTATTCCCAGCTTTTGCTTGTGATATTGTTCAGACACAAGAAGTTTCTTGTAACGACATATAGATTATTTTCCTTGCACAAGGCTTTGTAAACTTTATGCATGTGAGTTTTGGATTGAAAAGTATCCTCGACATACATTCGGTCACTATCTGCTCTGCAGTAGTGACTAGGCACAACAGGTACTTGTTCAAGCCACAGGTCCACAGAGTTAGATTTCAAAACTTTAGGTTTTGACACTGGGGGCTTATCAATTTTCCGCACCTTACATGGTGGTTCAATGATTGAATTAGTTCTAATCCATTCTTGAAGTACGTCTTTTTTTAAGCCCAAAGTTGCCAAAACAAAAACGAGCTACACACGCGTATTTTGGTTCCATTTTGACCATGAAGGAAGCAGTCAAAGCCGTACATTTTTTTAAAATGCCTACTTCTAGTCTAAATATCTGCATAAAAAACTTAACACGTCCAGTTTGCGTTGCATTTTACAGCCACCCAATAAATTAAAACATTATTCAAGGTCGCACATAACCACTATCTTGTCAAATACATACAATTTGATTAAAAAATATATAGATACCTGATCTACAAAAAAATATCAATTTTGTTAATTGCATTGTTACCTAATTCATCAACAATAATAACCCATACTTAATATTATAAATGCGAAAGTGTGTGTTTGTTTTTCCTTCTTTCACGACGCAACGGAGCGAATGTTATGGTATAATTTTTATGTGTGGAGATAGTTAAGAGACTGGAGAATGACATTGGCTACTTTCTACCGCGAAAAAACATCTCATTCTCATGCGAAGATCCGTCTGATTTATGAAGTTAATTCCCTTTAAAACGCTGGTGAAACCGCGGTTAACCGCGCTGTTAACAGATAGTTAATTATAAAAAACCCGGTAAAATTGTATCACGGCATATTAGGGGTTTGTAGTTAGTTAAATATAAACAATTCAAATTTAAAAATCTTACACAAATATACACTACTAAACCAAACTAGTTCATTAATTGTACCTAAGTAAATAATTATCATTATCAAAATCTTGGTTCATAATATGTAATAGTGGCATTTAAGTATGAAATAAACAACGTATTTCTCTGGTTTTTTAACCGTAGTTATTGCAATAAACAAAAATCTACCCACTTTTTAATGGGCGCAATTGAACTGTTAACTATAACCTTGTAACCTCCAACCGATGAACCAATGATTCGATAATAACCGTTATCTTGTAATGTTAGGTCACAAAAATAAAACAAATGAATTGTTTACCTTAATTATCCATGGATCTATCACTTTTTATATCATTTATTTCACTTTAATTTCACTACGAGTTCATATCAGGTGGAGAAACACTCGATATGTGCAAAAAAAAATATGGTTATTGAAGTTTAAAAGGCATATGAAAAACCGCTATGTGGTATTAATCACTTGTCGATTTGTTTCTTCCAAATGATATTAGACGTGCACATAGCGGAAAAAATAACTTCGAAACCAATAAAGATATCGAAATAAGGTTTTGTGGGAAAATGGAAAATGCCAAAAGGAATCTAATTATGTAAAAATCCAAAAATCCAATAAAAATACATAGCGATTTTTTTTTTCGCAACAACGTCATGAGATTATGTGAAACTAGCTGTGCCCCGCGGTGTTACCCGCTCATCCCAAGGGAACACTAAATTTATTCGGGATGAAAAGTATCCTATGTCCTTCCCCGGGACTGACACTATCTATAAACCAAATTTCATCTAAATCGGTTCAGCGGTTTAAGCGTGAAGAGGTAACAGACAGACAGACAGACACACTTTCGCATTTATAATATTAGCATGGATATGGATTGTTAATAAAATAAACTTTTCATTATTTTCATTGCATATCACTATTTCACATTTTCGACTACTCAAAAGTGATATGAATGAGATGGCTCTTATTTAAGCGAGAAGACCGCCTGTTGTTTACCTCTACTTGTATGTGTTAAGTTCTATACTTTATTCATATAATATATTATTATGTTGTATTGGAAGTCAATAAATGGGAAATCCCTAATGTCGTTTCAGAAGTGCTACAAGAATTTCGGCATCTGGTGATTAGGGCGAGTTCATACAAATTCCTACTTGCATTTATAAGCAGGAAATGTATGAACTTGCCTAATCACTAATTAACGTGTAAACAGGGCATAATGCGCGCTAGTTAACTATGTACAGACAACCAATTTGATTCCCAGGCCATTTCGTACCTTGTCACAGTGAACGCCAATATAAAAGCCGCTTGAGATCTCATATCTTTGTCATTGTGACAAGGTTCTATAGCGGCCTAGAAATCAAATTGGTTGACTGTACTTCAATAGTTATGCCATTCGATAGTCAAAGTTGACGACGCGGTTGGCGCAATTTGTAGTGCACCTGCCTCCTGAGCCAGCGGTCCTTGATTCGAATCCCGCAAATATTTTCCCTTACCGGGATTCGAACCCAGGACCGTCGGCTCAGTATACAGCTTTATCACTTCGCCAATCACGTCGTACTATACAGCACCTTAATTTATAATATCTAGTTATGCAATGTAAGTGCAAGTGCATTGCTTAACCATCGAGATTGTTTGCGTTATTCTACAAATAGGCTAGTTGACTTATTTTAAATTGTATTAAACTAATGTTTATTTCATATATACCTATAGGATTTAGCATGAAAATCATCAATATTTTCAGTTCATAATAGTGGTTTTTATTGTGTTTTTTGAAGTGCTTACAACGCTGTCCGCCTTTTTCGCTCATAATAGTGACGTCACCGGACCTGTAAAGAAAACTGAACGGCTACTCCGATCATAGACATTTTGTTTATTTACTCAGTATTTTACGTCAAACCACAGATACGCTAAAGGCAAAAATATGGCGGACGACGCCGTTTTTTAGGGTTCCGTAGTCAACTAGGAACCCATATAGTTTCGCCATGTCCGTCTGTCCGTCCGTCCGTCCGCGGCTTAGCTCCGTGATCATTAGTACTAGAAAGCTGAAATTTGGTATGAGTATGTATCACGCCGACAAAACCGTAAAATAAAAACTAAGAGAAGATTTTTCTTTCGTACACCTAAAGTGGGGGTGAATTTTTTTTTCGTTCCTACTCTTGTGTGTGGGGTATCGTTAAATAGGTCTGTTAAAAATAATAGGGGTCTGTAAACATTTCTTTTGACAAAGTCAATAGTTTTGTAAATATTCGCTCCGAAAATAAAAAAAATTGTGTCCCCCCCTTCCTCTAAATTTTCAACCACGGGTCAAAAAAATATGGAAAAATTCATAAAAATGAGGCCTTAGAAGTACTTTCAATGAAAACTATATTGAACAAAATCGGTCCATCCGTTTTTGAGTTATCGCAAAATTTCATAATTTTCTTTATAAGGACGTAAGTTGGCTTCCAGAAGGTAATAAGTAATTACAGCTACTTTGGCGTTTACCTACGACCTTTTTCCGTCTTTGACCGTCTCTTGTGAAGGATGAGCAACTACGGAACCCTACACTGAGCGTGGCCCGACATGCTCTTGGCCGGTTTTTTCTTCATGAATTTCTATTTTTAATTATTAAAATTTAGCTTGTACCTCTCACAAAAATGCAACAATTTTTTTTAGACCTAGTACTTAAAATCATTATGTTATGAACCATTACAAATATATTTTAAAAACGAGTCAACTAGCCTATTACACACAATTATAGCATTCTGTAGGGAGCTCAATCCATTAGATACCTACACCGCGATTCCATAACACGACTAGCCAAGTTGACCGACGCTCCTTTACCTAATGCACGCTAGTTAACTATGTATGCAAGGTAGATGCTATTCAGCAGCCAATCAATCCCTTTGTTCCGATTCCTGATTCAAAATCGAAACGTTAATTATAATAAATACTGTCGTGCTAAAAGGCAACCCTTTATTTATTTATTCACTTGTAAAAAGCCATCTACATTTTGGTTAAGGTGTTACATACAGTATAAGTCAGAACATGACACCCTGTAAGGGCACACAATAACTTAATACTAACATGCATAATTTAAATATATAATTCAATTTAATACTAAATAGTATACAAGAATATTCAATGTCAATTTGAGTATGTTATTTATAATGTATTATCATTTAAAGACTGGTCTACTGTGTAATTACATTTCTCAATGAAAAGTGCCTTTAATTTATTTTTCAATATTTTGTTGTTACCTTCCTGTTTAATTGATTCCGGGACTTTATTTGTAATTAAAATACATTTTTAATTTTTCTTTAGTATGTAGCTTTAGTATGGATACAAAACAGGTCGCCTTTTACCTTAGCACGGCAGAATACAGATACAAAATGCTGCTTTGAATTTTTCTCGCGCGACAAACATTGCTTGTCCCTTTAAGAGGCCTTATTCCTTTTAAAATTTATTTTTATCATATTATGACAAATATATTGATAATTTCAAGCAACTTTTTGAAGTAAATATAATACTTCTTTCCGAGTTCTAGGTAATAAAATAGCTATGCTGGTCTAGGTAGTAACGTCAATAATAATATGTTAAGAAACATGTTTGGTCATAGAGAAAATGTCTAAAACAATCAGGATTTTAAAAGGAATAAGGCCTCTTAAAATAGGCAAATCAATGGTTAGTTTCCTGGTTAGTTACTTAGTTACTTTTTTTTATTATGTTAAACATTGGTTTGGAGAATCATGTACATCTCCTCTATGTATATCAATTAAGTAATTTTTACGTCACCCTAGCAGAGAAAATCTCACTTCCTGGCCAAGGCAAGGCGTAAAACTTTACACACACCACGGGCAGTAATCGTAAAGCCCCAGATTGCACATTTATAGCTCTCACCTTCGGTTCGGGCCACAATCACGTGCGATTTGGGCCATGTACTAATATAAGTATAATTTACGAAAAAAATATTTACTTACTGTTGATTTTCTTTCGACTTTCTTCTCAACAGCGGTCTCCTCAGCGGTCAGACATGTTATAGTGCCCTTTGTGGCCAACTTACAGAATAAACAGTTTGATTTTGGTAAGGTTAACTACTCTTATTTGTACCTACAGTATGACTCTAACATCTATCGGAGATAAAGCTAGTATATTCCTACTTTAGCAATATGTGCTATTATGTATCTATGTTTGCACGGTTGTTGCGATTCAATGGCCAATGAATGTAAATGACGTAAGGTGCTGAAAGTTGAAATTATTATTTAAAGTGCACTCGTTTGTCTCATTAAGTGCAGTTGGATTATATACGTTGACATATTCCGTTTACGCTTGTTACTAAAAGTTTTTGAGTTTCTTTCGGATTTCCTTCTCAGCAGTGGATGGACATTTTAAAGTGCCCTTGTGGCATACTTACAGAATAAAGTTCATTATTGTTTTATTCAGTGTTTCGTTTATATATTTATTTAGACTTTTGAATTAGGGTGTCTCAAATTGAATTGATTCTGAAGAAAGGCCGGATTAGCACCCGCTATTATCGTATGTGAAGAGATATATGAATGTGAGTGAAACGAAAAAAGTGTGTAGAGACCGTAGAATTGAACATTTAGTGGTACATATTTAATCTACCTAACTTAGTCACTTTAGTCAGGCGTAAGTACAAAAGGTACGTATGTAAACTTTATTGCGCAATAAAAAGATGGTACAAAAGGCTTTCCTTTCCCCATCAAACAGAGAAATGCAAGTTAGTTCAGTGAGCGAAATGTAATTGTATTGAGCGTCTACATTATAAGCAAATATTATATCATCAACGCTCCTTGTCCGTTCAAAAATGCTGTTTGTTTGAGACATTTTTCTCTTTAATCAAACATGTTTCATAACATATTATCAATGTTACTACTTAGAACAGGACTATTGCGATTAATTGGTTCTGTTCGAAATTGACAAAATTCACGCACTAAACTGTTTTTTTATTTTTTTAACTTATTTTCGACTGCTTGCAATGAAAGCATGAAGTAGCTATGATACTTTTTAGAACTCAGGGAAAAGTATTATTTACTTTAAAAAGTTGGCTGAATGAAAAATTATGAATAGATTTGTCATAATATAAAAAAAATTAAAAGGAATAAGGCCTCTTAAGCACATGAGCAGTAATAATGGCAACCGCGTACCGGAGAACGATTCCATAATTATACAAAAAGGTTACCAACAGAACCTTACCTATTATTGTTACTAAGCTGTATATAGTGCCTGGCTATTTGTTTTAAAACACAGTAGGTATTCGGCAAATCAGGATTCTTTTAATAACTTTAATTAAAGGTTTGAAATTTCTCTTCCAGTGTATTTACGAAATGATCGAAAATTTACGTGTTATCTGCGGTTATGATGATTTGTTGTTTATACGGTGTATACGTACACAACAATAACAAAAATATTCTCTGTCTCGAGAGGATGTAGGTCGTAAGACATTTTAATAAAAACGCTGTCAACTGTGCTCCACGATCCAATTCACCAGACCTTTTCATTGTATGAATACTCCATACACCAAATCAACGAAACTGGGTCGACCAAATAAAAAATATTTATATCGTCTTCCATTATTACAATTTATAAGGCCGACCTCAAATTGGCTTTTCAATTCCTGCGAGCATACATATATATGGAAATTACCAGTAAATTTTAAGCATAAAATAAATAAGCAGTCATACACACCTTGCCAATTTGATTGTTGAATTATGCATGATGTCTCGCACGAACTCACCTGCGCGAAGAGGGAGGGAGAGAGGCTCTCCAAATCAACTCGTCGTATCGTTGCTTGGGGGAAGGGAATGAAATGGGCAACCGAGACACCGCCTCATTTAAGGGCCTAAATGAAAAAAAAAACAAGTCATGCTTATTACGGGCTGAATAGACCGAACTAGACGGTGAAGGGCTGGTAGCTAATTATGAATTGAAAACGTTGAAGAATCTGTTAAAGTTAGATTTTTTGCATTAGAGTGATGCAAAGAATACTCGCCGTTTATCAAAATCGGCACATTATTAAACATCTACATCTTTATTGACTATGATTATTATTCAAATTCGGCTCCAATGAATCGATTCAGTACTAAGTTAGATGATAACAAACGCGAAACTACATCACATCAGACATCATTATCATTACCATGTTTACACAATACGACATATTATAGTTAGTGTGTATTAGAAAATAAAAATTGGTATTATTCTTTATGTTTCCTCTAAACATTAGGTTTTAGCACGACCAAGAGTATTACAAAATAAGTTATGTTAGCACATTGAACATAACCCACTACTTAACTCACAGTCTCCGTTCTCCGAGGGCCTATCCGATGCTATTAAATAAGTCAAATTATTATAATATAGCCAAATTTTTACTTACATTCTTCAAATAAATAAACTTATAGTTAGAGATGACTTGCAAAAATAATCGTTAGAATACCAGCAGAATACCGCAATGTTAACGGATGAGCGGTTTGGAATATACAGGTGCGAATAAATCCTTATTATTTTATTTAAAAAAATTGGTCAAAAACAAATCATTAAAAAAATTATAAGCACTAAACGTCAGTCAAATGGCGCGTCAGTTGATGTCAAAGCTGTTGTTTACGTGATCTCAAAACTGAAATCAAATGGCCAAAGTGTACCCATTACTGCCTTCAGCAGACCAGTACTATGCAAACTTGCAGGAGCGGACAGATATTGCCGAAGGTCGGCGGCATGAGAGGTATGTTACCATAAAACCACTAGGTTATGAGCAAAATTTTAAATGAATTCTACGACCGTATTCGTAGCCGCGAAGGTAAGGTGAAATACAAGAGCCAGGGGTGTGTAAGGTAAAAGGGTGGCCGGCTTTCTATCTTTACTGACCTTGGGGCCAAAACACAAAAATCCTCGTTACGTTTCATGCGGTGAAACGTTGTGTTGGTATATTGTAACGATGCGTTATCGTGACGTCGTTCTACGGCCGGCAAAGTACAACATTTGGACGTGACGTGACGTGGAATGTTAAAGCGACGTGAGGTTTAAAACTGATGATCGCGTAAAACAAATACCATCCTTTTTTTTAATTTGCGTCTTTTTTATCTTACCTACCTATTTTATATTTAGCATGTAGCTAAATTCTAGCATTTATTGACAGTGCAAGATCGTGCGTTTGAGAGCATGCCCGCGACATTGTCCGCGTAACCCTTCTTTACTCTTTGCTGTATTCGGGTAAACATTATCCTGTAGCTATCGTTAGGTGTCCAAATTGTCCAAATTTACTATATATTATAGTATATTCCTGTAATATAATTGCCTAAAAACCATCAGGCCGAAAAGTTCTTCCGGACTATAGCTGATAAAGATGATGGTTGGCCAATGTGAAAACCACCTTAATAAAATTTCAAGGTTCATGGCAGTACTGTTGCTCCAGCGCATGGCCCGAGGATACTTGATCCGGAAACATGTAGCCTGGCTATCCAAGAACGCTACCATCATCCAGTGCGCGTTCAGGGTCCACCAGGCCCGGAAAGCGTATAGGGCAGCATTGCGACGTGCTGTCCGACAGAAACATAGGAAACATTATGATCGAGCTGCCACTATAATTCAGGTATACTTTTATCGTTATAGAATTAGGGAGTTGCTCCCTATTAGTAAGAGTATAAGAAAAATAGCATATTTTGGAGGAAAAATATTACATCAATGAAACTTTCTTTATAACTTTATTTTGGCACTGGAAATGAGGATCTAACAAGTCCTATCTATCAGCTAGATGTAATTGTTTGCGCTGAATCGAATGAGACTATAGCCATACTTATATGATCAATACTTTACAAGATATGAAGTTAAAGGGTTTAGTCACTTTTCTGTACTTTGGAGGACAGTCTTGGTTGGTTATTCGGTTAAGATTGGGATGCAAGAAATACGCTCGCTAGGACTCGGCAGATCCTTATTTCTAGTGACAAGATAAAGTTACGAAACAAAGTTTATAACTTTGTTTATAAACTACGTAAATATTAATTCTTACTTTACCTGTACTTGGCCTTACTAAAATAATTACAAATCATACCAAAACTTCTAATAGTCCAAACTCGATGAGTTTGCGTTAGAGCAGACTTAAGTATAGTGATTGTGAATATGAGTTTGAGTAATTAACTCTCATATGGTTAAATATGACTCATATCACGTACCGCGTGATCTAAGGGATTCTTTCAGGTTTGTATTACCTGAAGGTCAAGCGCAAACCTTTTCTACACATGGAAACAAATTTGAATAACATTGAATTTCATCCTCTATCGCCTTTGCCTACAGGCCCTTTGGCGCGGCCACTATTCAAGACGCACGAAGTTCTGCTATAAGAAATATCGTCTCTGGTTAGCCACAGTCACGGAGAAAGGCGAGCGTCGTGCCGCCGAGGCCGCAGAGTTTGGCATCATCAGCAGAGCTGACAACCTTAGGATCCTCGAGGAGGAAGCAAGACAATGGCTCGCCTTCGTGGTATTCAAACTCCATCATTTACTAAGAACCGTACAGCGCGCGGGTGTCTTTTCCGACCCTGCAACTACAGAAATGACGCAATTCGAAAAACTCCTAAACTCAATCCACTACAAGCAATACATGAATAGACTGAAGCGAAAATATGACGAGTTTGTCAGGAAACACCGCCCATATTTTTCCAATAAGAGACTCTTTCCCATTATTGGAGATGGGGCTGATTATTGGTATCTATCTTTGGCCGAAATGTATGAGTTGACTAGTCCAGTGCCGAAGACTCGAAACAACCGACATTTGCAGCTGCATCATGGGCCTATACATAATGAGCCTTTTCTTTGGAGGAAAGTGAGGCCACCTACGGCGTTTGCCGACCGAGGGCCCTTTTTTCCAAAATCATCACCGCGATTATTTTCGAAGACTCCTATAGCACCAGCACCAACACCAGCAGACGCAGGCGATGTCCATCCACAAAAAGACCCAAGATTCCACTTGTACGTTCAACATTACACTCCACAACCCAAGCTAATGGATTATGTCGACTTCCACATCAATGCTCTGTTGACTCGAAAGACTTCAATACAGCACGTTAACGAATAAAAATGCTTAATAAACCCGTTCGTTCTTTTATGGTAAATAATGCGGGGATTATTTACAAACACTTGGGTTTACGTGGCGCAGTATTATTACTCTCTTATTTTCTTATTCGGAAATCCGTAATCAGGCTGCTAAGTTTGGAAGGGTCGCCCGGATGTTGAGGCCGCGAGCCTTTTGTTGTTTCGCTTTTGTTGTTGTGAATTTTACACTTGTAATTTATTTCAGGAAACGCCTTGGTGAGAAAGAAATTACGTTTAACTCTTCAAGGAAAATGTGTTTTATAAATTTGCATTTTGTTTATGTAGGTTTTGGGTGTTGATTTTATAATTGGATCTGAAATCATAAAGAAACCCGGTTTCGGGGTGTTTGGTTCAGAGAGCTGATTGCAAAAAGATTTTTGAATCGAGTTAGGTGCTAGTATCCTAAATAAAGAAGACAGAATCAATATTTTATTTCAGCAGTAATCAATGCTTTATTGTGGTTGCAAGTATTGAAAATCATAACGACTAGTACGCGTTCACCACATATCATAAAACGTAATAATATGAACACGACCGCAGGCTAACGATGTTTCCTAAGCTTGTGGCTTTGTTCCTGTTTCAGGGCAAGAATTCAACCATCGTAATGAATTTGACTTCGCGTACTATTCTCTAATTATATGGCTCTTCAAACACATTTGTCTGACAACGTCGCTTTGACTTGGCAAATTTATTAGGGTCAGAATAATACAGGTTCGGGTTTCCGAACCTCGTCCTTATTGCACGCGGGCCGTCTTCGAAAGCCTAACACCGCGGGAGCCCATTTGTTACACGTATAATGGTTGACCCGCTTTACTTATGTGCCCTCTGAAATTGGGTGCGATTTGTGCGTCACAAAGCCACTGTCTAATTATTCACACCACTGAAAGAGCTAGACCTAAACTAATATTATTTTTCTCATAAGCCACTAATTAAACTTTGTCTTTTTGCGAACTTCCGTCAACTGTATCTGTCGACGTTGCAGCGAGGGTGTTCGTATGAATAATGTATGGGGTAAATTTGCAAGTGTTTCAATTTACACCCGCCACTCATGCCGATACGCACCCGAGAGGTTGTTGAAGTGTGAAAAAGAAAACAACGAGTGGAGCGTACGAACCAGTTCGGAGCGCGGATTAGTTGTCATTTTCCTCACACGTTTCGAAAAGGAACTTTGTGGCGTCACATATATAGACGCATAAAAAGTTATCGCTCCGCTTTTGGTTCAGTCGTAGCTAACTGAAAAGGAGCACTAGTTCAATTTATTTTTTGCCCGGAGTCGGTACAATACATGAGAACCGTATTGGAAAGGTAATATGAAAGCCAATTGCGGTGTCGGCACCTCTGGGGCAGCCTTCTTTTCACCGGCATCCTGTACCCGAGCCTTTGCTTCATTGCTTTGCCTTGGAAAATTCCAGCAGCTAGGATTTTATTTTACTTTATTTTTTGCAAAGTTTTCTCGATTACGCGGGTACCTGAGATAAAACGCTTGTAACGGGTCCCGGAGTGCTAGTTGCATTTGTGGAGCAATCGGCTAAATTCTCAGGCTTTATTTCAGGTTTTGCAGTTTCTTGTATACTATTCGCAGAACTAGATTTTTCCCCACCGTTTTGGCCGCCGGTTAATATAAGTCAGTTTATTAACCGAAGTCTGATATTAAATTCGACATAACTTTACAAAGTTGTTTACAATTTAATATTGCTGCCTAAGTTTTGTAATTTACCGTTAAATTATTATAGGTAGTACAAATTGTTATTGATTGGAGGCATTATTGACAAACGCGGCACCGTACAGCGGGATCTGTTGGTAAAAATGTTGTTGTCCCTTCATCATGCCGATACAGCTGGCCAGATTTTAACCAACTTTGGCAAAGGGATAGCTGAACTGCCAAAGATGGTTAGAGGATAGTTTTTACCCGATTACAGTCAAGAAAAAGTTTTACACGGACGGACAAAGTTGTTGGCACCTTCTAGTAATAACTAGTGTCTAAATCATCTAACGATCATTGTGGAGGACTTTGAGGGAGGCTTTTGTCCAGCTGTGGACGTCTATCGGCTGATTTGATGATGATGATGTTATCAGCTTACTATATGAACTATAATTTATGCCATAAAAATCAGCAAATTTTCACTTTCAACGAGAAAAAACGGAAACTTAGCTAGATTTCCACATCTCACAGGTAAAGTAAAATAAAAGCGAGGTATGTGATCATTTCCTTCCATTAACGCTACGCTGCCACGACCCCTCGCACTAATTACTAGCTCTGGTCCCGCATTTTTCATACAGATCACGGAACCACTCAACGCTATCGATTGAACTTGGTGGGGAATTCGCGCGGTGACGATAAAATTCACGTCAATACCCCGTTAAAAGATATACCTTACTAGATACCAACTCATTTCTTGCTTCGTTAAGGTTATCTAAGACAATTGCGACTATGGGACAAATCTGTATTTTGATGGTATCAAAGAATTCACCGCTCTCTTTTTCATAGGAAAAGTCCCAAACATTAGACTCTTTAGGGTATGGGTCGTCTTAAATGTTCCGCTAGTAGGTATGATATTATTGAAAGACGCATTGGTCCATAAAGTTGTCAGCTCTTTGGGAATAATATTGCTTATTGCACCAATGTTTCAGTTAAGATTTGAATTGTATTGAGATAAAATAATGCCCGCAATTTCGTCCGCGCAATCGTCTCTCAATTTTACTTTTTCTATAAGTACCAAAGTCGAGTAAAATAACTTTAGATTTTCATCTGACTCTGTAAAAAATTGGTCAAAATAAGTCATAGTTAATTTATATCAACCAGATTTTCGCCTGTTGTGTCGTTCCCGATTTAAATGCAGACCACGTTGGTATGGGTGCATAATTTGTGCATATTTTGCGGTAGCCAATTATGCCCAGTTATTTGTGTTTATTGTGTTTGTCGATTGAAAAAAATGGAATGTCAATCTTGACATTTACCGAACATTACCGAATCTATTAATTACAAAGAGCGTCTTTTAGTAAGCGCCCGGATTGATCTATGTTTCCTAATTCGTCGACGCATTGCGATTTGCGATGTCTTCAATTTTGGTAATAAATATATCAGCTTTATTGCGATCATGATTTTTACTATTCTGCCTGCTAAGTCAGCAATAGAACCGAATTATAATTGTTTCGTGAAATTCTTAAATAGTGTATAAATAAATCAAAGAGAACAAATATGTCATATCAAATGGATAGCAACAAAATATGTAATGTATTGTAAGTAATAAATTTTGACGACGCGATTGGCGCAGTAGTAGGTATTACAGCTGCCTATTGAGCCGACGGTCCTGGGTTCGAATCCCGGCAATGGCAAATATTTGTGTAATAATTTGTTCCTGGGTTATGGATGTTCTGTATGTATATATGGTCATCTAGTGCCTATAAAACACATGCCTTCTCGTGTTTGAATATTATATTTGTAGTCAGCATTAAAATGTGGCGTGTTGTAATTTATACAGAACAAGAATTTGGATGGAAACGAGTGTTTTATAAACTTGTCCAAGTTTACAAACTCAGAATGAAATATAATCAGTTTGTTAATTCCATACCCGATTGGGGTTGTTGTGAAACTTATTTTGAACCTCCGAATTGAAATTTGTTTGATGTTTTATGCCCGTTCGCTATTGAAGAGTTTGAATGGTTTACTTTGATGTTATATTCGATAATGGACACCATTATGGGAAAGAAAATTACAAAATCATCGATTCATAAGTTTCCCTTCGGGCCAAAAGACAATTCTACCTCTTCATATCAGCCGATAGACTTCCACGGCTGGACCAATGCCTTCCCCCAAGGTCTCCACGACGATTGGTCGTGCGCTGCCCGCATCCAATTGCTTTGCGCGATCATAACCAGATCCTCGGTCCGCCTTGTTGGGGGTCAATCCTATTCTGCGTCATCCGGTACGGGGTCACCACTCAAGAACATTTCTACCCCAACGGCCATCGGTTGTACGAGCGATGTGGCCCGCCCGGCATCCTTTTTTTTATAGACAAACACTTGTATGATGTTTAAATTAGTAAATAATCGGGGATAAACATACAAACATACATACTTACAGGTCAAAATGAGAACCTCCTCGTTTTTGAAGTCAGTTAAATATTAGTAACAAAATCGAAAAGTTTTATTGAAATTTGAAGTCTTAATTTTGTACTAACTTTTGAGAAAAACTCAAATATGCTGCAAATCTGACCTAAACCAAAACTAGGACTGAACTAAATTGAACACAGTCAATCCAGTAACATAACACCCTAATTCAAACCAAAGGTTTTCAATTAAGTGGAATTTTAGTTCGTTAGAAATGTTATACCGAGCGCTTTGAGTCCTACTCTGAAAGCGCTCGATAAAACATTTCGCGGGCGTCCAATTGTATACGAGATACGTTTATGTAAAAACGCTGGCGCTTCTGTAGCCACTCCCGCTGAGAGCTATCAAATTTTCCGGTCACTTCGCTCGATATTCGTTCGTTTTGATGAAAATATCAGCAGTACAACGTATTGCTCATCTTGTTAAAATTATTTGGCAAGTAAATTATATCTACAAAAATTAATAATTTAAAAAACCCCCGACATGACAACCAATAAAAAGAAGGAAATAAAATCTACGAAATGTGCCTATACAATGAACAGTAGAAAAAGAATCCAAGCTTCGTTGCGTTCGGGGGACCGCTAAGTACCTAAATGAAATGAAATATATTTTTCAACGCAGAATTGCATGTATGCATTTGGGCTTACCACTTTACGATTTTCAGTACATTGCATTTCATTTACATAGCGGTCCCCCGACGCAACGAAGCTTGGATTCTTTTTCTACTGTTCATTGTATAGGCACATTTCGTAGATTTTATTTCTTTCTTTTTATTGGTTGTCATGTCGGGGGTTTTTTAAATTATTAATTTTATTTTTATTTCATATTTTTTAAAGAAACGGAAGTTTCGTCCCGGAATTTTCTTCTTTGGACACAATTTTTGTTTTACACCGTTTATGGTCCAGGGTTTCCAATCTTTCGTTGAGCTTGATCCTTGACTACATGTAGGTACAACAGGATCCCAAGCCAGTGGTAATGAATGCCGTCTTCTCTAAGATTGAAGTTAGGATATATTTTGATTTCAATAGCCTTAAGCAACATTCTGGGAAAAATCGTTAAAATCAGACTAGTTAATGCTTATAATGGCAAAATGGCGAAGTTATTAGCCAACACAATCAAAATATACTGCATGAGTTGCAAGAACCTGCTAAAGCCAGGTCGCTAGAACCAGGTTTCTATTCTACAGGATCCAAATACGGTACGGGTGGCTTACTTAGCTCCATAAAAATTGCAGTTGGTGCTAGGTAACTTGACTTTGTTTTGAGAGACCTAATACTCATCGATACCCCACACCATGGGATAAACATCCCCACTTTTGTTACGTGTAGGGAAGGTACACAAAAATTTTTTTTAAAAATGTATTCAACCACTACCTATGTCTCTGAGCTAAGCTGTGGGCAGACTGACACAAATTACAAAATCCTAAAAAGCTGTTATTCACTTAGGCAAGAGTACTTTTGCTAAAGCTTAACGTGTCATTTAGTCGCGTTAAAATCTTGCAGGGTGTTGCTATTTGTGACCTCAATCAAAGGAACCTGTTCAATAGTCCTAATAACAATTCAGCTTTAGCAGAATTCCGAGAGTTCAAAACAGTGACCCAGTACTGTGACAGAAATTATAATGAGTCTTTTTGTCAAAAAAGTTTTTTTGAGACTCGGTTTTATTATTGACTGTTCTTTCTTACACAAATGTTAATTGCTCATCAAGAACAATCAGACGAGCCCAAACACCATGGGTTTATCTTGTGCTGTTTAGGAGTTCCTACGGCCATCTTCAGCTCCAAGGTACAAAATTATTGTAGGTACTGTCAAAAATGTATTAATCTGTTGATTACACCAATAAAACTTAACATTTAACCAACGTTAGAAATTCTTGGCTTAGATCCTTTCACAACTAGCTGGTCATCATGAGACCTTCATTTATTGAGTGATATAGAAAATGCTAATAATACTTAACATTTAACCAAAACTTTGGAATCCGTAGTTTCAATATGGGCTGAGATCCATTAACAACTACCTGGTCATCATGAGACCTTTATTTAGTAAGTCATATAGAAAATGCTAATAATACTTGACATTTAACCAAAATTTGGAATCCTTGGCTTCAATATTAGCTGAAATCCATTAACAACTAGCTGGTCATCATGAGACCTTCATTTATTGAGTGATATAGAAAATGCTAATAAAACTTATCATTTATCCAAAATTTGGAATTCTTGGCTTCAATATTGGCTGAGATCCATTAACAACTAGCTGGTCATCATGAGACCTTCATTTATTGAGTGATATAGAAAATGCTAATACAACTTAACATTTTAACCAAAATTTGCAATCCTTAGCTTCAATATTGGCTGAGATCCATTAACAACTACCTGGTCATCATGAGACCTTCAATTAGTGAGTCATATAGAAAATGCTAATAAAACTTAACATTTAGCCAATATTTCGAATTATTGACTTCATTATTGGCTGAGATCTCGTCACTTGTTCCAATTAAAGCTGAATATCTTGGAAACTACTGGTCCTATTTCCACCAAACATAGCTAAGAACCATCTCGACGGAAAAGTCTTTTGATTAAAAAAAACCGCACTTAAATTGGTCCATCCGCTTGGGCACTACGATGCCACAGATACACAGATACACAGATACACATGTTAAACTTATAACACCCCTCTTTTTTCGTCGGGGGTTAAAAATGATAACGAACAAGAATGTGCGAGCGAAGCGTCTTTTCCTTTCGGCGTGGCCCAAAACTATTTTAAATTAAGATATTTTGAAATATGTAAAAATGTGGTAATATTTAATTTTTTATACTTTATTTGATTATCAATATTATCTAAAAGCCTGGTTAAAAAAAATTACAATTGATATTCAAGGTTCGTAGCTATTTAGCCGCGTCAGTTGTGAAGGAGAATAGGTCTTCAGGGCTTCCAGAGTAGGCTCTGATGGGCATTCCTGTACTGTGATGGACAGTTTGACATTCGGTACCACAGTCCTAGCTGGGCGAAGATGTTTAAAATGTGCGCTTCGCCCGCACCCAGTGCGCATTTGGTTGCACCATTAGTGACGCGGCGAGATTGCTATCACTATTGGGACATGAATCAGTGGAAAATGTAGGCAATGATGTAAGTTCACATTGCTACAACTGACTACGAACAGCGGCAGTACCGCACTAGTACCTACAGCCTGTGACCTCTCGAGAGAGACAGGTATATTTAAGCGGGCATTAGTGCGGCTCGCGGCGCGTGAGCATCAAGATGGCTGGATCACGCGAGATTTTCAATGCCAAAAAGTTTCTTACTAAATCTTGGAACCACTCAACATCGAAAATTTCGCGTGGTTGAGCCATCGTGACGCACACCGCGCGCAGTGAGCCCGTTTTGACGTACACTCATCTGGCGTGCTACGGTAAAAGGGCGTATCTTACTATGACATTCATATAGAGATACGACCTTTGACTGTAACACGGCAGACATGTGCCCTACAAGTTTCCAACTTCTTACTCTATCCTACCACCATAATTGAGATAAATGCATTTAAGGGCTGTAGGTATTTTCTAGTCGTATCCGTCTTACATAATGGGTGCTTAGCTGTTCATAACCTAAAGGTCATAAGTAACGTGGTTTTCCTACTAAAATGTGTCGTTTCGTGTAGTTACAGCATCTCTCGTCTTCGTTAGGATAATTACTGCGATCGTTAATAACGTGGCGATGACGGATGGCACATGATATTAATTCGATGTCAGCCATCTTGACGGTAATGTCATAACTCGATAAATTGAGGGTTATAACCTATGCGTGATGATGATTTATTGTTTTTAGTGGAAAATTATAAGATTACTAGCTGTTCCCCGCGGTATTAACCCGCTCATCCCACGGGAACACAATTTTTTTCGGGATAAAGAGTAGCCTATTATGTGTGAATCCAGGGTGTCAGCTATCTTCATTCTTCATTCCAAAATTTATCAAAATTGGTCCAACTGCTTGAGCGTGAAGAAGTAACAAACATAGGTACTACAAACTTTCGCCTTTATAATATTAGTGTAATTTTGGGAAATATGTATATTTATATAAAAGTAAATAATGTTTTACTTCATGGAATTATTTATTTATGGAAACTTTGTTGCACACAACACAAGTCAGTAGGTACATAAGGCGGACTTAATGCCAAATTACATTCTCCACCAATCAAACGTAGGGCTAAACAGAGATATTAAAGTTGGTGCAGAGCAGAAATTGTATTATACTGAGAGCGACCACGATACAAGGAAATAAATCATATTATTATGAAATAACACATAATAGCTCATTAAACCGAGCACTACTCAGGTTCAATTCAAGCTTATTTTACAGTAGATTGCATAAAGAATCTTATAATTATCCAATTGATAGCATTTCCACAAAAATGTGGCTATTTAAAAACATTGTTAAAATTGGTTTCTCCCATTCCTTTTTTGCTTAAAAACTCTTTTTAAACCTCAAAGATAATGCCTTTGTTGTTTCCCTTCCTTTAAGAAATGCTACGGACGTTCGTAGACATCTACGAACGTATGTTATGAGCGCTACGGATACCCATAGCGCTGCCGTACTAAGTGGATGTCGCTTGGGGCATTTAGAACTTGTTCATATACAGGGTGTAACCGACAGCGTACCGAGAACGAAAACTGTAGTTTTAGACCATAATCACGAACTGAAAACGAGTGTTCATTTTCTCGGAAAACTCAAGGATAAGATTTTCCAAAATAAATTATAAAACTCGACGCGCAATGTATTGCGTCCAATTCTCTCGGGTGCAGACGCGCGGGGAGGGAGGCACGCGGCAAGCATCACCGGTCCGGGCGCTCCCCATTCCACTCACGCGTCAGCGCAAAACATACCGTTACGCCAATGCGCATCGAATGACATGAATGAATGCAACCACAAAAACAACGCAACCACAGATCACAACTAGTGTACTATCTAACACCAATAACAACTGACCGATAAATTAAAACAGTCTAACAAGATTTTCATTCAAGCAAGTAAAGCAAATAAAATGTGCGGGTAGGTAAACATTATTCATGCGTCCGACCGCAACCGACCGCGCCGTCCGGGCTGCGCGAGCGCACTGACTGGCCTGGCGGATCAATGACCGGCCAGTACCGTTATCTGCCCACTCCACTCTCTGTGTTGTACCGTAAAGCTTACATAATACTGTTTGTGATACATTGCGTGTTTTGCGGAAAATGCGATTTTTCATGAAAAATTGTTACCGATAGAGTTCGGTTAACGGAAAAATAAAGAAAAAATGAAAACTCGCGAGGAAAATTTGTGAATTTTCTCAAAGAAATCTCCACGATTTTCCAGGCCAGAATAATGGTCTGAAGCCATGGTTTTCGGTACACCGTCGGTTACACCCTGTATATATTTTTTAATAATACTACCATATAACAAGTCAATCGATAT
Source organism: Apotomis betuletana (assembly GCA_932273695.1). Lineage (NCBI taxonomy): Eukaryota > Metazoa > Arthropoda > Insecta > Lepidoptera > Tortricidae > Apotomis > Apotomis betuletana. The sequence continues at coordinate 15,486,371 of OW026314.1, read as the reverse complement.
AGTATTAAAAATCTTGACAACCAAAATCAGAAAGTAAAGATTATAACCGCTGTTTACCAATCCTCGCAGTTATCCCAGTCATTGTCAAACGTCAGACAATCAAACGGTTCCTTGTATTTCAGGTAAAATGGGAGCAACATGATTTTTCTAAGACACACCTTACGTTTTCCATCGGGCGTTAAAATTGCTTTAAGGACTAAACAGCTAATAGTCCCATAACTACGAATCCAAAAAAAAACGAGTGATAAATGACTGGGAACAACAATGCAGCCGCCATCCAAAAGCGACAAAAATGCATTTGGTCCCCTCCCGGCTTTCAAGGAGGCGTTGTGTTCACGCGCCGACAATCATCGCGCTAACTAGACGAGCCGAGAAGCGCTACACCGGTGTGTAATGTGCTACTTTGTGCGTACGGACGGTTTTGCCAGATGCGTTCGTTGGTATTTTGACTGAGAGTCCCTCCGAGACTATAAATGTAACATCACGTTTGAAACGTCGAGGTGATTAAATATACACTTTTCTGAATGCGATTTAGTCCCGTTTTGTTATAATAATTTGTGTGACGGACAGGTTTTGTTCCTCGGTCATGGATTACTTTAAGTATTTATTTATCTGCCCTATTAAAGCTAATGGCGGTAACTTATTATGAGACACTTCGAGTAAATCGTGAACAGTGAATGCTGGTCCCTACAAGTTATAGACAATCCCAGAAAATATCAGAATATTAAATGACTCGGGAGAATAACAATGCAGCCGCCATCTAAAATCGTCAAAAAATAATTTGGCCCCCTCCCGGCTTTCAAGGAGGCGTTGTGTTCACGCGCCGACAATCACCGCGCTAACTAGACGAGCCGAGAGGCGCTACACCGGTGTGTAATGTGCTACTTTGTGCGTACGGACGGTTTTTTGCTAAATACGTTCGTTGGTATTTTGACTGAGAGTCCCTTCGAGACCATCACGTTCGAAACGTCGATATGATTAAATAAACACTTCTCTGAATGCGATTAAGTCCTGTTTTGTTCTGACAGGAATGTTAAATGACTCGGGGGAATACGTCATCCAAAAGCGACAAAAATGCATTTGGCCCTTCACGTCGGCGTTGCGTTCACGCGCCGACAATCACTGTGCTAACTAGACGAGCCGAGAGATGCTACACCACCGGTGTGTAATGTGCTACTTTGTGCGTTGGTTTTGACGATGACTCCGTGCTACTTACGAACCGGGTGTTCTAGATTCGACTCCAGCAAAGGCAAATATTTACGTCTTGAGCATGAATATTTTGTGGCTCGGTCTTGGGTGTTATTTTTATGTATTTGAGCATCGATTCATCTAAATAAGTATGTATGTATATCATCGACTCATCGTCTAGAATCTAATGATTAACCCTTTTATTATAGATACTAGGCGATAATACACATATTTACTTTTGGGCTAGGTCGACTTGTGTGCGATCGACTGCCATTTATAAACTAAGAACTTAACTAACTAAAAGTTTTTAAGTTTTGATATTTAAGAGTCCGCAGCAAGCTCGATTCTTCATACAAACGTAGTTACGTCCTTATTTTAATATAACATGTCACATTATCATGAAATTCTCTAAATATAATGAGATAAGATATATCTAGGGCTAAAACTAGTTTATGACTCTTGAAATGTTAATAGAAAGAAAATAGAGCGAGTACAAGTTTTGCATTTTTAGACCCCAGAAAGTTGTTCAGTTTGGCGGCATACTACGACCAAAATATAGTTTAGATTGAAGTCAAAACCTATTTCCGGTGTCGATTAAACTATGCAGTTTGATAAGAAAAAAGATTTATCAAAATTGATCTCGTAGTTTTAAAATGAGAGCGTAACTACGAAAACCTTAAAATAAATTACAAAAAATTGTTGCGAAACTGCAGCGAATTACTCTAGCGCGGGGAACGGTCCGGGGGGGCGGCGGTAAGCACCGCCCTTATCATAGCTACTCCTAGCCAGCCTCGCGCAACTCTCAAGGTAAAAAACGATCGACAACGGCTGTATGAAACGGAGGTGAATTTTTTACCTAAGTTTGAAAGAACGTTGAAACCTACAAAGCATTAGATAATTGGCGACAATCGAATTTAGGCGGGTTGTACTTCAGCCGCCATTTTTGTCCGCCATGCCATGTTAGATGACGTTTCTATTTTGTTGTGTAGTCTGTCACTTCTGTCAAGGTCCTGCGATCTTTTCAAATAATTCAAATTTCACAAATAATCTAATAATTTGCATTCTTTGGGTGTAGTGGTCGTCTAGAAGGTACACAAGACAATCACAATTTCAAAAATGAGTGGATTGAAAAGGAAAAAGTGCGAAATATGCAGAATGAAAACGTGTCGAATGGACGGTCAAAAAAGAAGATTTCCACCGTTCGAAGATCGGTAAGTAAAAAATATACTTAATTACTGCGTGTTATAACCATGTTAATCGTAAGTTTCATTGAAAACTTGGTATTTCGGGCAAAATAATACATACCCTTATACGTATGTAAACAATAGTGCTGAATGTAAGTTTTATCGATAATTTTCATTTGAAGTGAAAAATACCTGGGTAAACACGGAATATCTTTCTTCAAGCAAAAGCCTATTGGTATGTGTACTTATACAAAAGTGTGCACTTGAATACAGCTGTTAAAGCCGTCTCAGATGAGAGGATAAGACATTATTATCACTACTTTTTATGCCAGTTTGAGTTAGATTATGGTCACAGAAATATTTTACGAAAAATCTTCAATGGACTATGAATGGTACGGTTTCATCTGGACAAACAGATTCATTTTTACTCTGTAATTTTCTGTTTACCCTGTATTATTTGTGTTGCAGAACTTCCAACCTGGAGCACAGACTGGAGTGATGAAACGGCTTTTTTCGTCTATGTTTATCAGCAAGCCAAGCAAAGTTTGAACGAAATAAAATTATTTGCACACTTGTTTTTTTTTATGAAGTCAGTAACCTAAAGTAAACCAAATGTTTACATTGAAGCGAAATATTTAATGATTTAAATTACCGGAAAGCCGTTGGAGACGCGGGTGCGAATGCGAACCCCGCCTGAACCATTTTTTTTTAATACCGATATCGATATCGATAATTCGATAATTTGTGTAACATGTGACATCCCTATTTTGTTCTTGATGTTGGCATTATGTCATGAGTTGACACTGACACTGATATCGTTTGCGGCTTCATATTGGCAGTATGTTTCGCCCCCGTTTCATACTAATGCGAGTTCACGCTTTTTGTATGGCACTCCCGTCTCTTAAAACGTAGTGATTACATACTCTTTGCTCCTAGCGCGCTCTCGCTTTACTGCTAGCGCCCTGTCTTCCTCTAGGTGAAACAACAACATTTTAAAGCGTAAGCGCGCGATCTCAACGCGGAGTTGAGCGGACCTTGCTGCGGACTCTTAAGTATCTAAAAGTTGTAAATAACCCTGCTTCTTCACACTTAACATTGCCTCTCCATCTGAGAGACCAGAATCATATATGATAGTCCTTGTATCGGACTCGTGAACACTAGAGGATATACTTTGAGATTTCATCCCCTAAGAGGTCAATTCAAGGTTGAAAGCGGAAGGCTAGGACATAATCTGATTTGCAAACCAAACCGCATGCCGCTGGCATCCGATCGCCTATAAAATCACTTTGGAAAACTCTCGCAAATCCGAATATTAAGGCGGAAGATTAAGGTCGCCACCATCAAAGCGACACCCACTTGAGTCCCTGTAAGCCTGTAATCGTCTGCCACTCGCAGGCCGGCTTACACTCTCCGATCACGTAGCTGCAATCTGCATACCGGTAGGGGACCTGGGAAAACATGCTGTGAAAAAGTGCTGGAACAATATTTTTTCATTTCGCTATTGAATTTAGGTGTTGTTTTGGTTGTTTAAAGTATCTGTAAAATTTTACCAAAAATGAGTGTATACTTTATTAATCGGACACTTAACATCACCATACAAAAAATCCCAGGATTGGAAGCCTTCGACACTTAATATACGTAATTTATTTTTTGCGTTTATGTATGTTAATATATGCCTTTGTAACATCATAATGCCATCTTTCCTCGCGCAAACGAAGTTGCGAGCATCTTTAAGAATTACAATAAATAACTATCACGACACGAGGTCATCCGTCCATCTAGTTGGCAGCCGCCTCACGCTGCGCTTTCCTGTACGTGGTCGCCACTCTAGGACTTTGCTATCCCAACGGCCATCCATTCTCCGGGCTACATCGCCTGCCCATTGCCACTTCAACCGTGCATCAGATTATGTGCGGGTGAATTCGGTGCGCAGTCGTAGCCATACGTAGCGACACCCACATGAGTCCCTGTAAGCCTGTAATCGTCTGCCATTCGCAGGCCGGCTTACACTCTCCGATCACGAAGCTGCAATCTGCATACCGGTAGGGGACCTGGGAAAACATGCTGTGAAAAAGTGCTGGAACAATATTTGTCATTTCGCTATTGAATTTAGGTGTTGTTTTGGTTGTTTAAAGTATCTGTACAATTTTACCAAAAATGAGTGTATACTTTGTTTATCGGTCACTTAACATCACCATACAAAAAATCCCAGGATTGGAAGCCTTCGACACTTTATATAAGTTATTTATTTTTTGCGTTTATGCATGTAAATATATGCATTTGTGGCATCATAATGCCATCTTACCTCGCGCAAACGAAGTTGCGAGCATCTTTAAGTATTACAATAAATAACTATCACGACACGAGGTCATCCGTTCATCTAGTTGGCAGCCGTCTCACGCTGCGCTTTCCTGTACGTGGTCGCCACGGTTCCATATTGGGTTGCATAAATTTTTAAGCCATAATGTCGGTGTGCATAACCACTTTTGTCATAAAAATCTTTCCGCATAAGTGTGTTACGCATTAATTAATCCGCATACATTTTATGACCATAATGTCTGTATGCATAAGTAAGGAATGCCATATACTTTTGGAGCATATGAACCTAAATCATAATCTTTTAACGCCATAATTTTTATGCATATCATATTTTGGCGCATAATACTGAACAACATACAGTGAGTACCTACTAATTATAACATTTTACATGTGAGTAGTGTTATCACTTCTATTTTACGATGCGTATGTATATGTCATTTATAAATAAAGCATGTTGATTAATTGTTTTTTCCCTGATCAATCTACATATCATGCGCTTTTTTAACCTAACCTAACCTAACCTACTTTTCTGGCCGATGTTCGTATTCATAGGTTCACAGTTCTAACCTAACCTAACCTACAACTAACCTAACCTAACCTAACCTACTTTTCTGGCCGATGTTCGTATTTATAGGTTCACAATTCTAACCTAACCTAACCTACAACTAAGAGGTCAGTGTGGAGAAGGATTTCTTAATGCGGGGGGCTTCGCCCCCCGAGCCCCCCTTGTGGGGGGCTTCGCCCCCCCGTCCCCCCTTTTTGTTTTTCTGCTTGTGTAAGTTTTGTATCATTATTTCAAATGTTATATTTTTGGTACATGTGATATAACTTATACTATATAATGTCTATTTCCATTAATAATTATGAAAGCCATAATTTATGCGTTGCTCTTCTTCGTACTATCAATTATTATGACATTCAATAATATGATTTGAAATTTTGTGCCATACTAAATTATGCTTATGAACAGCCTGCCGAACAACAATTATGAGGTAAAATTTTTATGCAATTAACAATTTATGACAAATAACATGTATGAGGAAAGCCATTATGCGAAATGAGTTATGACAATCGAATTTATGACACGAATTTTTATTCCACTAGAGGTGATCCCGGTCGCCACTCTAGGACTTTGCTGTCCCAACTGCCATCCATTCTCCGGGCTACATCGCCTGCCCATTGCCACTTCAACCGTGCATCAGATTATGTGCGGGTGAATTCGGCGCGCAGTCGTAGCCATACGTAGCGACACCCACATGAGTCCCTGTAAGCCTGTAATCGTCTGCCACTCGCAGGCCGGCTTACACTCTCCGATCACGTAGCTGCAATCTGCATACCGGTAGGGGACCTGGGAAAACATGCTGTGAAAAAGTTCTGGAACAATATTTGTCATTATTCGTTTGTGTATTGAATTTAGGTGTTGTTTTATCTGTTAGGATTGTTTTATGGGTGACAGTTGGTTTTTAAGGTCAAGATAGAATTCTGTTTGAGCTTATTAAATGGATTTTGACGAATAATTAAAAATCTGATGTTTTTGTAATGGACCTTAGTGTGTTAATGCCATTTTTGATTGGTGTCCGGTGGTGCTTCATCATCATGATTTCCAGTGACGGTTTGCTTAAACATTTTGAAAACGAAAACAAACGAACAGTCCTAAGAATGAAGATTATTAATCATCATTATTATCTATTCACTGCTAGATCAGGGTCTCTAGCATCTTCCATCGGCGGCGACTCCGGGCCGCGCGCATCCACTCCCTTCCCACGACCTTGACTATGTCGTCTCGCCATCTAGCGGGGACGTCTGCCGACGCTTCTTTTTCCCATTCGTGGTTGCCACTTCAGTAGCTTAGGAGACCAGCGTCGATCTTCTCACCTACTGTTCCGCCCATCTCCATTTCAGACTAGCGGCTTTCTAAGCTATGTGGGTTACTTGGGTAAGATTATTAATGTTCAAGCAATTTAATAATATTAACTAAATCCATATCATCGCATCACAAACTAATTACACCGTCTAAAGAGACGCTAACATTAAACGCCAAGACACATCACTCATATTACAAAAGTCTTTAGATAACACCCGTCAACTAAACTAAGCCTTAATAGCAGTCTTAATTGACATGTCACACACGATAATTACCATTCAGCGATCCATCTCGCGATATTAAAGCACGTAAATTTGACATGACTTAGAATTAATCTCGAGACACGATAGTCCCGTCAAATTAGAGTGGAATTGAAAGTCAATCTAACCTTTGGTAATTTAAAACCTTAATTTTTTTTGCGTGGGGGTAATCGATGTCATTAGAAAGGCAATGTAAAAATGTTAGATAAAGTCTAAATGAGATAATCTGAGCTTATGCATTCTCTACAAACCCCAATTTGAAAATAAATGGTAATAACTTAGTAGATAAGACTATTACAAAATGATGGTGAAGGTAAAGAATGATGATGAAGTAATTAAAAAAAATCAGGTTGATGAAATACGAAAAACTCAAAAAATATACTACCCTAGCGATGACGCGGTTAGTGCGATGCATCTTGATTCTTGCTAATATTTTTTTACCAAAGAAATACTACACAGGTGTACATACCGATAGATGAGACGAATTTACATTGGAAATTGTTAACTACCACCTCGCCTGGCGGTAGGGGGAAAAAGTAAAAGAGCATAAGGCTGGATAGTATTTTTTTTTTAATAGAGCTCTTAATTAACATTAATAACGCACCCAACAAAAATCCAAGATTTTATAATGATGAAAGGCAGTAAAAATTGCGTTTTTAACGCTATTTTTACTGGACTACGATACCAATATGGCCGACCCGATACGCGTTCGGTGAATTTAATAAAGACCTATGATGGTCGCATAAGATTGATGGGGTAGGTAATTCTGAAGGAAGAAATTAAAGGCATGCCATCTCGCGGAAAATATTAAAAGTTACCGGCGTTTGTCACTCAATAAAAATATCACTTTATGAAAATCAAATTTATTTTATTTATTATTATTTTACAGATTTCCTTAATGCTCACTAGAAAACTAGATAGGATTTTTTTAAAGCAGATTGCTTTGACAACTGTCAAGTATTGAATTAAATATGGGGATTCTACTGTTGCAACATATAGAAACCTACGAGGGGCACACCGAAATGATCGGAAATAAAAAAAAAACTATTAGCAGGGCATACGTATAGGTACTATATTTTAATACCTCTACCAATCAACCATGCCAGTCCTTACGTACTTATCACGTGATTTATCTTTTCAAAAGAGAGAACCTTCTATAGTAGTTATTTTGTTTTGTGCTACGCCTCTACTTAGTCATTTGACGATACATTTTAGACCAACCGCATACACAAAAATGTAACCCGCCTGATATATACAGACGGTCACACTTGACTGACGGTGACTAATGACGTCACAGGCGGTCACGGCCCGCGTGTTTTACGTCACTCCCCTGCATTCAGAGGATGACGTCACTAGATATCTCCTGACTTGTTTATGGCGCGTATGTGTGAGTTATTGCACCATCTAAAGATGGATTTACGAGAAAGAAGGTTGTGTTTGCTTAACACCTGGTTGACACGGGTGTATGACAGTTGCTTGGTTTAGGGCAATAGATTATGTTGACGTTTAGAAGTAGTGATTTATGGGTTGTTATATGGCGATTACGGCCCGTTTTACATTTTCTTTTTGTTTTATCTGTTGTGACGTGTCGCTGAACAAAATATTGTTGTTCCGTTAATCTTTGTCAATTTATACACGTATACCTTCCGATGTTTGATTGGTTTCAAATTTAGAATGCGAAAGCAGATCGCAGAATCTTGCTAGTAAATTCGCCTAAAAATACTTGGTTGTTCTTTGTATTCGCTTGGAGAAATGGGTAGATAACGAAAATAAAAATTCCTGGAACATTCAAGAGTTAGGTTACTGCTTTCTCACGCTGACCGTACTACTGGAACTGTAACTGGAAATACGGCAATAGATTCCATCTGGCATTTATGAACCTACGCCTTTATGTTTAATTCATATTTATAAAATGGGTAGTATGCACAAATGTAACTTTGACAGAGATAATTTGTGTTTTCTTCAACTTTTGACAAAGGTAAGGAAAGTTACCGAAACGGCAGGGAGGCTCAAGTAATGAATATATACGCGATATCATCCGATTATAATATACACAGATTCGATTTAAAAGATGCATTAGTTATATTATGATAGATAAAGAACATGGCTTTTTTAAAATAAGTAAGTAATCTATGTCACTATTGCAAATTTATACTTAGATATTAACGCGCCTGACGCAATAATATGCAAGTAGTTTATTATATTACAATAATATGTCCAAAACGTCGAGAGTGTGAAGTATTTTTCTTACAATTTTTATTTTTACCCATTACCTCTTTTCACACAACTCTATCAACCAATGCACCCGACAAAGTAGTCGCCAACCAATTTTGTTCTGACACAAATTAATTGAAATCTATGACGCTTTGGCGCAGTGGCGCCATCTGTTCAAAGCCTTAATTAAGGAGCCAAATGTACTGGCGGCACTGAAAGGTATGATTGATGATCATATCTATACAATGTATGTATTATATGTATCGAAATTGGCGACAAATTATTATTTCATTTTGTAACTGTCGGGATTTAATGGTATGATATATTAGGTTAAATTAGTTGTATCAGTTTGGGAGTAATTGAAATAGATTTGAGACATGACGGGGTTTAATCAAATAAGTATCAATTTCGTTTTTAACTTTATGAAAATATTACGTATACTTACTTTTAAACCGACAATTTAAATTTAAAAAATAATGCGCTAATTCTTATTTCCACTTGCGATGTCAGAAAGCCAAAAATTAGGTATTTGGGTCGATTGCAAAAAAAATGTAAGTACATAGTTAAAAGCTTAGTTAACATAAAATACGATCGCTTCCTTTGTGTGACGAAAGTTAGTTATACAAAATGTATGGGTAACTTTCGTCACACAAAGGAATCAATTAATTTTGTTTTAATTCAAGCCCTTAACTATGTACAATTTTTTGCAATCAACCCATTTACCAAGAATTATTTCAAAATTCTCAATAATACGTTGTTTTTTTTGCAAAAGGTTCCAAAAATAATCCCATGGTGCAAAGTCAGCCCCAGAAAAGTGGATAGCTGTGTAAATAATTCCCTTCCGTTGATTTATAGTTAGAAAACTACGTCACATAAGTCCTTCTGTGCTTGAGCTGGACCCGTAATTTACCAAAACGTCGAATGATTGTTGGAAAATTACGTCACTTATGTCGTTCTTTACCTGGGGTGTTTCCATATGCACCCTAAATTCACATGCAAACGCAAGCCAGACTATAACTCACGGTCGGACGGCGGGGGAATGACGTGACTTATGACGTCATCAGGCCACTGGCGACGTGACTTGATAGTATTGAGAGCTCTTAAGTTTCCGGAAGACATCGACTGGTAATTACTTACCACTGAGATCTGTTCTTCTGAAACAAACGGCATGTCTCAATAGGGGATGCGACTGATGTTGAATTATGCAATATAGTGTAGTTACATGAATAAATTAGCTCAATATGTCATGATACAAAGAAAAAAATAACAACAAAAAATATTTTTTGAAATATGTGACTAGGTACGAAAATTACGATTTCTTTTTTAACCCAAAAGAAATTTTGAAATTGTTTTTATAATCCTCATAATTTAAAAAATAATTGTGTGACAACCATGAACTTAAACGCACTTTTTCACGCTGAAAATGGCAAATTACTCATTTTCTCCATGCAAATACTGGTACACAATCCACAGATGACGTCGTATGTAGGTAGATTTGTATTGAGCGTTTATAGTCCTCTGTAGGAATGTTGAACTCTGACGGTCATTTTTGATTTTTAGAGCAGTCTAAGTGTAGGTAGTCCCATATAGACATTTGATTCCAATAAAAAATAGAATCGATCAACATCCTCAAAAAAATAATCCGCACGCCTATTCAAAACAGATGCAATTGGATCGCATATTGACCTTAATGCAGATTGCCAAGTTTTATAAGAATCTGTAAGCACACTGGCTGTGTTAGCGCTTATACAGCCCTTACACAGCTATAATAAGCTGTATACGCTCTCTTGAGTATGTGGCCTACGTGGGTAGCTTCATTCATAATAAACAAGTGCTATTACAACAAAACGGAAGTATACGATAGGTACACACCAATACAGGTAAGGGTGAAGCGCGACGAGCGTAATTTGAGTCGCGTAATTTCGGTCGCGCCATACATAATGTCAGGATGGCGAGTGTAGGTACATCAACAAATGGAGCTACCGGTATACGTCAGGAGTTAGTACTAGCAATGTGCCAAATGTGCGCCAAAATTCGAGCAATGTGCTCTTTAAACTCCAGAAATATTTAAGAAATTTATGACGCCCGCCAACTTGACTTCTGGTTGGCGGGTGCATTTCCAGTTCTAGGTAATGGCAGCCTACTCAAGGGTGAAAGATCTGCCTAAGGTTAGTGCTCGCAATGTGCTTCCACATATATGAAGCACAATCAAATTCAGAGAGCGGTTAAAGAGTAATCACGTGACATAATGTATAGCTGCGACCAAAATTACGCGACTCAAATTACGCTCGTTTGGCTTCACCCTAACGAAAATTGTAAAAACTATTACAAGACAGTTACTCATCTTATACGGACATATTTATAGCTTACAATATGTTCCCAAACTGTATTTAAACTGGTAATCTATAATTCCTGCGGGCCTTTGGAAACTGTTGTTCCTGACTGTGGTTGTAAGTCAACTTTATTTACTCTGCACAGTACGCCCACAGTGTGTGTGTGTGGGTGATATTACATTAACCTTCACAAGGATAGTCGGCTACGTTATTGTAATCACTTTAAGCAATATAAGCAAAATGTTTGATTTCTCAAAGCAATTAATTGACACCATTTTTTTTAACGAGGACTTTTTCCGATATAATCAAATAAAGGATAAACAATGAATATTACCATATTTTTACATTTTCGAAAATATCCCAATTTATGATTAGGAAATCCATTAGAAAAGTTTCTTATTCTAAAAGAGCGTAAGGCGATAAGTAAATTGGTCACAGCGCAGAAAATCTTACAGTCGGACTATTATAAGACGGATTTAGTCTGGAAATTGTACTACTGTTCTTTTTGTAGTTTGCGACTGTCATTTTTCCAAAAGATGACGTCATTTGAGTGCCGATTCTTCGACGACGCTGTTTTATATATTTTTTTAAAATTTTCAAAACTAGTGCGTCTGGGTTCTGTGATAATAAACTAAGTAATGAAATTATTTTAAATTTAACACTATTTGAATATTTTAAATATCTATGAAACATGTAATGTTAATTTTTTTTTAAATGTGGGTAAACACCCCAATTTTTATAATAAATCATTGATACAAAATTCAAAGCTCAATAAAAAAATGAAATGCGTAACCGGGAATCGAACCCGGTACCTCTGGATTGCCGGTCCAGCGCGTTAACCTTTCCGCCGCCCTAACGCCCAAGCAAAACCTATCGAATTTTTCCTTATGCTTAGGTACTGTGTCGATCTTTGTATATGTTGTCAACTAGATATACAGTTAATATTTTCTTCGGTTTCCGCGACTATGACACATTTAAATAAAACAATTTAAACAGTCAACCTTTGACAATTAATATACGCGATATAATCCGTTTAAATTGTTTTATTTATTTAAACTATACAGTTTTTTTTTCTGCTTTGTGACCTCGCGTTATGCATAAACGTCAACTCAAACAGGAGTGTGCGCATAACGGACATGCAACGACTTAGGCAACAAGCGGCAGCGCCTTCGCTCGACCGCTCAACACTGCCATGCGATGGTCGCGCAAGTCATGGCTAGTCCCTTACAGTTAAAACCCAATACCAGTTGAAAATTTTAATAATAGTTTTATGCTAAAATGACCGCGTTCTTGTAACGTTAAACTCACTAGTCACTGCACGACAACGTGACGTGGAACGTTGAATTAACAAACACAGAGATAGTCAAGTAGCGGAAAGTTACCAAAAAGGTAACTTAAAGAAGTAACTGAAAGGGAATTTTCCCGAAAATGTAAGGAAATATTTACAGGAATTTATAAATTTATTTAAATTTAGGAATTTCCCTTACGAAAATACAAAGAATTTTATTTATTTATTTAAACTTTATTGCACAAAACAAATGTCAGTGCAAATGGCGAACTTCTGAACTGCCTAATGGCATTCTCTACCAGTCAACCATAGGGCCAAACAGAGATGCTTTAAGTGGGTGCAGAGTAGAAAATTAATCGTTCGGAAAGCATCTAAGATACAAGTGAATAAATGTATATTATATAACTTTACCATAAATACAATGATACATATTTATGTACATACTGTAAGATGAATATTAAACATAATATAATATTAAACACGATGAAATGGCTACTGCATAAGATGATGGACACTATTCGAGCTCTTGTTCGAGCAGGTGCTTACGTAGCATCGGCTTGAAACCTACCTTGCTTGGGGCTTGTCTAATAGAGAGAGGGAGTGTATTCCAAAGACGACTTGCCTGAACGGCGAAAGAATCGGACATGAAACCAGAATGGTGCGAAGGCATCGAGAATTTTCCATGTTATATCATATCAGTAAACGTGTGCAACAATGCATGTGATACAACAATAACTTTAAGTAAATACACAAAAATTTTATACAACTATACACAGAGTTTGTATAGTAATAAATATGAAAGTAATTTTAAAATATTTAAATGGTATTTAATACTCTTACATTCTGCGGCTGACTTTACACGATGAATTGCCTTTTAATTTATTAACATAAGACTGGTAAGTGAAGGCAATTTACAAAGGTTTAAGCTTAGATTAAACATCAAAGAGAAACGTTTTATGGTAATGAACTAACATTTTCTAAATACAAATACAAATACATTTATTGAAAAAACATAATGCACAGGATAAACAAAAAAAACTTTACAAGAACTAAAACCTTACCATACCAAGCATGATCTATTTAGTCAAACTAGTGAAAAACTAACGAGGCCTAGCCAATACATCTATAGTATTAATCATACAAAAGTACAAATCATAAAAAATAAACTGGTGTGGGTAACTTAAAAGAGTGTCTTGTGTATGACAGCATCAAAAGATGCACGTTGTCTTCTTGGTCCAAAAATCAAAATATGGACTTTGTCTTCTTCGTCCAAGAAGACAAAGTGCATAAAAAAATATAAATACAACTCTTGTCTTGGACGCATTTTGTCCCGACATCAGGTGCCGGCTAACTTTACAACATAACGGGATTCGAACCCGGGACCGCCGGCTCAGTAGGCAGGTGCTTATAAACTGAGCCAACCTCTTTTCCGGTTATTAAAGTTTAGGAACTGGTTATTGACATACCGATACTGACATAATAATATTATTAAATGCATAATTCCATATACACGACCTATGTACGTTTTTGCCATATGAAAGCTGTTAATAGCGTCAATATCCCAGAGTCCAACCGCAATTTGACAGACTAGTATATGTATGGCCTGCAGGTATGTATAGGCTACTATATGTACCTATAGACTGCATAAAAAATTAAACGCACCATCAACTCCAGTATCGAGCTTCAGCGTGGATAGTAGGTATATGCGTTAATAACCTAAATTAAAAATTTAAAACACCCTCGACACAGTTTAGCTAGTCATCATGAGACCCTCATTCAATAAGTGATATAGAATGTGCTACTTAAACTGAACATAACTACAAAATTTAGAATTCTTAGCTTCAATTCAATATTGGCTGAGATCTAGTCAATTGTTGCCATTAAAGCTAAATATCTTGGAAATTACTGGTACTATTTCCAACAAACATAGCTAAGAACAATTTGACGGACAAGTCTTTCGTTGAAAAACAAACTACACTCAAATTAGTTCATCCGTTTGCTACCTAAGTCATTTTCAAAATACATGTAAGTACCTACCTACATAGTTAAGGGCTTTAATTTATACAAAACTTAATTGATTCCTTTGAGTAACGACAGTTACCCATATCTTTTGTATGAGCACGGACGATACATTATGACATGAGTAACTTTCGTAACACAAAAGAAGCGATCGTAATTTGGTTTTTATTAAGCTGTTAACTACGTATGAACATGTTTTTTGAAATGACTCAGATGATGCCATATGTAAAACTTATAACACTCATAATTTTTTTGTTGGGGGTTAAAACGTGATTTCGGGTTTTTTACGTGTAAATAAAAACCCGAATTGAAATGCTTAAGGTTTAAACCTTAGTACCAATATCCTAAATTGGTACGTGTAGTAATAAAATGTTACACATAGTTATAAATGGACCGCCTGAAAAACCTGTCCACGGCTCCATTAAGAAGAAAGACGGTTAGTCGGTTCCCTTGATGAAGTAGGTAATCCTGTAGGAGTGTAGGGCCCTAACGAAGACAAATTAAGCCCAACTAGAGCCAGCACACCCGGATTACCGGCGAGATGGTACAGATTATTCATATAAAGTCAGCCCTACCTGGGCCACGCACTGCGTTATCTTCGTCTTTCTTGGTTTAATAAATAAATATGAGTTTACTTACCTTGAATTTAATATAAGCTGTGACATCGTTGAATTTCTGCGCTTTGTGGCTTGTTATTTTTAGATTAGGCTGGTTTTGCTGTGCTGATTTTTTGTTAGACAATAATTAATGGAGCACAACTTCCCTGTACTCTATTAATTACTTATAATATTTGTATGCCTAACGGCTCAGCATAGTGGAACTGAAATAAAATTGTCACACCTGTATTATGTACATATGCACCTATGTTGAACAAATAAACGATTTGTATTTGTATTTGTATTTGTATTTTGTTTTAGGCGCATTTAAGAGGAGATTTTTTTATTCCTTTAAAAAAATTATATAGTGACAAATATATTCAAAATTTCAATCAACTTTTAGAAGTGAATAAAACTTTTCCCTGAGTTCTAGCAACATAGCTATTTCCTGTTTTTATTGCGTGCAGTCGAAAATAAATTGAAAAAAAAAACGCGCAATTTCGAGTAAGTTTCAAGTATTATGAGTATTACCTATTATTTTTATTTATTTATTTATTAGGAGCTTTACAATTTCCTTAAATCTAAATACATTGTCCCGCAAAACCAGTAGCTGGTTTGACTGTGGTATCTTTGTGAGTGAATCTCTAGTTTAGGTACAAGGTATGTATTACGGTAGCATTACGGTAGCAGTGTGAAAAAGTGTTTTTTTAACATTCTATTGAACTTGTTTTTGTTTGGCTCTCATCGTATTTCCTCCGGTAAACTATTGATTAGGTACGGGATGCGTTTTTTTAGGGTTCTATCCCCAAAGTAATTGTTTACCCTTGGTACCAATAGTTTACCGGAAGTCATAGACTTGGTGTTATAGTATATAACATTGTATTGTAAGACATCAAGTTGCAGAAAACCTTAACCTTAAAGTTGCAGGAAGGGTTAACTTAAGCTACTATCATCAGAAAGTAGTCGTTTTTATTTTCGGTTTCTCTTTTTGACAAAGTTACAGATTTATGGAATGTTGCATAGATATAAAGAACCCGTGTATTTTTTTTCGCAAAACCCTCTAACACGTTGTGGTAATTAGCATTAGGACTTTTACGAGTAGTAGCATATTACGATGGTTCTAAAATCCGCGGAGTTACAAATTTTTCCAATTTCAATACGGAGTCTAATAAAAATATATGATGATATCATGATTCATGTTACACCTGTACTTAGCTCATTTCATTTTAATACATTTTTATAGGAGTTCTGGATTAAGGGTGTCGTATCGTATTCCTCCTCGTATTTATCGGAATCCAAGAAATACCGCCACGTGTCGCCTATTTATATTAGTTGTAAGGTTATCAATGAGCCACAATTGCGTGATATAAATGGTTTGCTTTGATTTTGCCTTAAATGAAGGACTGCTTAATAAAGGAGAAGGCATCGTAACCAACCCTTTAACTTTCAATTCAATAGGACTATTAGTCACACGTCAATTAACATAGTTACATAGCTTGGCAGGGTATTGAAAAGGTTTCCATCTGACACGGTTCCTTGAGCAGATACGCTGAATATCCGAGATTTACGATAACACGGTCATTAGGATGAATAGGCCCCTTCCATGCATGATTATGATACGAGACATTTTTAGGCTTTACGTCTTTGTGCGAGTTTAGTCCATTGAGAGTAGGATCTGAAATTCCGGCGATGGTTAACCTTTTCAACGCCACAGTCGTCATATCACGTAATCCCAAAATTGATACGCAGACGCGCCAACGTCACCAAATGACTTCCAAAATGATCAAAAATGTTGTAATTCTAACTGCTACAAATGTTTTTCAATCCCTGTAATTTTTTTAGCAGTTATTTTCATTAATGCAGTAAGGTCTGCTAACGTAAACCAAATGTTTACAATGAAGCGAAAAATTCAATGGTTCAGACAGGATTTAAATTTTTCGCTTTATTGTAAACATTTTTAGCAGTTCTTTTTTTTTTGTGTGGATTGTTTCTTCGCTTGGTGTTAAAAGGTTAGATTGGTTAAATTGTGGAATTTTTAATACTAGCCATACTAACCAATTTTATTTCGGGAAAACAATCCTTTTTTTAAGGAATAGGATATTTTTGACTAGAATCTAGTGTATGAATGAATGTGGTGTGTAGAGTACTTAGGTACATTGTCATTTAAATACTGTTATGTTCAAAGCTTTTTTTTTACAAACAAGTTCAAAATATGTTTGTGCCATAACTTGCTTTTTAAACATAAAATTACCTTTGAAGATAATCGTTAATTAGATCTATCATCTATCTATCTAGATAATAAATTAGGTTAGGTTCATATTACCTACTGTAATAGTTGAGCATGCTTTCAGAAAAAAAAACTGACTGTTGAGTTTCTTTCGGCCTTTCTTCTCAACAGTGGACTCATCTCCTTCTTCTCTTGTGAAATGCTGGTAGACTCAGACATGTAAAAGTGCCCTTGTAGCCTACTTGCAGAACAAAGTTCATTAGTTCATGAACTACTCATTAGATAAATTCTATGCTATAAATAATAATATTGATAATTCAAAAAGTAAGATTGAAATGTTCGGTACTCCGTAATATATAATAATAATAATAATAAATATCGGACAACCTCACACAAATCGATCTCATCCCAAATTAAGCTCAAGAAGGCTTGGCTTGTGTTATGGGTACTAGACGACGATATACGTACTTATATAGATATATATATACTTAGATAAATATAGAACAACCATGACCCAAGTACAAATATTCGAGTTCATCACACAAATATTTGCCCCGGCCGGGATTCGAACCCGGGACCGCCGACTCATTAGGCAGGTGTCTACAAACCGAGCCAAACGCGTTGTCAGCCATATCTACATATATGGCATATAAACCTTCTTCAAAAAATAGCACCATTGTTTATATTTCCAATGTAAGTTAAATTACATATGCACACAAAAAAGGATTTTGATCAAAAACGAATATCATATCGAATATTGATCACTTCCAAACAAACATACGGCTCGTCAACATTTACAAAATGTTTGTCATTTTATACTTGCCTGTTTCACCTGTTTGTGTAGCAACTGGTAATAAAATACGGTTTTTCATGAAACTACAATGTTTATTTAATAAACGAGCAAATATTTGATACCTACATTTTATTTATTAAAATAGAATTACGATGCGTTGTATTTCTTTGCACGTCAAATATGAAATCATCTCGTTACGCAGTCAATTTCGCGGTGGATTGTTATTTTAAAATTGTTATTTTGAATTGTTTTTTCTATGAACGAATTGTTTCTTAAGTTAAATATTTAGTTGTTGTGGCTTTTATTTGTAAACCATACTCGTATTAAGAGGATATATCGCTGCTCCTTTCCCCATACTATTAGTTCACGTTAAGTTTGCTCCTGGTAACTACGGCGTCGCATACAAATGAGGCCCAAACTTAACGTAACCAGGGGGGGTATTCGACCAATTTTAGAGATATAATGGAGATCTCTCATTTTCATCGCCATCCGTCACTTTTGACGTGTGCCTACTTGACAAGTGGCGATATCGCAACTTCGTCAATTCGGACGCGCAAAATTTTCGTTTCCTTTGTATGTGACGGCATAAATAACAGGCGCATACTTTAAATTGACCGCATAGTACGTGAAATTGGTCCGTTACGTTTCGTTCAAAACAGAAATTTATATACATGAATAACATTTTTGACAATCATTATCGCCTTCGTATTTCCAAAATTGAGATGAGATATGTCACTTTTAAGCTCATCGCATTTAAATGACAGTTCAATGGCGATATAACTGTTATCTAATGGAGATTTGACGTTTGGAGATATCTCCAACGGCATTCTCGAATTGGGCCCCTGGCTATACAAATGGAGGTTTCCTTCTCGTCTGTTTCTTCCTCCAAAACTTGACTAAATTTTAGGAATTGAATGAAGCATGATGTCTGTGCTTGCTGAATGGGAAGGACTAAACCTCGATTTGTATGAATAAATGAGCATGCCAGACATAATAATAGGATAGGATAGGATAGGGTATTTTTTGTAGGAATCTGTTCAAACAAACAACAATAAAAAATATGGCCAATGTCTTTACGAGCCATGGCAGCGCAATTCACAACGGGTCAAAGAATGGACGAAGTCTTTTAAAAAGCTAAAATTTTTGTCTATGATTAGGAACCGTTTATAGAAATAAGTTACAGATTTTTCTGAAGCTTTAAAAAAGATGAAAATCTTTTTTTCCCGTCTTGTATCGAGCCTTATACGGAAATCTAACTGAAATGAATTTCTACTCGACTTAACAAGAGTGCTGCCGTGCTCCTATGCTTCTAGATAATATCAATTGCTTTTATTGTTATCTTACTGCGCTGCGCGGTGTTTCCCGCTCATCCAACGAGAAAACTAAATTTTTTCAGGATAAAAAGTAACCTATGTGCTAGTCCAGCGTGTCAGCTACCTTCATATCAAAATTGTTGTAGCCGTTTGAGCGTGAAGAAGAAACAAACATACACATAAACACACTCACAAACTTTTGCCTTTATAATATTAGTGTAATAGAATTTCTCTCAATTCAACTACTAACTTTAAATAGATTATCTTTTTTCTATTTCCTATAGCTATAGGTAAACATAAATTCAAGCATTTCGAAAAATATCACCCATTCCTTATTGTTTATAGACCATGATATTCTTCTGTTATTATTTATCCATGGTTTTATTGTAGTTATTATTATTATACAAGCGTAGTATATACACATGTTTCGCGGCGTCCGTCTGTCGCCATCTTAATCCCCGTTTGCTTCTAACGAAAGCTTATAGCACAAATTACTCCACTCTGTTATTTATAGAGATAACCCAAAAATCTACTCGCTAGTTTATGAGCAATTTCATTGATGGAACAACAGACGCCAACACTTCGGTAAATGAGATTTTAGCTTTTTATCGTAGCTATCCTCTTTCAGTACCCTGAAAAATGATAAAATAAATAAACTTGGCTCCCTTTACTGATCCTAGTGGCTATAAAAAAGCGGATTAAAAGAAGTTAAACAGTCTTAGATGAATAATTCAAAACGAAGCGGTTTTACCGGGTAGGTATGTTGATATAAGGAAGATAAAATGTAATGTAAATAGAGTTACTCGTAGCTGTTACTTAGGGTATCCTGGGGAATGCAAAACCGGTTACTTTTGCATAAAAATAACCGGTTATAACCGGTTCGACTATAGCAAAATGACCGCATTTTGCATTCCATAATCCGGCGGTTTTCCGTACTAGGAGTGTTTTAGTTTGACTTCCAAAAATAAAATAAAAAAACGTGTTTATCATGGTGGCTGCGATTGATGTTCAATATCGGTCTTTTTGCTGAGTTGGCCTTGATAATATACATTTTATAAGTATGTATATATACTATGTATATAGTTTATGATTTTTTTATGTTACAGGTACGTACTGCCTTGGTGAGTATGCCTAAAGGAAATACTGATCATTTTGGCTGGGTCTTTATGCGTTTTAATGGAGGAAATGGGATCCATAGGACAAAAACCCCCGACATGACAACCAATAAAAAGAAAGAAATAAAATCTACGAAATGTGCCTATACAATGAACAGTAGAAAAAGAATCCAAGCTTCGTTGCGTTCGGGGGACCGCTAAGTACCTACCTAAATGAAATGAAATATATTTTTCAACGCAAAATTGCATGTATGCATTTAGGCTTCCCACTGTACGATTTTCAGTACATTGCATTCCATTTACTTAGCGGTCCCCCGACGCAACGAAGCTTGGATTCTTTTTCTACTGTTCATTGTATAGGCACATTTCGTAGATTTTATTTCTTTCTTTTTATTGGTTGTCATGTCGGGGGTTTTTTAAATTTTTAATTTTATTTTTATTTCATATTTTTTAAACAAACAGAAGTTTCATCGCGAAATTTTCTTCTGTTGACACTATTTTTGTTTTACACCGTTTAAGGTCCAGGGTTTCCAACCTTTCGTCGAGCTTGATCCTTGACTATATGTAGGTACAACAGGATCCCAAGCCAGTGGTAATGAATGCCATCTTCTCTAAGATTGAAGTTAGGATATATTTTGATTTCAATAGCCTTAAGCAACATTCTGGGAAAAAATCGTTAAAGTAAGACTAGTTAATGCTTATAATGGCAAAATGGCGAAGTTATTAGCCAAGACAATCAAAATATATACTTTAAATGCACTGCTCATGCAGTCAGTCGCAAGAACCTGCTACTTATGGCCTAACACAGAACCAGGTTTCTATTCTACAGGATCCAAATAGTAGGTACGGGTGGCTTACTTTGCTCCATAAAAATTGCAGTTGGTGCTAGGTAATTTGACTTAGTTTTAAGAGACCTAAATCATCGATACCCCACACCATGGGATAAACATATAAATGTTTTTAAAAATGTATTCAACCACTTTGTCTCTGAGCTAAGCTGTGGACAGACTGACACAAACTACAAAATCCTAAAAAGCTGTTATTCACTTAGGCAAGAGTACTTTTTCTAAATCTTACCTGTCATTTAGTCGTGTTAAAATCTTGCAGGGTGTTGCTATTTGTGACCTTAATCAAAGGAAGCTGTTCAATAATCCTAATAACAATGCAGCTTTAGCAGAATTCCGAAACTTAAAAATAGTGACCCAGTACTGTGACAGAAATTATAATGAGTTTTTTTTGTCAAAAAAGTTTTATTGGGACTCGGTTTTGTTATTGACTGTACTTTCTTACGCAAATATTATCTCATCAAGAACAATCAGATGAGCCCAAACACCGTGGGTTTATCTTGTGCTGTTTAGGAGTTCCTACGGCCATCTTCAGCTCCAAGGTACCAAATTCTTGTACTGTCAAAGATGTATTATTCTGTTGATTACGCTAATAAAACTTAACATTTCTCCAACATTAGCAATTCTTGGGCTTAGATCCTTTCACAACTCTCTGTCAGGTCTCATCATGAGACCGTCATTTAGTAAGTGATATAGAAAATACTAATAATACTTAACATTTAACCAAAATTTGGAATCCTTAGTTTCAATATGGGCTGAGATCCGTTCACAACTACCTGGTCATCATGAGACCTTCATTTAGTAAGTCATATAGAAAATGCTAATAATACTTAACATTTAACCAAAATTTGGAATCTTTGGCTTCAATATTAGCTGAAATCCATTAACAACTAGCTGGTCATCATGAGACCTTCATTTATTGAGTGATATAGAAAATACTATTAAAACTTATCATTCATCCAAAATTTGGAATTCTTGGCTTCAATATTGGCTGAGATCCATTAACATCTAGCTGGTCATCATGAGACCTTCATTTATTGAGTGATATAGAAAATGTTAATACAACTTAACATTTAACCAAAATTTGGAATCTTTAGCTTCAATATTGGCTCAGATCCATTAACAACTACCTGGTCATCATGAGACCCTCAATTAGTGAGCCATATAGAAAATTCTAATAAAACTTAACATTTAGCCAATATTTCGAATTATTGACTTAATTATTGGCTGAGATCTCGTCACTTGTTCCAATTAAAGCTGAATATCTTGGAAACTACTGGTCCTATTTCCACCAAACATAGCTAAGAACCATCTCGACGGAAAAGTCTTTCGATTAAAAAACACCGCACTTAAATTGGTCCATCCGCTTGGGCGCTACGATGCCACAGACAGACACACAGATACACAGATACACAGATATACAGATACACAGATACACAGATACACATGTTAAACTTATAACACCCCTCTTTTTTCGTCGGGGGTTAATAACTGAAGGAAATAATAAAATAAGGTAGGTAAGGACAGTAGTATAACAGACAAAACTTCATATAAAAAGGCAAATATCGATGGCAAAAAGCGAGAACGTAGTAACCGCCACTTGGTCAAAAAATTTTTTTTTGCATATTCGGAATCAGCGAATTTTTCTACGTTGACTGGTCTGGTTCCCATGGCTCTACGACGCTTAGAAAAAACTGGACTACGTTGCAAAACGAATGTATTTTTTTGACGATGCCCACATCTAATTGCTGTAAACACCCAAATAGTAGCAATTTTCTAAACGAGTACATTTACGCTAATTTTGTTCTTTCATAAATCAAAGGGTGTGCCGGTTACAGCGTTGC
Organism: Apotomis betuletana; assembly: GCA_932273695.1. NCBI lineage: Eukaryota > Metazoa > Arthropoda > Insecta > Lepidoptera > Tortricidae > Apotomis > Apotomis betuletana. The sequence goes on along the minus strand of OW026314.1, from coordinate 15,462,969 downwards.
CGAAATGTTGTTCCGTGGCGGTTGCAGCATTTATGCATGTAGTGAAAAAAATGGTTGCCTGTAAAGTCGGTTTTACGGGCGAAGGAAGATTTTACGTGACAACGTCTTATTCTCGGTAGAATATTTATTGATATGAATATTATTAAATTGCACAATAGGAACAAGGAATTGAATGAAAATAAGAATTGCACAAATTTTAACTATAGAAATATACTTTGTTTACTAAAACATTGTACATGTAAACTTAAACTTAACTAATTCCTATTTGAGTGATTTTGTTGAGGATAGGACGATGATAGGAGACATATGAAAGTGTTTCTGCTGTAATGTGTCTTGCGAAAGTCAAGTCGATGGTTGTTCCTTTTAACGTAGAACGTAATTTGCTTATATAGAAAAAAAATGGTAAGTTGCCACTACATAATCTATCTAATACCTCCTATAGACTTATTTTGCTGTAACTTAATTGAAAACCAGTATAAACACTTGATAATAATGATAATTAAGACAAAGTCCACTATAGTAACAAAAGTAACACAACTTAAGGCGACTTTATGTTTTCCTAGTAGTGGCAACCTCACCAACGTAGTTTACAAACTTGTTGTTGAATCACAAAACATAATACGGTTGAAAATATTTGTCTTATGTACCCCTAGTAATAACAGCCCATCACTAACATTAATTATTAGTTTTCATGAAATAATATATAATTATAAATTAACCTTTAAGGGGTTATACACTCCTGGTAGCACGGCATTCATTTTTGCAATGCCACAGACTTATAAGACTCGTATTGACGTAGTCTCGACCTCTATCATTCTATGCGCCCCTGGTACGCATAATGTTATACTGGAGATTTTGTATAAAAAATATATTGTAAGGCACATAGATTTAACACCAGCTCTATGCGCTCCTGGTAATAACCATCTAAAATTATGGAAAGTAAATTGTCCCTCTTCCCTCTTCCCTCTTCCCTCTTCCCTCTTCCCTCTTCCCTCTTCCCTCTTCCCTCTTCCCTCTTCCCTCTTCCCTCTTCCCTCTTCCCTCTTCCCTCTTCCCTCTTCCCTCTTCCCTCTTCCCTCTTCCCTCTTCCCTCTTCCCTCTTCCCTCTTCCCTCTTCCCTCTTCCCTCTTCCCTCTTCCCTCTTCCCTCTTCCCTCTTCCCTCTTCCCTCTTCCCTCTTCCCTCTTCCCTCTTCCCTCTTCCCTCTTCCCTCTTCCCTCTTCCCTCTTCCCTCTTCCCTCTTCCCTCTTCCCTCTTCCCTCTTCCCTCTTCCCTCTTCCCTCTTCCCTCTTCCCTCTTCCCTCTTCCCTCTTCCCTCTTCCCTCTTCCCTCTTCCCTCTTCCCTCTTCCCTCTTCCCTCTTCCCTCTTCCCTCTTCCCTCTTCCCTCTTCCCTCTTCCCTCTTCCCTCTTCCCTCTTCCCTCTTCCCTCTTCCCTCTTCCCTCTTCCCTCTTCCCTCTTCCCTCTTCCCTCTTCCCTCTTCCCTCTTCCCTCTTCCCTCTTCCCTCTTCCCTCTTCCCTCTTCCCTCTTCCCTCTTCCCTCTTCCCACATTTTAAAGTTTGAGAATCTGTGAACAGCATGATGACGTAGGCTTGTGTATTACTACAATGACGTCATGTCCACGGCGCTACAAAGTATTGCTACAATTACGTCATAGTTTCACTACAATGACGTCATGTCCACGGCGCTACAAAGTATTGCTACAATTACGTCATAGTTTCACTACAATGACGTCATGTTTTTCGTATGTGCGGCCGGCGTTCATCAATTTATTAGACGTTGTCACGTCAAAAATTACGAACCAAGCTTACTGCAATTATCCTAAAATAAATTATCTATGATTGAAAATGAATTAACAGCAAGCTACTGTAACGACATTTGAAACACAACGTGAAGTGGGTAGTGCTTGAAGATACAGCAATAAAAATGTGCGCTCGCGGCGATGTAGCTCGTGAATACGACCTGTGATTTAGTCTATCGGCGATCGCCGGAGCGAGTGGGTGTGCGTAGTCTGTGTACATGCCTTTTTTTGGATGTAAAATATGTTGCGGGTTTAATGGAAAATATGAATATTGGGATAAAACATAACTAGCATATTTATTTGCTTTATTCATATTGAAAGGACAGCAAAAATGTTTTTATTACATTTTGTTGGAAGAAAATAACGATGTTGGGGCGCGGGACGCGGCAGCTTTGAGAGTTCCGTGCCTCAATCGCCAAAAACTAAACTTAAATAGGATCACTTTTGTGCCTGTCTATCTATTTGTCGAGACCTTTTTCTCAGGAACGCGTGGAGGTATAAAGCTGGAATTAACATCAAATATCATCAAAGGTCTGCTTATCTTCAGCTTAAAGGCAATCAAAAGATACGAGCAAACGCTCGCATGATGATTAAAAAAAAAAAAAAAAATTTTTTTTACTTTTTTTCGGCTTTCTTCTCGACAGCGGCCTCCTCTTGTGAAATGCCGATAAATTCAGATTCAGACATGTAAAGTAGCCTACTTACAGAATAGGTATACATTTCAATTTTGATTTCGGTTTAAAATAATGTTTTTTTTAAATTAGTATAATATCTATATCTAGTTATCGCTAGAAGAAAGTTTTGCTGTAATCTACTACGTTTCACTACAACCAATAATAGTTAATTGGTCTAACCCCTAAAAAGCTGACTCAAGCCGGATCAAACTAGTTTGGGGTGTCACGTCCGCATCTTTATTGTCCAAGGGCTAGAATCAGATAAGCACTAAATTTGTTGAGCTGCGGTAGATAAACAACTGTACAGTATTTAAAATTTACCGGTTAACTGGTGCCTGATTCGATTAATATTTTCACAATAACCATACGCATGGCATAAATGAATAAAAAAAAATATATCGGGCAACCTCACACAAATTAATCAAGTACCACAGTAAGCTCTAGGAGGCTTGTGTTCTGGACACAAGTGAACATACTGGTAAAGATAAATACATACTTAAATACAAATAACATCCATGACCCAGGCACAAATATATTATCCGACAAATATTCGAGTTCATCACACAAATATTTGCCCTTGCCGGGATTCGAACCCAGGACCGTCGGCTCAGTAGGCAGCTGCTTAAACCACTTCGACAACTGTCGTCATTCGTTTTATCACGGACATAATATACAGCTTTGCGGCTGCTTGAGCTACATCAGCTACCAGCGTTTTGGAACGCAGTACTGTGTTCTTGATTCTGTCAGTTAGTTTTACGCCCAGAATACTGCGTTCCATGGCTCTTTGACAAACCTTGAGGGTGGACTTCTGAACTTTTGTCAAAGACCAAGTCTGCGCTCCGTAGGTCAGGATTGGAAGAATGCACATGTCCATCAGTCACTATTGCACTAATTTTCATTACTTTAGAGGGGCGATTTTTGAGTTGATTATGACAAACATTTTGAGGAGTGTTATTATAAAACAATGCATTTTAGAGTGGAATTTTTAGTATTTTTTTAAGAACAGTTATTTTAATTATGTTATTATGAAAACGAATTCCATTGGAATGCAATTTTTAGGTTCCTATTTTAATGTCAATTGATATTCTGCCTAAGAAAAATGACTCCGAGTTTTTATGTAAATAAATAATAACAATTTTAATTTGTACGGTACCATAGTAATATAACGTCTAGTTATTGACGTGACAACGTCTTAATTTAGGTTGCGCTCGGAGTCACTCATGAAAAAATGTAACGCCCGCCGCTCACGGTTGATGAGTGAGAGAGACAAAATATATTTCTATAGTTAAAATTTGTGCAATTCTTATTTTCATTCATCGAGCATTACTGTAACAAGAGGGAAGAGGGCGGAAGAGGGAAGAGGGAAGAGGGCGGACATAATTTTTTCTTAAAAATCGATATGGGTGTCATCTCCGAGGTTCCTCGGGGTTCCGATTACGAAAATGACATGCATTTTGAAATCCAAGATGGCGGACATTATTTTTTCTTAAAAATCGATATGGGTGTCATCTCCAAGGTTCCTCGGGGTTCCGATTACGAAAATGAGATCCATTTTGAAATCCAAGATGGTGGACATTATTTTTTCTTAAAAATCGATATGGGTGTCATCTCCAAGTTTCCTCGGGGTTCCGATTACGAAAATGACATACATTTAGAAATCCAAGATGGCGGACATTATTTTTTCTTAAAAATCGATATGGGTGTCATCTCCCAAGTTTCCTCGGGGTTCCGATTACGAAAATGACATCCATTTTGAAATCCAAGATGGCGGACATTATTTTTTCTTAAAAATCGATATGGGTGTCATCTCCAAGGTTCCTCGGGGTTCCGATTACGAAAATGACATGCATTTTGAAATCCAAGATGGCGGACATTATTTTTTCTTAAAAATCGATATGGGTGTCATCTCCAAGGTTCCTCGGGGTTCCGATTACGAAAATGAGATCCATTTTGAAATCCAAGATGGTGGACATTATTTTTTCTTAAAAATCGATATGGGTGTCATCTCCAAGTTTCCTCGGGGTTCCGATTACGAAAATGACATACATTTAGAAATCCAAGATGGCGGACATTATTTTTTCTTAAAAATCGATATGGGTGTCATCTCCAAGTTTCCTCGGGGTTCCGATTACGAAAATGACATCCATTTTGAAATCCAAGATGGCGGACATTATTTTTTCTTAAAAATCGATATGGGTGTCATCTCCAAGGTTCCTCGGGGTTCCGATTACGAAAATGACATCCATTTTGAAATCCAAGATGGCGGACATTATTTTTTCTTAAAAATCGATATGGGTGTCATCTCCAAGTTTCCTCGGGGTTCCGATTACGAAAATGACTTCGATTTTGAAATCCAAGATGGCGGACATAATTTTTTCTTATAAATCGATATGGGTGTCATCTCCGAGGTTCCTCGGGGTTCCGGATACGAAAATGACGTCCATTTGTGATTTTGGAATCCAAGATGGCGGACTTAAATTTTGACGTGATAACGTCTTAAATTAGGTTGCGGCTCGGAGTCACTCATGAAAAAATGTAACGCCCGCTCACGTCTGATGAGAGAGAGAGACAAAATATATTTCTATAGTTAAAATTTGTGCAATTCTTATTTTCATTCATCGAGCATTACTGTAACAAGAGGGAAGAGGGCGGAAGAGGGAAGAGGGAAGAGGGAAGAGGGAAGAGGGAAGAGGAACAAAATATATTTCTATAGTTAAAATTTGTGCAATTCTTATTTTCATTCATTGTTCCTATTGTGCAATTTAATAATATTCATATCAATAAATATTCTACCGAGAATAAGACGTTGTCACGTAAAATCTTCCTTCGCCCGTAAAACCGACTTTACAGGCAACCATTTTTTAAGTTAAATATTAATTGTTCAGTGAGATTAGTTCAAAGAAATATTTTTATAATTGAGGTGATAGTTGTGTTCAAACAATTGTTTAAGAATTATGTTGAAAACTTATAATATAAGTTTTCAACATAATTCTTAAACAATTTGAACTAATCTCACTGAACCATTAATATTATAATAACTTACATTCAAAACATCTTTTATAGTTAGTGGGTTTAATAGGTAGTGAGTTTTATATCGATAAAAGTTACTTAAAAGACAATTTAATGCCAAAACTGAAGATAAAATGTAGAGAGTTTTAAAGTTTTCACGGGAATATTAAACCTCATTACCTATAATATTTAGTTTTAGCGGATAACAATATTATAGTCTGATTAACCCTAAGAATATTTATGTTTGTTTTTAGCACGATAAGTACAAGGTTGTGATTTTTTAATATGAGAGATTTTATTAGCCTTTTGAAATGTTATAAGCAACGGAGGTTTTAAGTAACTTTCGTAATGTTTTTATACAGAGAAATTGAGACTAGATAGTATTTGATATGTTAAGACGGTAATTGTTGCTTCTGAGCTTTTTGTGAGAGATATAATTTAGAATAGTGCAGTTTACGTGAAAAGACCCAGGATACAAAATCAGCAGTTTATTATTAATCAAGTTGTTTACAACACGTACTGTTCAAAGAGTATTTTAGAACTGACATTGTAGTCAACACAAACAAACGTTGCTAATACAAATTTAAACTAGCAACCTGTTCTAGATTTAGTTTGACAAAGTTCTAGGCCAGTATATCATACACAATAGGTTTTATGCCTAATATCACAATAATAATTTCAATACGCCCCCTTAATGTGCATATTCAACAAGACATAAAACAAAAACACATACAAAATCAAAGTTATATCAAAGAACACAATATTAATTAACAAAGTAAACAATTAGCTAACAATGCCTAAACTACTCATGCACCTATAATGCTTAAATTTAGGCAAAGCCTTTGTTAAAATATCTGCGAGCATCGAGTCTGTGGGCAAGTACTTCAGCTCGATACTTTTGTTGTTCTTTAATACACCTCTTATGAAATGATACCTGATATCTATGTGTTTACTCCGAGAATGGTACATTGGATCACCAGCAAGACACAACGCCCCTTGATTATCCACATGTAAGGTCAATTGTGCAAACTTACTTAACCCGATTTCAGTCATCAAGCTGTTCAGATATATCGCTTCTTTCATCGAGGACGACAAGCTCACATAGCAAGCTCCAGTATATCATACACAATAGGTTTTATGCCTAATATCACAATAATAATTTCAATACTTTTAATTTGTAAGAAACCTGCATTTAAAATTTGGAAACATTTTAAAAAGGTATGTTGATAAAAGTTGATTGATACTTAAGTCGTTTTATTTTCACAGTTTTTTTTTGCCGTAGGACACTTACCACATTTCAGTTAGTCCTATAAAGAACGTAATGACATTTACGTCAAAATTATTGGATCTTAAAATAAATATGCATCTGGTTACAGCATTTATGCTTTATGGAAATAATACTCGTTTCACCATTTTAGTACATTTACTTCTGGCGTTTACAGCGTTTCGCGTAACGAAAAAAAGAGTTCAATTGACGTAACCGCCACTAAGTCGTAAACCAGTCTTTTTTGTTAAATATTAAATATGCCAGTTGAAAGAAAATCATAAGTTATGAATTAGATCCAAATATCAAGCATTTTGGTTCATAAATGAAAGAGTTATGATTTTTTTTCTCGAAATCGAAAAGATTTTTGGCTCTGGTGTAAAGTTTGCATTTTGGCGGTTACTACGTTCTCGCTTTTTGCCATCGAATGCTGAGTAAATTTATACCTATAGTCAGAATTAATAATACACGTAGATAGGGAGCCAGTTTTGGGTAGCCACGGCTAAGTTTCGTCCGTGCGCGCATCTGTCACAACGTCAAGCTCACAAGCAACACGTCTCTGTGATTGGTTCGTAGACACGCACACATATAACAAAAAGCGGCTTCATCTTTCACAAATCTGTTGTATGAAGACTCGTTTTAGGCGTAAGAAGAAATACGCCTTAAAATGTTAAGAGGAAATACCACGCCCCGTTCTATACAAATCGAGATTTCTCGTCTTTTTCCTCCTCTAAGACTTAACCAATCTTTGTTTCTTATTATAACCTTTGTGTACTATTATACCCCGCGCGGCGAATGATGATTCCTAAGACACCTGTCATCTCAGTACCTTTTTCCAATTTATAGGTTATAAAATATACTGAGATGACCGGTGTCAGGGGTATAGGTGTCTGCTTTTGGCCAAAATCCCGCCTCAAACGGACGCCTAGTACACAAATTCTAAAATCATTTGCGCAAAAATCGAAACGATCTGACAAAGAACATTTCCTTTTTATTCAGTTGCTAAAATTTCGTAAAGATTTGTTAAGTTTTAGAGGAGTAAACAGGCGAAAACAAAACCTCAATTTGTATAAGCTGGTTAAGTTAAGTTTAAACAAATAAATAAATATCGGACAACCTCACACAAATCGATCTAGTCCCAAATTAAGCTCAAGAAGGCTAGTGTTATAGGTACTAGACGACGATATACATACATATATAGATAAATATATACTTAAATACATAGAACAACCATGACCCAAGCACAAATATTCGAGTTCATCACATAAATATTTGCCCTGGCCGGGATTCGAACCCGGGACCGCCGGCTCAGTAGGCAGGTGACAACAAACTGTGCCAAACGCATCATCAAAACCTAATTTTTGGACCTCATTTTTATACAACGCAATAGTTGCCAGGTACAAACTTAACGTAAACTGATAGTCTTCGAAAAGGAGCAGTGATATATCCTCTTAAACCGTACCTAGAAAGCGTAGGTAGAAACATAAAAAAGTGCCAGCAAATGATGAAAGTTGCTTGTCAAAAAGAACGTAACATTTCAACAGTTTTGTAACGGCACCCTCGCAAAACGACAAGAAATAAATGTGACCTTTATGTTAAAATAAAAATTTCTTTAACAAAAGAGGAAACTTCTCGAAATGTTTTCCAACGCTATGTGGAGCGACACAGCAAAAAGTGCAAATGTTGTGGACATCCGGTCTCGAAACTGGGCCATCTTATTGCGTATTTCCGGTAAATGTAAAATATGTTTTTGTTGGTGAAATTTAACACCGTGATACGTCCTGTGTAAAGGGTTCTTTTGTCATTATTTTCACTTAATTGTATGCACGATAGCGTAAAATATGGAATTTCTGCGCGTGGAAATTGTTGACTCTTTTGTTACTTAGCTTAGTGAGTTACTTGGAGTTGTTTACAAGCAGGATTTAGTAAGGGTATGACAATACAAAATAAGCAACTTCGTCTGAGTATTTCTGTTCTTTACCATAGTCGGATAAAAACTATCCTATAACCATTTTTAAATGTCTATCTATCCCTGTAATAAAATTGGTTAAATTAAAATCCGTCCAGCTGTTTCGCCGTGATGAGAGGACAAGGAAAATTTTAACAATAAAAGGGTTTTAAGCATAGTATCGCGTGAAGCTCGAAAGATTTCCAAAAATAGATGAATGAAAAGTGGACATAAATTGAAGATACTAAGACGATTTCATTCGGGATCTATTTCTGAAATAAGATTACCACTATGAGTGAAAGTAAATAATATATTATCAATACATTAATTAAAATTATGTTATAAAATAACATAGAAAAACGCTAAAAACTAATGTTTTTACTCCTACAAAACAGCGACCTCTACGCTATTTGGCCGAAAGTTCCTTAGAAGTTCAGCAAATTATCGTAGGATGGCGCTACTAAAGGCGCGCTCAAGGTTTAGCGTGAACGATGCCAAGCAGTTTCAACCGCCCTCCGCGAGATGGCACTAATATCAATTCTCATTGTAAATCGCCCCTCCGCATAGCGCCCGCAACGACGACAGAGAATATTTTTCAGAATTTTGTTTGGTAAATATTTTTATGATGAATAAGTATGTTTTTCATTTGATACGGTGAATATAGTTGATAAAAGATATTTCTAAGTATATTTATTGAAAATATTACCAATTCTATAAAGTGTTTTGTTTTTACAAGCTTTTATTTAACTTGCATTAGTATGTTTAAAGTACTATGTTTGTTCGGGTGAAATCTTGCAACTCAATTTTGAAGCAGATATCGTCAACCGATTGAGCTGAAATTTTGCATACTTACTTAACTTTGATGACAATACAATAATATGGTACCATGGGGCTGATCTGATGATGGAGCCGGAAGGTGGCCATAGGAACTCTTTAATAGAAAAAGCAATCCTACCGAGCTTGGGCTCTTTAGAATCGTCTCAGTGAGCATTTCATGGATATCTAAAGAAAAGTACAGTCGGCTAAAAAAGCTTGCCACTAAAATGTCATTTTTGACAGAAACTTATATTAATTATGTTTAACCTTTAAACCGTTTCCCTATATCTGCTTGAAAGCAGAACCCAGAACCGAACAAGAACATTAAATCTGTCATATTGAACTTAAACGCACGGGTTATCTTATGGCACTTCTACGAAATAAAAAGGGGAGTAATAAGGGGGGTAGGGATAGTAGGGTAGGGATCCAAGTTCCTGGCACAACACACTGCACCTTTCGCAACTCGCAATTCGGTTGTTTAACGAAGAGTTACCTCACCTCAGAATTCCGTCATTTATGGTCCGATTTCGATTTTTTTTTCGAGCGTAGGCATCTCCAAGTTTGTCCCTGAAATTGTTGGTGAAGATTCGGTGACGATATCTAAGAGGACTCGAGAGAACTGCATAAATATAATAGGCACATCAATGACAATTTTGGTGTTTTTTATAGTAACTCATTCGGTTGTTCTCGGAAAAAATAGTTATTTGTTATGCAAGGCTGCAAAGTTGTTATTTGGCGCGAGTGTTGAAATTGAAAGCTGAGCGAGCGAAGGAATCTAAGATTGAACCATGAGCGAAGCGAATGGTTCAAAGATAGATTCCTGAGCGTAGCGAAGCTTTCAAGACACGAGAAGCTAAATAATTTTGCAGCCATGCGGAACACACAACTTTTCACCTCACTACAGCGAGGAAAATGCAAGATTCAAGAAAAACAATTAAAACATAAAAATAATCCTATTTAATTTGCCTTCTTTTTAACACATCAAATTTAAAACATTAACACACTCAAATCCAAACGAAATAAATACGAGAGAAGCACACATATTAAAAATATGGCCGTAATTTGTATTATCGTCGTGTATAATTTATCGTTGAGTTTTTCTTAAACACTGTTATATTATATCTGTATTTGAAACTACTTGACACATTCGTTGTGAATGTGGGAGAATGGCATTCTGGGAAGGATTAGTTGGCCACTCGGAAGTATTTTCCATAACACTTGCTTTGGAAGTTATTGGACGATGGAATCCGAACAAGATTATTTCGGCTTTATCTTCTTTAAAAACGCCAATAGTTTCGGTAATTTACTTATCGTCTCCAAATATTTATAACAAATCCTTTTTCGTTTTAATGCAGGCTTTTAGCATTGAATAAAAATACTCCAAATTGGGCTTACTTTCTTGTTTTCGATATTTATATAAAGTAAGACAATGTATTCTCCACAGAACAAATTTATGTAGTTTACGTGAATTGTGAAAATTTCCAACTTTTTAATTTTTATTTTTTTCTCGGGTGCGTTCAGAAATTACACTCTTACGTTCCAACTTTTATAACAAATAAATATTAAAATGTGTGTTGTATTTAAAATATTTACTAGTCAAAAAATGTAAATGAAACTGAAATACTTACTATTAATATATATAAACAATTCAACATAAAATAATGTATAGAAAAAATAAAAACTTAAAAATCTGTAACCAGGTTTTTAGACGGGATATTGTAGGTGTATTTTTTTTTAAAGAAGTATTCGAACGTACATATGATTTTAGCCGGCCTGACCAGATCGCCCTTTATTAGCGTGCGTTGATTGGTTATTTGAAGATTTATCGACTGATGAAATCGGTCACGCGTTGAAGGAGTCTTAAATATAAAAAAGTTACATGCACCACAGAGAATCAAAATTGTCGCGTTCGAAATTCAAATGGCTTTTGCACGCTAGCGGATAAAATAGACTTTTGCACGCAGATTTCGCCCGATAAACGAAGGTTTTCCGAGCGAGTGAGGTGAAAAAACTCTTCTCGTTGAAGTTAATCATTTGCCCTAACATCTTTGTCCTAATCACGTTTGATCTGCTTTTTATCCCAGGCATTAAAAGAATACCCACGTCAATTTTAATGCATAAAATATTGGGGATGTGATGGGATAATGAGATTAGGGCAAATAAGTATTAGAATACTCTTATTATAAATTAGGACAAAAATTTTAGAGCACATCATGCATTAAGGCAAATAACGTTAGGATAAACAACCATTAGAACAAAAGATATAGATCCCTTAACCATCTATCAAACTTGAAGTAAATGTTAAAACAGCGTAGTTGAACAAATACAAATATCTTTATTATGCTCGAAATATGGTACATAAGTTGGTCAAACAATATTATAGCACAATACATATTTCACCAGCATCTGGCACGCAAAATTTTATAACTTATAACTAACAATCGAGGCCTATCAAAGGAGGTAAAATATTCAGCTACGGAGTAAAAAGTATTCTCCACAACATGAAATTCATTTTTTTATTGACACAGACACCCCAACATATTTTAAACGGCGTTCCTTAAATATTATAGGGTGGCGATGGCGGCACATTAGAAATTAATAAAGCCAAAAACGTTCCATTTTTGTAATTCCTTATGTCCCCTACAAATACTTTAGTAAACACTGCCCTCAGGTAATTTTTTCGTCGGTTTTTGAATGTCGCCCTGTACCACTAATTTACTGTAAATGCCTTAACAATTAGTTGGGCAGTTACCGTTGTGACTTTCTTTTAATAATTATTCCCATGCTATCATTATCAGAAAAAGAAATACTTCAGTAAAATATTAGTACAACTGTCGCAATCTTTGTATTTTTTTAGGTATTTCATCGAATGTGTCACATTGAAAATATTTTACAAAGTAAGTATAAGTAAAATAGACTGTCACTATATTTTGTTTTTTTAATTTTTCAAAATTGGCGGACAGACTAGTACAGTTTTTTTTATAATTTATTCATGACCATGGTTGCAAGACCTTCAGTCGACAGATTTCAGTTTATTATCGGTGTGGGCATTGAAAAATGGTTATAAAGTAAAAATATAGCTCAAAAAAAAGAAAAGGGAAATTTTCTAATTATAGTTTTTTTAATAATAGTTTTTTATTTTTGCTTTAACATTCATTTTAAGGACAAGTTTTATTGTTTGATTTTGTTATATAATTGTATGCATTATTTAATAAAAGAAAAGTAGCTCAATACGTTATATCACGAAAAAGTAGGCTCGTATGGTAGAATGCCACTTACACTGCAGTAGATAAGATATTGTTTGTTTTTCATCATCATCAATGATAAAAAATTGGGCAAGTGCGAGTCCGACTCGCGCATGAAGGGTTCCGTACCATAATCTATAACAAGTTTGTTGTATGGGGGCCCCCCTTAAATATTTATTTTATCTTATTTTTAGCATTTGTTGTTATAGCGGGTACAGCCTGGTGTGACGGCAAAAAGCGTTTCGCTTTTAGCCATCGAATGTAATACTTAATCAGTGTCAGTCGAATTAGGCCTTTGCATTAAACCTAAAGACAATTCCACAAAGGTAATCCACGATCTACTTTCGTTACTGTTTTAGCTATTTAGTTTAAAATTGTTATTAGATTATGCTAAGTTTTCGAGGCGTGGACTGCAAAAACGGGAATAAAAACAACAATTACTTAGATAAGGCTGCTATGGCGGCAGTCGCCGCGGTACGTTGCAGGCTTTGCGTGTAATTTATAGACCAGGATCCTCTCCATATTTTTTCTATGACTCTCCGTCATCATATTTTTTTACCGTTATTTAGTACAAAGTATCCTATAATCATCATTTCCCATTTTGCAAGATGCTCCCATTTTCATCCGGTTTTGACTTCCTTCAAGGCAAATAAAACGGGGAAAATTGAGACTTCGGGTATACTCTGTCCGATCGCTAAGATTAAATGAAGTCACTTTGGCACAAGGTACGAACAACCGTATACCTACTTGTAAATTTAAGGTAATTTTTCAATTGTGCCAGTTTGACATAATTTGATCTTAGAATTCCGGATAACTTGATTTTCTCCCATCCATTTTGCTCACTGTCAATAGCCAGTCAGGAATATGTGGAACCACCCATTGGAAGATGACAAGGTGGACTCTTGTCGCTCAACATAGGTACGTCATTCTCTCACAGTATTGCACAGAAAGAGATATGTTATATATATTACGCGAAAAAGACTTCGTCTTTCTGCATAACAATGGTCCGTAACGTTGTGCTAGAGGCGCAGATATAGATATGCTCTTTTGATCTGTTCCTCCCCGATTATAGACGGGTGACTCAGCCAACAAAGATAAGAAAAAGATTTTAGTCCCTTTAATTTTGCCACAGCTCCTGTGCCAAATATTGTTTAGGTTTCCAGCAGGCCACGACGAACTTCGGCAACGCTGGAATTAAGCAATTACATGCAACTCCTGCTAACTTATAATAGGAAAACAGAAAACGCCAAACAACGTTTTACTTCCTTACATTTGCAATTCAATGTGTCTAGGTAATTTAAATGTCTTGGTAGACGTAACAATGGTGAAGTAGGTTGGTTTCGGAATGGAATTTTTGTGCATGTGAGTTTCTTTGTTGTGGAGAAATTGCTGAATGTGACTGTACGAGAGATTGAATACGCATGAAAAAAAATGGCTAGACTGCTAGAAATCAACACACGCTTTAACATTTTTAGATTTAAGTTACTAAGGGAAATAAACAGTAATTCTTTGTTGAGCAGAACAATAATGTCTTGCTCAACAAAGAATTACTGTTTCTTGAGCAAAACAGTACCAATGCCATTAAATGAAATGCAAACATCTACTTGGCTACGTGCGAGGTGCATCGGAGTAAATGCGCCACTATGCAATTTGCACGAACGCAGCGTGGCCTAGTGTCGCAAGTAACTAGAATATCGGTATGGACATATCCCGTTTGGAAGAGTGGTGTCCCGGTGTCCATTCAGCCATTTCAGTACTTTGTCACGGTCTACGGATGATCAGTTGCAGCAATGTAGCAAAATCTTGGAAAACTTTACATTAACTTATAAAACATGTAATGTCAAATTTTTTTATATTGCCGGATTGTTATTCCATTGCGTTAACCGTTCGGAAAGATTAACGCACTGGACCGACAATCCAGAGGTACCGGCTTCGATTCCCGGACTCTTCCACCACGTATTTCCTTTAATTTTTTCTTTGAGTTTTGATCTTTGTATCAAGGGTTTTACATTAACAATGTCAACAAACAGTAAATCTTGAAGTAACGTCATAGAAAAATAGGAGAGGTGTTTAGTGTCTAAACTTTGATATTTTTTACGTTTTTTTTTAAACAACAGCGTGGGCTGAGATAATTTACTGTACCCCCTTGCAAATCGCATATAGCCAATGGAACCCCAAAAATTGCAAACTATCTCTAACACAACCAAACCAAATGATCCATTATCAACGCTTAAATTATTTTCTCCGGCATGAGCCCGCTATCAATTACATGCAAATTTATCTCTAATTAATACCGGTAATAACTGTGCACCAGAATCTAATAGTCAACATCCAATTTAGATAGCTAGGACATACGACTATTAAGATCTGAAGAAGCAGCTGTGTAGCTCAGGATAAAAAAGGCGAATGTCCAGGTTTGGAACTTGGAATATACGATGTTTAAGCCTTGGGGAAATAATTTGGCTTTAATTGGTAGTGGCCTAATGGGACCATCGCTGCGGAATCATACCTACCTGTGATCGGATTGCAATTTAACCACGATTTAGAGTAAGGGATATTATTTTTAATTTGAATTCTGATTCCTATGATGTAAAGATGTTTTTTGTGGCTGTGTAAATATGTAACTTGCTGGGGTAAGTGCCGAATATTGTTTTTTCCCCCTAGGGCATAGAGAGGGTTGGGTTTCAGATGTTCTTGTGTAGATACAGACCAATATCAATTTCTTGTAATAATTAAACGATAGACTGGGATTTTAAATATTTTTTTAAACTCAGACATAAAGCCAAGACAAGAAGCCTTACTTAAATCCCAATTATTTATTGCAACTTTTTTATTATTTGAAAAGTATTAATGACTAAGTAAACAAAATAGTATAAAGGATAAAAAAAAGTCTTCTCAAAGTAAAAGTCTCCATCTACATTGTATTTTTAATTTCAATAATTATTTAGATTACAATTACGCTTAATTACAAAAATATTCTAAATATACGCGTAAAAGCGTTTAAAAGATATGAGATCAAACTAAAGTAAGAAATAAATTCAAAAACAGTAATACATTTTCTAGAACTAGAATAAAATACTGTGATCCTAACAACTTAAATCTCCTAAAAATCAAACCAGCCTAAAATTCCTTCAATAATTGGACGTGACTAGATGAAAAATAGTTAGGTCAAAACAGCAACATAATACTGTAACCAAGCCGGGATTCGGTTCTAGGCGACGGTCATTCCAAGTCCCTGGATTGCGTCGCGTTTGATTCCCTTTGCGTGGCCCCGTCGGTCTTTATGTAGTGATGGGATATTTACCCTGATTTTATATAATTGTGTTTTTTTTTTATAGAGGTCTCACTATGCTACGCACCACGAACCGCGCTATTAGTATACCCACCAGCGCACGCAAGCACGCACGCGTTGAATTTACACAAACAATAACAAGCCGAAACCTACATAGATGTGCCTATAATATTTGAGGAGTTCCTTCGATTCCTAACTGATCTTGTCATCGAATTTTCTTCAAAATCGATGCCTACTCTCGAACGAAACAAATCGGTTCATAAATGACGGAGTTCTAAAGTCATCATCATCATCAGCCCGCATCAGTCCACTGCTGGATATAAAACTCTCTCATGGCACGCCACTGAGCTCGACTTTCAGTTCTTGTCTTCCAGTTACCACCCGCTCTTCTATACGAATGTCGTCGCTCCACCCTGTTACTGGGCGCCCTACACTACTTTTACCGATGTCTGAAGTAACAAACATAAAAAAAAAAACAACTGAATTGAAGACCTTTTTGAAGTCAATTGAAAACATAATTCACTTACATACAAGCTGTTAACTTTCGATCTCCAAAAAAGACAACCTTTTTTCGTCTCTTATGTTTCTTTTGTTTTATTTTTTTTTTGTCAAATTATCGACTGTCATCATCGCAGCACTAGTCCGCAATTAGATCCTGGTCATTGTTTCTCCAAGCACTTTCGGCTGCAATTCCAGTTTCAATTCTACGGCGCATTCTCTTTGGTGTTTCCTTGGTATACGCTATTGCCTTGGAATCCCCACAGTGCTATGCAGTAGCTGTAAAACGTTTGTTTATATTTGTGATATCCCGGTACAATATCTAAGAAAATTCAAATAAATATGCTTTATATTTTTTTTTATTTGGAGTTAATAAATATTATTGATCAAACATAAAACGTATAGTAGTATATAGCTTTGTGACAGTAATCAGTTTAGTTTTCAAAGCAACTTAAAATATTAGGTTGTCGTGGGCAAACATCAAAAATCATTTAGTTGAGTAATTTTTAGCAAGTATAATAATTAATTTACTATACTTGCTAAAAATTACTCAACTCAAAAATAGTAAATTTACTATACGTGCTAAAAATTACGCAACTAAATGATTTTTGATGTTTGCCCACGACGACAACCTAATATTTTAAGTTGCTTTGAAAACTATATGCAACTAACTAACTGCATTCTCAATAATTATTGAAAATGCATTTATACGTGCGGTTTTAGTTCGGTAGTTTAAAAGGGATTGAATGAAGATTTTTTTTAATTAGATTTTTTCATTCGTCGAGCGGTGGTAGCCTAGTGGTTAGAGCATGCGACTTTCAATCCGGAGGTCGCGGGTTCGAACCCGGCCCGTACCAATGAGTTTTTCGGAACTTATGTACGGAATGTCATTTTGATATTTACCACTCGCTTTTCGGTGAAGGAAAACATCGTCAGGAAACCACCTAAGCCCAATAAGGCCTAGTTTCCCCTCTGGGTTGGAAGGTCAGATGGCAGTCGCTTTCGTAAAAACTAGTGCCTACGCCACATCGTGGGATTTAGGTAGCCGACCCCGATTGAGAATTCATTCTCAAAAAAAATGGGACAAAGGCTAGGAGGATGATGATGAGATTTTTTCATTCTTCCCTTCTTTAATTTAAGAGCTGATCTCTTGTCGGTGTAGCAATCGCCAGCCGTTTCTTTCTTGGGCTTTCTCCTTCACTTCTTGGTAAGACATGACTTATTTTATTTCTTTTACTTGCTCGAATAAGATTTTTTATTAAATTCCCTATATGAAGGTGTATGTAAATATTACATGGCGTGGTAGGTATAGGTAGGTACCTACTTACAAAATTCCCAGTACAGAAACCTATGCAAATCCCGCATTTGTTAACAGATTTTAGTGAAAATCGGCAAATGTTGGCTTCGTTTTATGCTAATCAGCTTAGTGTCCGTTATTTATTATGCGCGTAAGCGGTTGATAGCTGTTGGCGCGGTATTGCGTAAACACGAACTGGCATGATTTACGGTGGATTCTAGTTCATTTGTTCACGACTCAATTGTTTTGGGTTAAACGCACAACTAATTTGCTGAAATTAATATATTGCGCTAATCATATACTGGGGAAGTTTTTCACAACAGATTGGATACTCAAAAGGTTAACTATAACATTTAAGGTTAATTTTAACCAACTTTAAAATAGGAGGTTTACACTTCAACGGGATGTTTTTTGAGTGTAATTTACATTTATGTTTACCGATTACTGGATGGATTTTGAATACTCTATTCTTGCTTGAAAAAGTATACAGGCTGGTTGGTCCTCATACTATCGGGTTAGGCTCTTATGATGGGATCCAAGAGAAATTGAGCGTACTCTTCAAATATTATATATTTATATGTATTTATATATTATGTATATCGTCGTCTTGTACCCATAGTATTACAAGCTTTGCTTAGTTTGGGACTAGGTCGATTTGTGTATCATGTCCTTTAATATTTATTTATTTATTATTATTATTATCTTTCTTTTTTTCACTTCTTTCTCTCCAATCGGAGGTAACTTTAATACCATACTCGCGGGATTTTGGCCAAACGAGTATGGCAATTTTGTTATTATTATTATTATAAAAATATGTGCATACAGCATGTATATTTGATATAACCGCAAACTTTATGGGGTCTAAGTACACTTATTAATATATTGATCCGTAAATTATTAAAAAAATCGAACTTTTTTTATAAATTCAGCACGCAATGTATTTATTTGTTGTTGTTTGTTGACACTTAACATCATGGTGTCACTAGTAATAACTAAGCCATACATAGCTGCTTCCAAAAAATTTCAAAAATTTAATTACGCTATGGCAGTTAACGCTAAATTAATAATTGTTATAAATACCTATCAAATTATAGCACTAAAATCTCCGTCTGGCTACAATATGCACCTATATTCACTATACAGGCGCGCTTATCGTGATTTGGTTTATTTTTAGTACTTAAGTAATACACTCGCAAAAAGTAGTTTTTAGGGTTCCGTACCCAAAGGGTAAAAACGGGACCCTATTACTGAGACTTCGCTGTCCGTCCGTCCGTCCGTCTGTCACCAGGCTGCATCTCAAGAACGGTGATAGCTAGACAGTTGGAATTTTCACAGATGATGTATTTCTATTGCCGCTATAACAACAAATACTAAAAATAAAATAAAATAAATATTTAAGGGGGCTCCCATACAACAAACTTGTTATAGATTATAAATATACATATATAGATATAGGTACGGAACCCTACATGCGCGAGTCGGACTCGCACTTGCCCAATTTTTTTGAAATTTTACTCCAGGTTATTGTACTATGGAACAAATGAGAATGTATTGAAATTGCGTGCACAGTGCAACGTAATTTGCTTAAACTCTCATTAAAGTCACGAGAGGGCGCTTCCCAGCTTGTCGTCGCCGCAAAAAGTAAGCAATTTTCTGATAACCATCGACACGACACTGGTGACGTTTGATGCGTCATTTATATTTCCATTTGTCATGAAACGTCACGGATGCGTGTGCGGTACAATTCGTCGGTAAATTTCGTTGTAATTGAGCCGTTTATAGTAATTAGGATAAATAGTATTGACGATTAAGATGATTGCGTTTATTATGCGATAAATAAGTGATGAAACATCAGTTATATTTTGACAGTATGCAAATGCGAGAGGGACAGATGCTATAATCATATAAACGCAAAAATTACAGGCCCGCTCCATAGTTTTTGTCAAAGTTTAATAAACATTTTCTAGCAAACCTAACATAGAAACATTTAACTTTTTTAAATATGACACAAATCGATTTATTGTTAAACTGAGCAATGCTTGTACGAGTACCTATTACTACATAGATAACAATACGAGAATAATGGCACAGAAACCAATATTTGTGCTCATCATACAAATATTTGCTTTTGCCAGGATTCAAATCCAAGACCAACTTCATCGAGTCATCCGCGTCCTCAATAGGTTGAGTTTTTTGGAATTCTTTGTGTCAAATATTTCAAAAAGTTACGAATTAAAATACATACTCAGAAACACTTTATTAAACATACATTTCAGTGATATTTGTGTATTCAGTTTCGTATTTTATAGTTGAATCGATTTCAATTAAGATACATAAGGTGTATTGAGCGTATCTGGGGTGGTGCAGTCAATCTACACTGAATGGGCTCACTTACGCCTAATGACTGTAGCATACCTCACCTAACCACTACTGTTAGTATCTACCTAGTCAAAATTGTCTACATGTATATACCTACATGTACATGTATATTTTTTGGAGGCGGCCTACACTGGACGTCAGTTGATTGTTGGTGATAAAATAAAACATTTCAATGCAATCAATATTCATAATTAACTACTTAACTTATAAGTTTTTTATTTCTATTTAACCAGAAAACTCAAACTGATGTATGTATTTTTAGCTCTTTTTGTGTACAATAAAATGCTTACTTACTTACTAATCGTATAAATAATAGTGCGCTGAAAGCTTCGTTTTAAATTATAATACTTTAAAATCGTAATGCCAAAAAAACTAATCTTAGATATTAGCAAGACTGTCCTGCAAAAAATGCAAAGTCCGTGCAGGCATAGCCATAAAAAAACCATTTGCTTAAAACGATTAAAACGTTCCACGGGAACCAGACAACGTAGTGACGAGGCAAACTAGTTTTGAATTTCAAAACATTTAACATAAATTAACATAAAAGCGAAACAGATTTTCTTGTAAAAGCGCTCGTATAATTACTGATACTTGGTTCATACGAGTATTTATAATGCAGCAATGGTTGCACGCTGCACCGAGGAATTATCACAGAACATCGTATCTCATTGTTCTGGAACGTTCCGACCTAAACCTTTAAACCAAATGCAATGGTTGAAAATTGGAACCGTCCAAACCTTTGATACGAGTGTGGGAAATATACCGAACGGAATAATTACTTATTAGTTGCAAATACAAGTAATACCCATGAGGTTTTCATGTAAAGTGGGACACGCTATATACGGATAATTGATTTTATGATGTTTTAAATAACATGTTTATCAGATGTGCATGTAAAGGTCGCTGTGAAATAGGTAAAATTACGTGAATGATGTCAGTATGATTAAATATCTAATATAATTATACCGTAATTCGAGAACTGCGGTTAAATTCCATGTGACTAATTAATTATATTTGCTTACTTTAGCGATGTTTTAAGATTAGCGGATAATAAGTACCTAAACTAAAACTTTTGGATGTTCAGCTATCCACGCTGATACGCTAGACGGATTTTTACCAACGTTGGTTTACACTAAGGTTGGTTAAATTTGTCTACCATTTTAGCGTGGTAGAAAGGATTTGATTTACGAGAATTGATAAGAATTTGTGTTGCATTGTAATTAATACTCATAAGAAACCAAAGCAATTGTGCATCGCGTTATGAATCGCTTTAGGTACCTTGAATTTAATAAATATACAATTTTTTAGTTTAACCATATCGATAATATGGATAAATGTTCACTTTTTACTGCATCGGAATCGAAATACAATAGCACATTAGACACATCACTGGATATCAGTAAAGGAACGTCTCGAATTTAAAAGAACTGAAAGCCAATAACAATATTCGCTTAACAACTGCAACTTGGGGCATAAAATCGATGCAGTATTTCCACCCCATTGGTCCGCTGGTCTCTTGCTACGAGGGTCTCTTTTAAGCCTTTTGCAAGTAACAATTTAGTTTTACGACAAACTGTAAGATCGTTTAAAGTGGCCTGTAAATTTCTTAAGTTTAAGTCCCACAATTATTATTTTTAAGTTAACAATTGCAATATGATCCGGGATATATATTATATTCATAAGTATAGGATTTAAATAAAAAACAATTTTCTTAGATTAGGTACGTCACGATTTTCAGAAAACAAAATACGTGCAAAAAAAAGCAAAAAATATGTTTTTTTTTGTGGATGTTGACTACAAAAACTCGTACCCACTTTAAGAGATTTTTAAGACCTCACCACGAGAGAGTGGCCAAATAGGTTTTGATTTAGACCAATTTTGATACAAAAAAGGAGGCTTATACAGTAGGGTACGGATAAAGTCCTTTTAGCATAAAATAGTAATTACCATTTTGGTTGCGGCTATTTGTTGTTAGCTTCCTACTGTAGCAGGAGTACAATAAATTAGATTCATACACGAAATGCAAAACCCTACTTAATATTTTGAAACTAATATCACATTAACTAACGCGTGTAACATGAATAATATAATCATTTAGAACCGCATTTTAAACATAAACTACTAATGAATGCTGCAATGGATATCATATTTTTCGTTATAAATATAATATAATCTTACTAATATTACAAAAGGTAAAATTTGAGTGTGTCATGACTGTAAATATTTGTAACTTCTTCACGTCGAAACGGCTGTACGGATTTACATGAAATTTGGAACAGAGATAGTTTCTTAACTTAACACATGGGCTACCTACTTTTTATTTCGAAAAAAATAGGTGTAGGATTGTGTATTTATTTTTACTTGAGCGCCCACAGGAAAATAAAGCTCAGATATTCCTAAATTGGAGATATTGCTTCGGAGGTAAGCCTCGTCGAATTTGTCCTGACATAACATGTTTGTAAATCGAACGAGCCGCGCCCCAGTTTTCACCTCCAAGAATTTAATAACGTTTCAAATTAGCTAAATAATAAACTGTGACGTCAGATGCAGGAAATGCAATCTCGTTAGTATGGAGGCGTAATTAAATATTAAAGCGGAGTGACGTCACAGCTTATGCCATTGATTTAGTTCAACGGTTCTCAAAGTGTTCGCAGAGTAGTGGAGTTCCGTAGAAGGATGTTTATTTTTATGATGGTATTTTGAAAGCTTTGTATTTTAAATATCAATTATTTAAAATTCAATGTCGTAAATTTCCTTTAAGATTTAATTTTTTTTTTCAAGAAATATAAGGCTTTTAATAAAAGGATTTTATTTATTTCAAAGTTCTGCCCAAATAATATCGACCTGATAATAATAAAAACATAAAATACGACATAATAGAGTGGTCGCAGACCCGTAGGACGGCCTAGATATCGCTGGAGTGATGAAGTCCAAAAAGATCTTAGGGACCTAGGCATCCTTAACTAGCGAGAGCTGGCTCAGGATCGTGGAGCGTGGCGTGATCTGGTGTCGGAGGCCAAGATCCACTTTGGGTCGTTGCGCTCAGTAAGTTAGTTAGTTTTTTTTTTAATACGACAGATCTGAGGACCTCGTTTTTAACTTTTAAGTCACTCACACAAAAACTAGAAATTTGGATTTAGATTCAGACAATGCTTATACCTACTCAATATATATAATTAGTATGTAAGCTTCTAAATAAAATCAGAAGTCAATCTTTCTGATGTTCAATAAATGTGCAGTAAGTATTAAAATTGGCTAACCTAAGTATTTTGGGGGTTAAGTAAAGCATGTCAGAGTTTAAAAAAGGTTCTGTCGCCAAAAAAGTTTGAGAACCACTGATTTAGTTGGCAATATCGTACCTGTAACGTAACTTGACAGTTGCAATAATACGTTTGTTAAAATGTAATTTAGTACCGAACAGTTTTTAGAGGGGTTGGTAATTGATTGGTAGGGGTTCTGTAAGATAATGGCAGATTCTATAATCGCCTTCTGAAATTAATATCTTGCAAGGAAATAAACGGTGATTTTGTTCAATTTAACTGAATCAAGATACAAGTTATAATAATTAATTCTTTATTTCGGACAATGAATATTCATACATTGTTAGAAAGGCTTACAAATTAAGTTCATCATCATATTATCATCATATATTTAAGAGCTAGGCTCTTGTCGGTGAAGTAATTTCCAGTTTATTCTACATTCCGCTTTTTCTTTTACGTCTTTATATAATGAAACATTAATTAGGTTAGTAAACTAAAATACTAGTATCATACGGTACAAAACGATTACCACGGCATCGCGGCAGTTATGATTCGATATCGATTTCTTGATATAGAAAATATCACAGTGAAATGTTGTTTAGTGTGTATATATTTTGTACGATCGTCAATACTGGAAGAGTCCATGCATAACATAAAAGTTTTACATTTTAAGCAAAACTGTTCTCTGTGCGGTTGGCCGCCGCCGCGACTGATCGGCTCTCCTGATGATGAATCGCATACCGATTCGAAACATGTCGAGCGATATTCGACTTCTACGACGTGAGTTAACCCGTTTATGTATTTCAAAATAACATAAATATTATCTGCTAAAGTTATATCCTACATGAATATGTACTTAGTCCTGATTGAGCATTCAGAAAACAAATCACAAAGCATAAAGATACAGTCTACGACAGACAGAAATACAGACCAATGTAGACTGCAAGCTTATGAATAGGGTTCCGTTGGCAGATGAGAGTAATCCAATACCTGTCTTTATGTCTGTGCAATTAATGGACCTACAAAGGAAGATGGCATGTGTAAAGATAAAAATTTCTAAATATTCTTCAATTTATATTTATAGAATAAAACTAATTATATCGCGTATATTTATTTGAGCCTCCCTGACGTTTCGGTAACTTTCCAGTTACCGTTATCAAAGGTCAAGGTTTTTAGGATTAGGTTTTTAAATCATATTTATAAAATGGGTAGTCAGAGTAAAATGGGTAGTAATTTCCACGAATGTAGCTTTAACAGAGAAAAATTGGAAGAAAGGGAGGCTCATAAACGGCACAATAGGATCTTGTACAGTAAACGGCGATAAAGTTTGCACATCGATCTTTGGAAAGAGGCAATCGGCTAATTTCGACTTCGTATAGCGATATCTGTGTCGCACACACCATGACGTTTGTTTTGTCAGTCGTGGTTCAAATGCGAGAGAGTGCAGTCGCATATCCAAGTCAATATATATATAGAGTTGCTAAAACTTACACAAAGTTAAATTTGTACTATGGCATCTATAGGGAAAAAAGGTAAGCCGTTACTTTGCCAGTCACGCGAAATTATCTACAATGTTTATAAATATTTTGTAACTGAAGCCGACCAATCTTAAAAACATGAGAATGTTAATGTAAGTAATTACACTTTTTGTCGATCTTTAAACCCACATTTAAGTATCCTAGTAGTATAACATCAGTTGCTAATGCTCAGTCAACCCCTTTTAGGAATGTGGGCCTGAATATATATATATAGAGCAACACAACGTTTTAATTCACCGTCCATGATATAAAGAAAATTATATGTATATTATTTTTCCCCAACAAGAACATTATAGCAATTACTATATATAATCACATCGAGTTTTACAGCTCTATATATTCCACGTGAAATCAAAACAAAACAACAATAAAGTACTTAGTTCTAAATTCAAATTCTGATGAACGATTAATCTAATAATTGATGTACATGGAAATTAGCATTCGTTTGTATTCGGAAATGCGATGATTGCCGATGTGCATTCTTTATCGCCGTTTACTGTACACCTTTTACTGTCACATATAATGCCATAATTCTCAGCACGTTTGGTTCATAAACCATTTTGACTTACCTACGCTACTTTGTTCTGATAAGTTCTGAATATGTTTTGAGACACTGAAGCATTTCCTCTTTACCCTTACCATGACTTAAGGTCTTCGCACATTATAACAACTCAATGGCGACTCGATTCTATGCCAAATATTGAAATTTAAGCCCTATGTCATATTTACTAGGTTTAATTTCAAAAAATGATATTAGTAGTGGACGACGAGTGGACGACGCGTCGGTGCATCGTCGAAATTAGACCTAGTTAATATGACATAGGGCTTATATTTCAATATTTGGCATAGAATCGAGTCGCCGTTGAGTTGTTATAATGTGCGAAGACCTTTAACGTGACAGAATAGTACAGCGCCCCTAGTGGTTACTTTGTAGAACTACAATTCTCCATACAAACCGTTTACGCTGTCGCTAGCGAGTACTGTCACTGTAAACTCACGGTAAGGGTACTGGTCCAAAACAATACTCCGCGAGTAAAGACAAAGAGTTTGAGTAATTGGAATCCTTTTAGTAATTATAAATTTAACGAATAATGTTCTTGGTAATTCCTGTATTTCGAGATTTTAACGTGCCGAGTACCGGGTCTAATGATTACGATATTTCGGGTTCAGCTTAATTGATCATTATGATATCTTTGTGGTCTATTTTTGGAACAGTTGAATAAATATTATTATCCCTGTTATTTCTTGGCATTTTTTCTATCCTGTGGAAAAAAATTACGTCGTATATTTTATCTACTTACTATTTTCAGAACCAAATTCTCAATATCAATTACAGTCAATGATACTAATTCGACATCCTGACTCGTTCGAACAAATAAGAACTGTACAAAACTAAAAAAGAATCTTAAACTGAAATAAAAATTGTGTTAAAATTATATTTTCTAGAGAAAGACGAAAACAAAAAGACCTTTCGCACTATCTTGCAGCAACACAAATATTTGCTTGAAACCCCAAGCGTAAAATGGAAGCTATAAGAGAAAAAAGTAAAACTCTTAATTTCCTGCTGCACCAAACCTTTCAATGGTACCTACATTTATTTTTGTTGGTAACATTGACTTTAAAAAAGGATAAAAATATTCACAAAAGGCTTACAGTTTTCCTACTTTTCAAAAAATATTATGAGGTCCGAATGGTTTACCCAGAGGTATGAAACAATATGTAATTTTTTTATTATCTATTCAATCAGTTATTTAGGTAATTCTAAAAACAATACGATATTTCCAAAATACAATTACGTTCTGCTTTCAATGTGTGTTTTTCTCGGTATATCAACACCTAAAAGTAAAATGACACAACGCAAATAGCAATCTTGACGTGATCTTGCTATTATAGCGATCGTTGGGCCGAATGCTACTTATGTGTTAGTTAGTTGCACTGCCAACAATTTTTCTGCTGTGCCCTAAGGTTGACTAGTAGAGAATGCCTCATGGCATTAAGTCCACCTTTTGTACGATAAGTTTTCTTTCGTGCAATAAAGATTAAAATAAATAAATAAATAAATGCGGCCCTAGCTTAGGATATTTGTAGCTCGTCATTAAAATGATGTATCAGAAGAATAAAAGAAAGGACAACTACTACTACGATGATAAAAGACAGGCAATGCCAAACAATTTCACCTAATGTTTATGTGGTGATATACCTACGCGTTATTTTTTTAATGCGAAGAATGCTATCGCAATATTCGAATATCACGATATTGAAGCAATAATTTAAATACCTACCCTATGTGTCAAATGGCGGGAATATAAAGTGATATAAATCCAAGTTTTGCTTAAAATTATCTGAGCTCCTTAACTTTCCGTAACAAGGAGCCTTCCTTTCAATGTAGCGAAGTTTTGGAAATAGATAGTAGACGTCTAAGCATAAATTCGACGCCAGTATTAATTAATACCGTCCATTAGCATCGCTTGCTTCCAGAGTCTGCTCTAAACGCAATTAGGAGACAGCGAGGAGCCGCGACACCGCCTGCTCTCAACCTAAATATAATTCGCGCTTTAATAAGATTATTCCACTGAGTGTTCATAAGAAAATATTGTTATACAGTGCTTTGATGCGGCGTGATAGTTTTGAGAATAAATCTATTGTATATTCGTGTGCATACGAGTGCTGTAGTTTTACCGAACGAGTACAATTAACTAACTTACAATCTAAGTATAATTCGCACTTTAAAAAGGTTATTCCACTGAGTCTTAATAAGAAAATAATTATTGTTATGCAGTGCTAGCTTTGATGTGGCGTGATAGTTTTGAGAATAAATCTGTTGTAGCTACCTCGTGTGCATACGGGGGTGTTGTAGTTTTTCAGTACGAGTACTATTAACTAACTAACAAACTAAGTATAAGTAATTCGCGTTTGAAGAAGATTATTATTTATGGATTTATTAAATACTGAGTGTTCATAAGAAAATATTGATATACATTGCTAGCTTTTATGTCGCGTGATATTTTTGAGAATAAATCTGTAGTGCTCGTGTGCATACGGGTGTCGTAGTTTTAGTTACTTTAGTTGTACTATTACTCTCAACCTTAGTATAATTCGCACTTTTAAAACAATATTCATTGAGTGCGAGAAAAATAAAGAGAACAGTAAGAAAGTAATGTTCGAAAGGGACATCATTTCTAGATTTCACTTTTAGTCTTTCAAGGTTTAAGTATAAAGATAAAGCTCACACCTGAAACTTTTTCTATTTATTTATACATATACATATATCTAAATCAAATAATTGTTTCTAACTTACTTAAATTGACGCAATAAAATAAACTGGAATTCTTATAAATTCAGTAAGTTTTATTTCATTGTTTCTAGTTAACTGTAGTCATTTGTATCAAAACTTTCTTAAAATATATATCACGGATTTATGGTATGCTCGAGTGCTTTAAATCTATGAAAATTCCTCTTATTTTGTTGTATAAAAGCGTTCATTTAGAGCTCGCCGTCGTGTCTAGGTGCAAATTCGCGAGTAAATGGCATTAGGCTTCTCTCCGGCTCAATGGTTCGTAGAGCGACCCGGGATGGGGTCTCGGTGTCGGTCTGTTCGCGTACACTGCAAGTTGCAACTGAGATGATTTGTGACTTATAGGATATTCGTACAGCATTTGATAAGTGGTCAATACTTGGCATTAGGCATCTCTTCAGCTCATTGGTTCGTACTGTTCGTATAGCGACCCGAATGGGGTCTTGGTGTCGCTCTGTTCGCGTACACTGCAAGTCGCAAATGAGATGATTTGTGACTCATAGGATTCTTGTACTATTTTTTACTCTAATGATTGAATAATAATAGGTAAGACACTTGAAATTCGTCTGTCAGTCTGTCCGTCTGTTCGTCTGTCCGTCGGTCATTAGCTTCTCTTTGGCTCAATGCTTCATAGAGCAACGCTGACCGTCTGTCCCTTTGTCTGTTGGTCCTTATTTCCACCTGACATTAAGTTGTTTCTCTCCTACTCAATGGTTTGCAAATGAGATGATACTTGTCACTAATAGGATTCTCGTACCGTTATTGCGCTAACGGTTCATTTTTAATATGTAGGTAGTGTCTACACACTTGAAACTCATCTGTCCAGTCTATTCGTCTGCCCGTCTATCCATCTGTTCGTCTATTCGGTCCGTCTGTTCGTATATCCGTCTGTTCGTCTGGCATTAGGCTTTTCTCTGGCTCCATGGTTCGTAGAGCGACTCGGGATGGGTCTCAGTGTCGGTCTGTTCGCGTACACTGCAACTGAGATAGCTTATGACTCATAAGATATTAGTACAGCATTTGGTGGTCACTAAGTGGCAATGGTTCGAGGAGTGACGCGGGTTTACTCGTTGTGTACTTCGGTCTTCCGACGTACAGTGTACAGTCGTCATCAGATATATCGCAGCATATAAAGAGTTTATAAATATATAGAACATGTACTGTGATGCCCAGTCAATAAGAGTCGTGTTCAGATATTTATGAACGCCTTATATGCTACGATATATCTGATGGCGACTGTACATATAACGAAGGTGAGTCGTGACTCTTGGGTTTTGGATCTATGATCATACCTGAGGATAAGTTCTATAGGCACGTTTACCAGCAAAATATGTTTAAACTGCGTTCTAATTTGAACGACGTTCACCCAAACTCTTTTACTGCAAAAAAAATCATTTAGACACAAATGTTCCCATGTGCTAATTTTATATATTTTAAACGTTTGATATATATATCCCACTAGACGGATGCATATTTAATGCGGATATGAGATGACTCATGTCGGGATTCCCGATGAGAAGTAAATATAATGTGACCTCTTTTTTCTCTTGGTTCGGCTTACTCATGGTAAAATAGGTGACTTGGCTATTTGCCAACATATTATATACAAAACAATAAATTATATATATGGATTATTATCTAGAGTAAAGGTTGGTTGATGATTGTGAGCGTGTTATTATTATATCCTTAGCAGGTAGTACCTAAAACTAAAAGAAAATTGACGAAGTGATATAATAGTGGCGGTTATGGCCAGACATGATTTTGGCAAATTAAAGCAGTAGATTCATTAATAGTTGAACTAATTCCAATTGTCTTTCAGAATAGTTTATTATTTTATTTAAATAAAAAGTCAGTACTAATAGCGGACTAAATGCCAAATGGAATTCTCTATCAGTCAACCATATGACCAAACAGAGATACTAGAATTAGTGCTGAGCAGAAATTTAATTGTACTGAGAACATTTAATTAAATATATATAATAGTTCCTTATGTGGAACTCGTTGCACGTGGGCTCTTGAGGCACTGTGTATAATATTTTTTAATCACTGTTGCTGCCATTTATTTCAATGTAATTTTACTCCGTTCTTTGATCCGAATACTTAACAAAATTATTTTTAATAAATGTAGCTAATATATTATGGACCACTGTCTGAAATAAATAATTTTGACTTTGACGCTGATTGTTTTCCTATCCGTTCAAAAATAGAAATTTTTCTCTATCATCAAACATGTTTCTTATAATTATTGTTTCAAAAAACTTCTAGAAATTTACAAAATTCACGCAGAAAACTGTTTTTGTCTTTTAACTTATTTTCGACTGCACGCAATGAAAGCATGAAATATATTTATAATATGTTACTATCTAGATATCAAGGAAAAGATAAACTTCAAAAAGTAGGTTCGAAGTTGCTAATATTTTTGTAATAATATGCAAAAAAAACGAATAAGGTCTTCAAGTTCCAAAGGTGCGCCATTGCAGTGTACCTCAGCATTAACGCAAATTATTAGCGCAACTTTAACCCCCTCCACCCACCATTCTTTCGTGTCCGGCGACGCTTCACGATCTCTCAATAGATTCATTAAGACTCTAACGAGATCTTCCGAAAGGGAATTAGGAATGCTTTGTTTTGCCAAATGCGATTTATTTTCGTCTGTTACAATATTCTCCCAAGGGTAGTATGGCAGCTTTTGCCGAGAAAAATGAATAAATTATAATGGAATTAAACTTGTGCCTACTATCTAATGGGCGGAATAATATCTAGGAAGGAAATGAGGGGCTTAGGTAAACGTGCGGTTCGAACTTCGTTTATTACACTTGAAAACACGTCTTGCGTATTCCAATTTTTTTCCCATACATTCAGCTTCAAATAAAATAGCTAGTCTACTTCAAACGATTTGACCCTTGTGAAAATTAAATAATGTTCAAGCTTTTATCTATTAAGCACCTTTTTCATTAGTCTTCACACTAATATTATAACGGCGGAAGTTTGTGAGTGTGTTTATGTGTATGTTTGTCACTTCTTCACGGTCAAATATCTGGACCAATTTTGATGGAATTTGGTGTGGAGGTAGCTGATACCCTGGATTAACACATAGGCTTATTATCCCGAATGTAATGTTCCTGTGGGATTAGCGGGTAGCACCGCAGAGGGCAGCTAGTATTTTATATGTTTGCATATTCTTTATCATATGTTTGTGCTTCCAAAGGTTGAACTTCATTTCAACTCCAAACTATGACGTAGAAATAAAGTTTGTGGAAAGTGGCAGTTCGGCTCGGGTATATTGACAGGTCAACGTCATACCAAAAGTAAACTATTTAGACAATATACAAGCCGATAAAACCAAGCAAACTCTTTAACCGCTA
This sequence comes from Apotomis betuletana, assembly GCA_932273695.1. Taxonomy (NCBI): domain Eukaryota; kingdom Metazoa; phylum Arthropoda; class Insecta; order Lepidoptera; family Tortricidae; genus Apotomis; species Apotomis betuletana. The sequence goes on along the minus strand of OW026314.1, from coordinate 15,431,289 downwards.
CCGTACTGTATCATTTATTCAAATCTTTCTAAGCGTGCTTCCTTTTTAACAACTGTTTGCCAAATTATACCGACAGCGATAAAACTTTGCACAAAAACTCAACGTTTACAACCGTTAAATTTACGTCACGTTTACTTAAGTAATTTGGTATGCAAATGTCGACATTAAACACCTTTATTGTGGCACTAAACGCAAATCGATCGGAAGCGTCGACTCACAGCCGAACGCTCAAATCACTGATTTTGGCAAAAGGTATTTTTCAAGCCGACTGCAACCGCGAGATAAGCGACTGCGAAAATGTGACCGAATTTCAATCAAATTTATGAGTTATAATAATGATTATAGGCACTTTATCCGTCTGCCGCATAAAATTTGCAATTTGACTGAAAAGGTGAACTCTGCCGTGACAAATTCCCCGGCAATCGCAAGGCGTTGATAACGATTCGCCAAATTAATCTCGCGGCAAAAAAACGTGCTGGAGGGGAATGAAAAACGAAACATTCATATTCATTACGCCTAGATTTGTCGTGAATTATTTACAGTGATTTTTTTGAAATAAAATAAATGGCAGTTGTCACACTTAAAAACTCTAACGTTACACCTACTATGAAAATCGTTTTCATTTTAAAGCTGTTGTTTGTAAAATTTTCATTAAGACCAATTAACTGCTTTGCTTTGATGTCCTAATAAAAACGTGACGATAATAGGTAATATTATTGCGGCGCCTCGACAAAGCAACGTGACGTCTGCAGCCGACACTTTTATACTTTATATTTGTTTGCCGCCTCTGATTACTCTCTCTGTAACTAATTCCGAGTTGCAATCATTACGGCATCGACAAAAGTCACCGAGTGAAATCTTTGTTCCTCCACCCCACGCTGGACCGCTCGCAGCGATTGAAATTTAAAATATTGTACCCTTTGCCATTATGCAAGCTTATTCACCCTTGAAATATCCCTAGGGGGCGCCAGGTACAACGATTGGGGAAAATATTTTACACTTGTTACTAAGGATGTCGCTTTCAAGTCGGTTATTACTCGATCGTAATCTCAACTCCCAGTGGAACTTCACGTAAAAGACACAAGGTTTAAATCCGCGTGCTCGCTGATGCAATTTCATCGGAATATTTATGAAAAGCACTTAATTAGTGTGTCGAGAATGAAAAATTGTTATTGATACCGAGTTGATTGAACTGGCGATTCATAACTATGTCATTTTGATGTGGAGCTAATGAAAATGCGATTAATCACTCTCTCGCTCACTTTCAGCGCTTTTAGTGGAATGGCATGCGTAGCGTGATTGTATCATTTGTATTATGCTCGCCGACAACGTCGTTGTTGACACAAAATTAAATGGACATTCATTGCTGCAATCGTAAATTAATGTCGCAAAGTTTATCGTGCCGCTAGAGCTATTTTATGTGAACGAAATGATATATTGCGCTGTCTCAACCTAAACTTAAGTCTTTAGAGTGGCTAAGTTAGTTAGTAGTTTAACTTAGAACCCATGTTTACAATCGTCCAATTTTAATTACTTTTTCGGTAAGCACGGACAAAGTAAGAATAAGTAGGTACATATTTTTTTATGGAAATGTATTAATTCCTTTTATGACTAGCATAATAAATGTGCGTTTTCCAGCTAATCGCTTTGAATTCATTAGTGACTTAACGTATATAAAAGCCGTATACTTATGCATATATTTACCCAAACCTTCGTTTATTAAAAATAATAATAATTCCATTAATTTCCCCACCGCTTTCATGTCGAACCCTCGCTAATTACCAATAAAACGTTCGCCAGACCAACGGTAAAATCCATCTAACTCCTCATTAGTCGACGCAGATGCACACCAACGCATTTCTGCGTTAGCGCCGGTTCACTGGGCAGTTTACTTGATAAAATAAATTGAAACAAAACAAACGGCCATAATCCTACCTCTGTGAAGTCGGGGAAACGAGGCGGAAGCGTGGCTAATATGTGGATACTTCGCATTCCTCCAGATGAGTATTTATTGTTCGATCCTAATATGTGGCTATCGCTTCAAAGGTTTTTGTAGTACTTACTCGATAGTGAAATACCTGAAGGGAATGATTTGAACTGATTTCCTGGCCATTGAAACGACACGAATTCTCAAAAATCGGAATCGGCAGTTTTATCACTTTCAATTTTGATTTTCGAATATCCGTGTAAAATTTACAGATGAACGCTGCACGCTGGCATTACAAAGTTGATACAACATTTTTCGTTTCTGGGACTACTTTAACTGGCGTGTGAGTTGAATCTAAAAATACGCCTTAAATGCATCGCTATCAACCTCAATCATTAGCTAAACTTTTATACTTTGGCTTGAATTAACGATTAAACAGATTGTTATTGAAAGTCCTATTATACATCGTGAAAACCTCTTCATTATTAATCTGATTGGAACGTTCAGTGTCCCGTCCGAAAACAAAATCGTCCCATCAGAAAACGCGGCGTCGACTATCGGCACATTTAAATTCCTAACTAAATTTAAGCCGAATTGAAGTGTCATGCGTAACGAGACCCAGCTAGGGTGGCCATTCGTTAGTCTAACTCTTTTGGTAAAACGACCCTAGGATAAGCCGGCTGTTCTGTTAACATTCTTTTCAATAATGATGGGGAGGGGAGATGTAAGTGCCCTGTGTCTTGTTTATTGGATTTTTTGTTGCCATCTACATATGAATGGATATCGCAATCTGTCGGACGTCGGAGGGCATCGAGCGGCTATTGTTACGCTAATCTCCATTGTATGTACGATAATGTTTGCTCTAGTTATAATTAAGCAAACATTTTATTTATGAATGGACTTTCCAGACTATGCTAATTCAATTAAGGATGAATCAGACAGTATCGACGCGCCTTTTCCTACGATCCGTACGTGGGCAGCCATCAGTTTCAATTACGTCATGTGGGTTTCAACCCACACTTTCAACTCAACTGACCACACAACGTAATCATGACTAATTTTCAATTTTCTTGGAAAAACTGTTTGGTTATTCTAAGTTGCGCACAAATCCATTATGTTATTGCAGTAGCTGTAACGAAATACATTAGCGTTAACTTCGACCAAAATTGAATGAGCGCGACTCCCAAGTTTTCCTTATCCACTCTGAAGTTTTACTTTAAAGTAACACGCGTGTCGGTCGCTTTAATAAGTCTGCGCGCATGATAAATAGGATCAAGTGAGGGAACGTACGATTGTCTCGCCTCCTTTTCTTGTACATTAGGAAATAGATGTTCTATCTTTATCGCGCTAGGGTTGTGAGTTTAGATCATTTGTGGACTAGGAAACTTAATGAAAGTGTGGCCCTAGCATCATTATTGACGGCTTTGGAGATAAAAAGCTTTTGCTTTGAAAACGTATGCCGCTTTCGCCTCCAGCCGAGCGTGCTTAAGCGATTTCGAGCCGCAGCCGATTGGAGATTTTTATTTTCATTTAACGTAAATCCGGTGCAATCTTTACTGTGTATTTATTATCATTATAAAAAGTGTATTTTTATGTCTGGTTGTAAACACTTTATTCTACACAAAAACAGTTAAAAATACATTTATAAAAAAAAAATACAGGTACAACGGTGACCCTTATCCCTCATAAAGGTGTATCTTCCAGTTAACCTTTGAGCAATTGAGTGAACACGGGAAGAGGATACTTCTTCAGCCTGCATTTATATCGATGATTGACAATTGAAATTAATATTTTCTTGAATTCGATAATACAATAAAAAGTCGTAAAATGGTTGTGTTACCAACTAAACGTATTTAAACGGTCAAGTGAAAATACGTAGACACCTTTATTTTGAGTAGGTTTACACACAGGTAGTAATTTCTCCAGTGGCGCGGAGACATTCCCGGCAGTGGGTTCGTACTCCGAAAAAAATCCGGCTCAGTCGTAGAGAGGGCTTACTAAACCTGAAACAGTTCAGCCCTGGTTAATTAAAAACACAGGTAGCACGAGTAACTACTATCCGTATCATGTATCATACCAACGCGAGTATCCATATATTCATACAGCGTAATGTTATAGGGTTGCTAGTTTTGCAGAATCCGCGCTTTATTTTAATTGCACGTAAATAAATTACAATAGCAACCCCACAACTAGCCTAACAACTGTTTTCGAACGACTATCCGTGACGCACGCGGGTATTAGGCGGGTACTCTCGTATTAGTTCCGCACACATGCACTTGTTTGTCACCTACTTTGTCTTAGGATTTTTTTCGAATTAACATAGTTTGATTAAAAATGCCGTACAGAGGGTTCCATACAAACTATGAAAGCACTCTACTGAATATTGCTCTAACAAAAAGATAAACAGGTTTGATGCACAAACTTAACATTGTAGTTATTTTGCTAATTGCAAAAAAAATGGTAATGTAATTACTAATTTACGTTTTTCGGACTATTTCTTCCAAAACATTGGGCTATGATGATGTTACTTACCCTATTAGGTTTTGATTAGGTATTGGCAGGTGCCCCAACAGGGGCTCCGTTTTTACCGACTGATGGACGAAACCCAAAAATATAATAAGGTGCGTAATAAGCATAATCTTAAAAACTGTGACAAGTTACATAATACCACTATAGGTCTATTACGCTAACGCGCGCATATCCATATGAGTACAGCGCGATATTGTGGGGCAACCCCGTTTAGTAGAAACTAGTAGAATAGAATACCTACTTACTATTAACATAGATCTGGTTTAGTGTCAAAATTGTAACTGGTATCGTTGTGTGAGTAACAACGTTGCTTCCTATGCTATGTACTAATTATTCAAATTTGTAAATAAGGCTAAATAATTTCTACCATACTTATTATGCTTAGGTGTAGGTACTAATGAAGAATGTTACGAATTTGGGGCTTCGACGAGAAATCTGATAATCACTAACAAAATGTTTATAAAGCTAGAAATCTTAATATACGTTTTAGTATATCAAAACGAGCTTTCCATATTTCACTTCCCAAATAAAATCTAGAAATGAATACGAAACTTCTCATTACCTTAACGATATGATACTCGTAAATGTTAATACGAATACTTAATTGAGTTATTCAGACTGAATAACCACCGCGTAGTAAATGAACCGTCACTTGTACCTGTTTACCTGGTTTATTACTCCGTAGTTTGAAATGATCCGACTGAATAATTCCCACAGGCCGAATGAGTGTTCGCAGCTTCATTCAAACAAAATTGCAGTCATATTTTTGGAATTTAAATGTATTGTTTTAAGTTGCACTGTTTCACCATTTGTTTGCTTTGTGTTGGCTTACAATATGGCTTTAAAACCTGAAATTTAAATAAAATAACAATGGTTTAAGCAATTTACTTAAATTGGTCGTACGCGGGTAGCAAAGAGCTCAAGATGTATGTACGAGTGTCAGAAGGTATGGAAAAATAAAAACCACAATTTTCTTTAGTTTTTTAATAGTACATTACTGTAGACCCCTAGAAAGAAGGGCTTCCCGGGTGAGGAGTTATAGACGGATAGTGATACGAAGCCGGCAAGCCCTTTTCACGGCTAAGGCATACTGCTTACTTTATACTGCTTTTCTCAAATACATGCAATGCAATAAAAAATGCGCCACTACACAAAAAAATATAATTCAGCTGTTTAGCCTGTTCATGAACACAGCCAGAACAATGCCATGTTTAAAAAAGTTACTTCCCGGCCTAGGCCTTCAACTTTGTATGAAATGCCTTGACAGTTCTCTCGAGTTGTTTTGCCCGAAACGTGATTCTTCAAGGCCTGTTATAACACACGTTATGACGACATATCATTGCATGTTTGAGAAATAATTATTTATCTAAAAGCTTAGTGTTTTAAGAAATACATTGCAAAATGCGTGTTTTTACATACACTTAGTAGCTCATGCGCGCGTTTGTCACGTCAGTCACGTGACGGCACTCCTGCACATAACCAACTGTCTAATTTCACGTACTACCCGGTCAAGTTAAGTATCCGCCTGATGTAAAGAACCTAATCAGCTACTAGGCACCCTAAGGAGGCAGGATGACAGTTAAGTACACCAGTTCACCTGCTGAGACAGAAAGCTTACTGGTGGAAACTCAATTCCCAGGATGCAAGGTAATTGATAAGAACAAATGGGAGCAACATAGGACAAACTACCAACCCACCGAGAGTGAATGGAAGACAGCGGAAAACATAACAGACCTAAACAAAACCATCTGGGCAACGAAGAGTTTTGACAACTTTAAATCACCAGGACTAGATGGAATATACCCAGCCTTATTAAAGTGGGGAGGAATAGCTCAGACCGAATCAATATCCAAACTTGTCTGCAGCTGTATTGCCTTCCGATATATACCTAAGCAATGGAGAGAAGTTAAGGTAATTTTTATACCTAAACCCGGAAAAAGTGACTACACTGACACAAGGTCATTCAGACCAATCAGCCTAACCTCTTTTATGCTTTATGGAACTTTAACGCGACCGGGTTGGCGAGTTGCGAGATCGCCACCTTGTACGTAAAAAGAGACTATTAGATTTAAGGAAGAGATCTCTCCAAAATTGGTTGAATTAGACCCCATGTCACTCCCAGTTCTTAAATTATTAGTGTCCTAATCGCATTGGTCAGTATGACACATATGTTTCTTATGAAAATCTCTTTTTTTATGTGTATTATTTATTAAATAATGCAAACAATTATATAACAATTCGAAACAATAAAACTAGTTCTTAAAATAAACCTTGAAGTAAAAATTCATAACTAAAATGAAAAATAAACAAGGTATAAATAAATAGAAAATGTTATTGGTAGTTTTTTTTGTTCCACGTACCCAATTATCCCTGTTCAAATCAGGCAAAGCCAACGACGCGAGCCAAGTCAAATAGGCGTTGCGTGTATCGAAAGACCTCCAATAACGGCCGGGTAATATTAATCTACTGCTAATGTGGTTTCCCTTGCCCTCTGGCGGCATTTAGACTACTGAATTCGGTCGTATTGATGACTTCACTTTGTCTACGTCGCCTGGTCGCTTCCTCGGTGGGACTTTTGGTCGAGTGTGGAAGGTGACTGAATGTTTACCTAAGTCATCGCACATAGGTCAAATTATGCTTTGAATTTAAATAATGTTTACAAAGAAGTCAAACGCAGCGTCGAAAATGCCAGAGCTACTGGTCTATCTTGCCATTGCGACTTGGGCTCCCCTTTTTGCTTACCATCAGGCGAAGTGGAGCCACTATGTTGTGTCGTTATAAAAAAAAAGTCCTGATTGAAGGTTTGCCAACTGGCCTGGTGCTTATAATCGTCTTATCTTTTCTATTTTTTTCATACAATATATTCATATATAAAATAATAAAAAAGGTATGTATAAAACCTTACTCTAAATAACTCATAACACAATAAAAAGAGGTCATAGGGGTAAGAATACCTCATCTTAAAGGTCCGCCTGCGGCATGGTCCCCAGTGTGCGGGCGAGGTTAACTCTTTGTAGTCAGAGAGATTCTCTGGCAGAGAAAATAATATGTTGCAGTTACATTTAGCTTTTTCAATATTTATTAGGAAAATTATGAAGGCGACATAGCGCAGTCGTTAAAAAGCAATAAAATGAAAACGGTGTTTATTTAAACGACTTAATGACCATTCTCCTTGGATCTCGGTCTATCCGGTTTGAGAATAGCGACTGTAAGCGACGGGTGGCTGGCACTGGTCGAGAGGAACGAAAGTAAACGAATTCGGTACACAAAATAGGGGTGCTTAAGTGCATGTACATGCGTGCGTCGTACGGTAGCTGAAGGACAACTAATTGCTATTGGCCGTTAGGCGACACTCACACATGTGCATGCGCTCGCGCATACGTTTATTAAACACATAGAAAACAGCGGCAGGTAAGTATCTATGTAGATATGTAAGTTATATAAAACTAGTGAAAGACAATTATTATTATTTTTTAGACTTTCTTTCAGGTACAGTTCATCGCGTCGTCTACATTCTCCGCCCCATTGTCCGTCAAGGACAATCATCTGCGGCTGTGGGAAGCAACGCTAAACGTGCTACAGGTCTGGTAAGTATTCCAGTTTTTGTTTTTACATCAACAATTCGTATACGTCCGTCGGCGCCTGGGTGCACGTCGTGGACTATTCCTATGGGCCAGACATTTCGGGGTAAGGCCGGGTCTACAATTACCACGACGTCTCCTTTCTTAAGCTGCTTGCCTTCTTGGCACCATTTTTGTCGTGGCAGTAGGTTTGGCAGGACTTCCCGCACCCAGCGTCTCCAGAACCCATCAGCGAGTCGTTGAGCAATTCTCCACATCTTCTTCCGAAACAGGTCACTGTCATCGAAAATTCCAGGTACTGGGAGGTTGGAGGATGAGCCAATGAGGAAGTGGTTTGGTGTCAAACTCTCTGGGTCGCCGTGGTCTGTCGACACATAGCTCAGCGGCCGGCTATTGACTATATTTTCCACCTCTGCCATCAATGTGACCAGCACTTCTTCCCGTGGGGCTCGTTCTTTCAGCACCACTTTCAGGGCTGCCTTTATTGTTCTGATTAATCGTTCCCACGCTCCGGCCATATGAGGACTTACCGGTGAGAGAAATTGCCACTCAAGTTGCCGTACGGACAGTACGTCTGCGACACAGGCTTGTTCGCGTATCTCTTTGAATGATTTTTTCAGCTCGGCTTCAGATCCCCGGAAATTGGTAGCATTATCTGAGTACAACTTGTAGGGCCAGCCTCGGCGTGCTGCCCTTCTTCTCAAGGCCATAATAAATGAGTCAGCTGACAGTGATGGCACCAGTTCTATATGAACGGCTCGCATTGTCATGCACGTGAACAGGACTCCATATCTCTTTTCGTGGCGACGGCCAATTGTCACTTCCATGTTTCCAAATAGATCAACACCACAGTGGGTAAAAGGCCGTTGATGATGAGCAAGCCGCGCTTCCGGCAGGTCGGCCATCCGAGGGGCCGTCGGTCTAGCTTTTCTAATTCGGCAGAAAGGGCATTGTGAGGCGACATTTCGTACAGTAGGACGCAAATTGATTACCCAATATTTTTGTCGAATATCGTTGACTACAGTCTCATTGTGACCGTGAGTAGCCATCTCGTGGTATCGTTTTATAATCAATTTTGCGATATTATCGTGTCCGTCCAAAATAATGGGATGTTTCAGGCTTGATTCAACGCCAGAAACAGCGTCGATCCTCCCGCCGACACGTAGTAATCCGTTCTCATCCAAAAATGGCGTAAGTTTACGTAATCGGCTATTGGTTTGAATTTCCATATTATTTTTTAGCAGATAAATCTCTTCTGAGAATGATTTCTTCTGTGAATAGCGCAGTAATTCAGTTTCAGCGCGCTGCATTATCTGCGTATCGATTCGAATATCAACCGATTGTTTACATTTTTCTATAAATAATAATACGTTCGCCATACATCTCCACAAGCGAATCCATGAAGAAAACTTAGACGGATCAGGAACAATAGGTAAGTCTTCTTTATTTACTGTATATATTGTGTTTACTTGTAACAGCTGATTATTGTTTATTTTTTGTTTTTCAGGATCATACTTCGGCCAGTCTTCGTGCGGCGTGTATAAAAACTCGGGACCGCGGAGCCAATCGCAATCGTCACTCAACTGGTAAGTATTTATCTTCGTGGCTTTGTCGGCTATATTCATATTCGTAGATATATAGTTCCACTCGTGACTCTGTGATAATTCGTCGATTTCGCCGAGTTTATTGGCAACAAATACTTTGTAGTTGCGATTATCGTTTTTTATTTGATGCAAAACGATTAATGAGTCTGTCCAGAAGTAACGTTTAAATGCAGTTAAACGTGTTTCGCGCGCTATTGTGTCGGCGAGTCGGCAGGCGATAACAGCTGATTGTAACTCGAGCTTAGGGATGGTTATATATTTTTTCACAGGTGTCGATCTGCACTTGCTAGCGATGAATGAAACGCACACTTGATTATCTGCGGATGTCTTACGCCAATAGGCTACGGCACAGACTGCAGTTGGTGCTGCGTCACAAAAAATGTGCATCTCTATAGTCGTCTCGCTCTGACGTGAGGTGCTGCAGTGAGCGTCCGTAGCGTGGTCGCGCTCGCTCCCACCTCGCGCGGAGATGAAATAGCATCTTGGTATTCGCAGGCTTGATAAGGTTTGTAACTCCGTTATCCAGCTACGAAAAACTGCATATTCGGTGGCCGGAATCTCGTTGTCCCATTGAGTGCTTGTTTTCCAAATATTTTGAAGCATTATCTTCGCTCGGACAGTAAATGGGGCCAAAAATCCAAAAATATCGAATATAGACATAAATATGCGCAGTAGTTCACGTTTGGTAGGTTTTCGTTGTAATTTTATTATCTCATTCGGAATGCGTTTAAGTGATAAGTCGAAGCCGAACGTGTCGCTAGCCGGGAACCAAAGTAGCCCGAGCGTTCTCTCAGGTAAGTCGTCGCAGCCGGTTTTGAACCTTACGGCCTTATCACTTAGAGTCTCTTTTGGTGTGCATTCTAAAACTTTTGGTTTATTAGATATCCAGTTTCTTATTTGGAAACCACCTCTTCTATGAATTTCAGACACTTCCTGTATCATTTTCATGGCTGAAGCTTCATTGTCCACACTATCGATGTAGTCGTCTACGTAATGTGATTTCAGGATAGCTTCAGCGGCCTCGGGAAATTCTTTTTCAAATCTGGTTGCATTTTTGTTTTTAATATGTTGTGCAACAAAGGGCGAGCAATTCAATCCGAATGATAGTGACGTCATAGCGTAGGTTTTCAGCTCACTATTTACGTTATCGCGCCATAAAAATCGCAGTGCGTGCTGGTCTTCCGCCTTTATTTTAATACGCAGAAAATAGTCCTTGATGTCTCCCATTATTGCGACAGGCTTTTCCCGGAACCTCAGCATAATGCCCATTAAGTTTTGAAGCATATCGGGCCCTTGCAATAGGTAATCATTTAGACATCTGCCCGAAGAAACAGCTGATGCGTCGTGAACTAATCTCAGTTTTCTCTTGTTCGGGTTGTCGACACCGAAGTGGGGGAGGTACCAAACACGAGGATGTGGCGCCGACAATTCCTCTTCCGATAACAATCGAGCATAATTGTTGTCAAATAAATAGTTGATTCGTTCCTTGTATCTTGTTGCGTAGTCTTCGCATGATAACATTTTTCTCTCCACAGTAAGGAATCTTTTATAGGCATTCGGGTAGGAATCAGGCATTTTTAAATCATTTTTCCATGGGAGGCCAACTTCATATTGCTCGTTTATCAGCCTTGCAGAGTTATCAATGCAGTTGACTGCACGAATGTCGTCCTTATTTACGCGTGGCTTAGAGTTCACTCCTATCGCTTCGAGCGCAAACGACCGGCGAACGAGTTCATGCAGTTGTTTACTATCTTCGTTGTAGCTACTTATCTCGCTCGAGTCTTGTGTTGAGTACAGGTGTGCGTCCGCGCATGTGTGCGTCTCCCGCTGAGCAGAATAGGCGTCCGCTGGGGTAGCGATGGAGGGCGTATAGGATGCGTCGGAGACGGCGGCGGCCGGTTTGGCACGCTGATAAATTGTCGTAGTCAACGTATGTGCGGTGGTTAGAGTTCGACCGCGTCGAGCGTAGGCAGGTGTAGGTACGATTCCATTCAGGCACCAACCAAGTCTTGTTAGTGTAGCACAAGGCTCATATTTGCCTCGATAAATAGTGCGTAGGGACATAATTAAGTGGAAATTGTCCTGGCCTATTAATATTTGAGGTTTCACTTTCTCGCAAGTTAAAACGCACTTTAGATGACGTAAATGTTCATAGTCATTTAAGTTCACTTTTGAAAGGTCCTGTGTTGGCAAGTCTAGTTCACTTATCTTTCTCGCACGTACCTCGAACGTCTCACCGTTAATGTTAGAGAGTTCAAAGTTCACCAGTTCACTTTTACACACAATATTAGAGTTCCACGCGCCTCTGATACTTAGAGTTTCGGGCTGACCTTGAATATTGGCACAGTTGGCAAGGTCAGCAGAGATCAAGGTCACGCTAGCCCCATCATCTAAAAGGGCATTTGTGGTAATAATAATACCATTTGGTCCATGTAAGTTTACGCGAACAATTTTCAACATAACACTTGTACTGGGTTCCACAATAGTGTTTGTAACAGTTTCGGTCGTGGGACCCTGAACTTCACTTTCACTGGTTGCAGGTACTTGCGATGTATTGATTAGGGCTTCATTCGCGGCGGCGTTGCGAGGAGGTAGGTTCTGCTTGGCCGGCCAGTGGAGCAGCCGGTGATGACTCAGGCCGCATCCATCGATATCGCACGGCGCGGCGGGACAGGTTTCTTTGCCGTGACCCGGCAACAAGCACTTGTGGCACAAATTATTTATTTTAACAAAGCGCCATTTATCTCTGCGTAGGGCGCGTTTGAATTTCGTACAACTTGAGAGTGTGTGAGTAGACGTTTTGCAGAACTTGCATCTTGCGTTGCAATCATTATTATTGTTTAGCACAGAATATACCGGTACTTTTCGTTCGTAATCCAACTTCTTTGGAAACTTATGTTCGGGTTGTGAATGAATATGAGTTATCCCGGCGGCGGCGATTTTTGTAGCTTCTTTGTGCAGGAATTCGGAGAATAATTGCAGTTTAGCTTTATTCGGATCGCAGTGCTCGTAAATATAATCAGCCCACTTGTTGATGAGCGGACTGGGACACTTCGAAATAACAATATTCAATAATTCCGGGCTTCTTAAATGGTCAGTCTGCTTTATAGACTCGGCAGCTGCAACGTAGTTTTTTATTTTGACAGCAAAATTCACTAACTCGGTGTGATAGGCTTGCGGTAATGGCAGCAACTTTTTAATTTGTGTTGTTATTTTGTGTATAATTAGGTCAGGCCTTCCGAAACGAAGTTCTAGTGCTTCAAGAATGATGGATGGTGAGGTGTCGCTTGTAAGCAGTGATGATACGGTCTCCCTTGCCTCGCCGCGAAGACATTTCTCTAATCTTGCGATATTTTCACTAGCACTATAATTGCATAACATCGTGGATTGGGTATATGATTTTTTAAATTGAATCCATTCGAGTACATCTCCGGAAAATAACGGCAAATCTTTAGACGTGGCTAATCGGGATAAAAGCCGTGTATTTGCGCTTTGTGTGGAGGTAGCTAGTTTTTCCATCGCTTGCGCTAGCTGCTGAAGGTCACGCGGCGCGGGATCTTCACGTACATCTTGGTGACTTTTCTCGAGCCACTGTTCCACCTTTTGAGATGTTCTAGTCAGCGATGACCGTCTGCTGCTACGAGACTTCTGCGATAACTCCTCATCTAGAGCGGCGAGATCGGCCGCTAATTTCTTGTCTATCAAATCTTTTTCGATTTTAGCTTTAGCTTCGGCAGCTTCCAACTCTAATTGCTTTCTCCGAGCCATTAATGAAGACGCATTGGACATTTTGTTCGAAGATTTCGATGTACTAGCGCCAGGCTCTTTTCCTACGCTACCCTCTTTAACTTTAACAGCGGGCTGGTTGCTGGCGTAGTTTAGCTTGATTTGTGTGAGCTCTTCCTTCATAATTCGAGCGATGCATGACTTTTGAGAGTACACTTCATCCATGTTTTGTTCCGTGTCCGGTTCCGTGGTGGGATGCTTCAACTTTTCTCTTTCGAGAGCAGCGCGCGTTTTAACCATTGTGCGCGGAGGCGTGCTGAACATTCCTGTCTTCGTTCTTCAAGGTCCGGTTCGTTAGGATCATGTGTAAGCGACGGGTGCTGGCACTGGTCGAGAGGAACGAAAGTAAAAGAATTCGGTACACAAAATAGGGGTGCTTAAGTGCATGTACATGCGTGCGTCGTACGGTAGCTGAAGGACAACTAATTGCTATTGGCCGTTAGGCGACACTCACACATGTGCATGCGCTCGCGCATACGTTTATTAAACACATAGAAAACAGCGGCAGGTAAGTATCTATGTAGATATGTAAGTTATATAAAACTAGTGAAAGACAATTATTATTATTTTTTAGACTTTCTTTCAGGTACAGTTCATCGCGTCGTCTACAGCGACCTTGCTACGAATTACTGTTAAAGGGTTCGCGGGCCTTAATACTATGGAGATTCAAGTGTAATTTTGTGGCCGGTATATAAATCACCTTGTTACGTCTGTAGGTGTGTTTGTAGACAGGATCCTTGGGGTAGATTTATTTAATCAGGGACTGTAGCTATTACGTTGCTGAAATTGCGAACGCCTCGGACTTGATAGATGGACACAGTGGTCATCGCGTTGAGATAAACATCGCTTGATACCCGGAAGGGTTGAGATAGAATACTGCGCGGAAAATTATTACTGTGTGACAAAAATTAATGAGTTAAATTATTTTGTCCCGCAGTTATAATTTCCCAGTTGAGTTAATGAGTATTTAAGATTTTTCTGTTTTTTTTTTCGTGTTGAGGTTGTGCAATAAAGAGTATATATTCTAATTATTTTGGCCTTACAAAAGGTGGAGTGAAATAAAAGCAATTTTGAGTTTAAATGTGGACGAAAAAAATATAAAACAAAAATTAGAGTATTAAGTAAATGATTTTCTTATTATTTGTTAAATTAATCTAGGTAAAACTTTAATGTTACCCCAAGGTTAATAAATAGGTACCAACATATTTTAAAATCTTTATTACATTATTATTTTTACAAATGTTATAAGTAGTTTCTAAGCTTACGATTTTTTTAAAGAAAAGCACTATGCCGCTTCGCTCACGGTATGTGTCAGGAACGGCCCGTCATGTTTTGTACAGCCGTTAATGGTAAAGGTGTAATAAATTTATCGAAATATTTCAATCCCATAACACATAGTATTTAAAATTCAAATGAAGACCTCAAATGTGAGCGCCGCAGCGCCCCCACTAGCAGGTGCATGTGTGTGGAACTAATGCGGGAGTGCCACGTGCGTCACGGATACTGGGTCCAAAACATTAGTGGTACTAGTTATGGGGTTACATTAGGGGTACTGTAATTTATTTGGCACACACTGCGAAGCATCAACCCTATTGGTCGCAATTGTCGTGCGACAGATAGATGATAAGACAGGTGTCCGTTTCTGACACGAGTGTGAGAGTGACGAATCTGTATTTATAAAAATCAATTGATGTTCGTTTGTCTCGCTAAAACTCGAGAATGGCTGGACAGATTTAGCTGATTTTGGTTTTGAAATGTTTGTCGTAGTCCAGGGAAGGTCTAACCGGTGATGTATTAGCCGCTTACTGACATCAGACCGAATTCCACTCGTGCGGAGCCGCGGGCACAGCTAGTATTCTATGTTAATTTTGTTACTAGCCGACTAGTCCGAGGAATTTTGATTTTTTTCTTATGTATGTAATGTAGGTAAATGCTCCTCACAACGTTACAACTTTGCGAAGTCTAAAATGTTTAAAATAGTAAAATTCAATACCGTTCTAGTGTGTTTGTTTTTTATGTCGTATTATTTTTTCGGCCGGTATGCGTTTTTTTAACCCACTGCTGGGCAAAAGCCTCTCTCATTGATTTCCACAGGTCCCTGTCTGACGCTTAGACCGGTAGATATTGCTAAAATAAAAATATATTTTTATTTTGTTATACGTAAGTCAGTTAAAAAATCACGCACAATAAGGCGTCCCAAATTAATATAACACCCTCCACTACGCCAAGAATCGTTACGTCTATTTCTAAATTTTTATATTTACAACTTTAAATGAAATTGCACGGGACGCGGAGGGACAATTCAGACATAAAACGAAACGGCTATGGGCCGAACTGGTGAGTTTTGGGCGAGGGGCCTCTAAGTCTGCTATCTACAATCAGTTCGCTAATTAGAGTAGAGGAGCGCAGTCGACAAGCAACAGTAGACCAACTCTACTGAAGTTTGTTATCAAAATTGGAAGCAAAAGAACGTTAAAGGAGCATGGGCAAAACGTCCCCACCCCACCCACCAACAGAGATGAGACATATCTCAACTTGTAGATCTCAACCACGTCAAGCAATTTATTAATATACTGACGCTACCATCTATGTAAAACCTATTAGTACCGGCTTTCGCCACATGTACTTAATTACCGAACTTTAATTACGGGAAAATCCCATAGATTTTTGAGTTAGTAAATTTTAAACCACCTTTTATGTGTCATTAAAAAAATATCAGCACCGATGTCATCTCTGTTGGTGAGTGGGGACACCCTCCATACAAATTTGCCCATCGTTCTTTATGATGTATTTAACCTACTGTACAAAACGTACTGTCCGTGAGCTTTCAGATTGGGATTCGGGAAAATCTGCGAGGTTCCTATCTGGATCGCGTAACAGCGAGCAAGACAGGCATAAAACTCGAATCAAATTCTGACAGCTCAAGCTCACGCACACTATACTATAATTTTATCACGTACACGTTTCACCTTCCGACCTAGCGTAACTTTCCCCGACTTTGTCACACGATTCAGCATCCCTTTCGCTTGTGCATTATCGTAAAGAGAGAATGTTTCATGTGCAACAATATCGTGCCATGTTGTGCTAGAGGTGCAGTAACTACTGTTTCACGCGCTCTTCGTCGTGCGATAACAATTACCTGTCCCTGTCGTTTCAGAACTTTCCAAGCAAGCTAATAAGCTATGTCGCGCAATAAACGAATTCGCAGAAGGCTGCGCTAGCACGGCCTACTGTAACTTATATGTACTAGAAGAGAAAATATTCAAAGAAATCAACCGGTTAATTCGCGGAACGATAGCGGCTAATTATAATTAATGACTCTGGTCGCAGCCGTCGGCGCCGGGATTTTATTTGATCCTTTTGCTGAGGTTTGTAGCTAGCTTGTATTAAAAAGCGACAAAACACGGACTTATCTTTCTTAAAAAACATGGTTTAGTACTTAGAAAGAAAGGACTGATTAGTGATCCAAAAATAGACTGCTTTAGTCTCATAAAGAACGCCAAAAGTAGATAAGTCCCATCTATGATCTCACCGGAAGAACAGCGCAAACTTAAGAGCATTATGCTCAAGTGAGACTAGGTTTAGTTTTTGTGTTTACTTTTGCTATTTCACTTAATATGTACGTGGACTATTACACTCGAAAAAAAGTATATTTATTTATTTATTTTATACCTACCTCTTAATAGCTATTTTAGAACTGAGGAGATAAGTTCGAATTCGAAGATCGCATCGTACCTTCCCTCTCGCTCTCGTGTGAAAATGTATTTGATCGAGCAAGATAACGCAATACGAACGTCCAATTTCAATTCTTAACCAACTTGAGCATCGATCCAAGGAGTCAATCAAGAAAAAACTTTACTGCGATCCATTTCCACCGAAGATTGCAATCAGAATGAGGATTAATTTAAAAACTTATTATAGCTAAGGTAAGGTTGGGTAAGAACTAACTGTTAGTGTTACCCCATTAGACAATAACCTATGTCAGTCTTAACCCAACCTACCTTACTTTTTTCCTATCAAATAATCTAATTAGAGTTTTAGGTTTGAAATAAAAGCTTGTCTTTATAAAAAACATTGTACCGAATCAATCTTAATTAACTTTTATCTTTTTCAGGTAAACTACCATAAACTTAGACACAGTTTCTGTAGATGAAGCAATAAGTGGTGAGATGCTGAATTTACTCATTATTTTTATTAACAGACCAGATAATATAAATTAAATTTCACATTGACACACTACTTAAATAACTTAAACAAAAAAACATGAGACACTCATTCAATGAGTGATATAGAAAGTGGTAGTAAAACTGAACATAACTACAAAATGGAGTTCTTAGCTTCAATACTGGTTGAAATCTTGTCACTTGTTCCAATTAAAGCTGAATATCTTGGAATCTACTGGTCCAATTTCCAACAAACATAGCTAAGAATCTCGACAGACAAGTCTATTGATTCCAAAATTTAAATCATGTTACCTATATATCGCCATATATTTTTAGACTTCGGTTTTGACTTTGAAAAAAATAATTAATTAACGACTCCATGGATTTGAGAACCACAGTATTCCTAGTGACTTAAATTAGTTACCGACTCGTAAGGTGACATTGTTTGACACCCAGGTCAGTCTAACAATTGTTTAACAATTTATCTTTTATGACACTGTATATCCTCGCGGTTTGCACATATAATTAACACAAATTATAACGGGTCTATCGGAATATTTCTTATTTACCTTCATTATCTGACGTTTCGGCGTAGTTGCGTAACATGCCGTTGTCATAGATGTACGGTCAAGGAAATTGAAATACTTACATACTTTGACCCGTACTGTCATTGTGACAAAAGCGAAAAAGGTACCTTTTTATAATGACACCCCGATTTTCCGTTATAATTTGTGTTATTTATAATTATATTTTCTGTAGAAAGCTACCGAAGTTATATTCATAATTATAACGAAAATGCATACTACTATTTTCAAATATTCTCAACTGACCCTGTAAAAACGGGGTCAAAATGTTGAACGCACAAGTTGGCACTGATAATTAAGTTGGAGTTTGGACACTCACTTAAATTGGATTGTCCGCCAGTCGGCCCGGTAAATTAGTAAATGATTTCCTGACATCTTAAAACTTTGAAACAACTCCGTATTATCTTGTACTGTAAATAATTTGGAACTTTTAAACAGGTGCTTTTGACTTGATATTTCACATTTTACGAGTATTATTGCAAATCACTACATAGTATAAAACAAAGTCGCTTTATCTGTCCCTATGTCCCTTTGAATGCTTAAATCTTTAAAACTACGCAACGGATTTTGATGCGGTTTTTTTTTATAGATAGAGTGATTCAAAAGGAAGGTTTATCACTATCATCATCTATACATACACATAGTATAAAACAAAGTCGCTTTCTCTGTCCCTATGTCCCTTTGTATGCGTAAATGTTTAAAACTACGCAACGGATTTTGATGCGGTTTTTTTTAATAGATAGAGTGATTCAAGAGAAAGGTTTATATGTATAATACATGCATAATTTATCAGCATTGCACCCGTGCGATGTACTTATATGATGGAAATGTATGAACGCTAGCCCCAGCTTTTATTTGATAGCAACAATGATCACGCCCTCACCTGACGTTATGACATTCCATAAGGACTGTCTTCACTATCACTTCACTACATAGTATAAAACAAAGTCGCTTTCTCTGTCCCTATGTCCCTTTGTATGCTTAAATCTTTAAAACTACGCAACGGATTTTGATGCGGTTTTTTTTAATAGAGTGATTCAAGAGGAAGGTTTATTTGTATAATACATGCATAATTTATCAGCATTGCACCCGTGCGAAGCCGGGGCGGGTCGCTAGTTAGGTATAAAATCATCATCAGAATGTTGGATCATTTTTTATCTTTGCAAAGGTTCCTTCTAAAAATAATAGATAGCGGGCCTATGATTGGTTGCTTTTATCACGCGATGAATAAGTGAAAAAGCATCCGTCACTTTTTGAAAAAATACGTGTGAGTGACAGATACTTTGCCACTTATTTATCACGTGATAAACGCAACCATCATAGGCCCCATCTATTTTCGCCAAACTGACTAATCTTCAACTTAATTATCATTCATTGCTACCAAGATGTTGGCCCCAGTTTCCATTAAAACATATTACAGCTGTAGTGCATTGAAAGAAATTTTGCCAAAAAATGTTTAATATTTTCACCTTCATTTTAATAATCAGTGGTTGCAATTTGAGCGTTCACCACTTGACCCGAATTTAACATGGGTCAATTGAGAATCGAAAGCAGTAGTTTAATTATAATTAAGCCTTTAATTACTTTTGTTTCCATTTTATTATAACTATGTTTTAACTTAGGGTGTGTAAGGGGCCCCAAACCTACATCTCTCAGGGGCCCAAGCCAACCTCACCTGCTCGTGGTGCACGCTGCTGACCAACGGACGAGGCTCTGGCGACCCGCCAACCCGCAAACCGGACCAGCGTGGCGGGTTACGGTCCGAACCCCTCAAATGAGATGACAACTATACCACGGCCCCAAGTACCCGGCGGCTGCAGTTGCAAAGCTGACGGAGACGGGCGTCGGCCGAGCACTGGAGCTAGGGGTGCTAAGAATCCCCGGGTGGGGCTCCACCGTCAAACGACCTCGGCTAACGATAGTACGGACAACCGACGTAGGCTATCACTGGTAACCTACAACACGCGCACGCTGAGGACGGACGAAAAGGTCACAGAGCTGGAAAAGGAGGTCAGCGGGATGCGCTGGGATATCATGGGGTTATCTGAAGTCCGAAGAGAGGGAGAGGACACGATAGCCCTGAAATCCGGTAACCTGCTGTACTACCGGGAGGGCGACCAGCAGTCCCAGGGTGGTGTCGGGTTTATCGTCCACAAGTCTCTCGTTAACAACATAGTGACTATTTCGAGTGTGTCGAGCAGGGTTGCGTACCTGATACTCAGAGTATCTAAAAGATATTCGTTGAAGGTTATACAAGTATACGCGCCGACCTCGACGCACCCGGATGAGGAGGTGGAGGCCATGTATGAGGACGTCAGTAGGGCCATACATGCTTCCAAATCGCACTTCACTGTTGTTATGGGAGACTTCAACGCAAAGCTGGGTATGAGAGGCGATAACGAGCTGAGAGTGGGGCAATTTGGATATGGGCAACGGAACCGAAGGGGCCAGAGGCTGGCCGAATTTCTGGAGAAGGAGGGACTCTTCATGATGAACTCCTTCTTCAAGAAGCCGCCTCAGAGAAAATGGACCTGGATGAGTCCCGACGGTTCCACGAGAAATGAGATAGACTTCATTCTGGCCACAAAGAGGCAAATATTCAATGATGTCTCAGTGATCAATAGGGTGAAAACCGGTAGCGATCACCGAATGGTAAGAGGCACATTGAATATTAATGTCCGCCTAGAAAGGTCTCGCCTAATGAAGTCTACGCTCCGACCAACTACAGCCCACATACAAAACCCCGAAGACTTTCAGCTGGAGTTAACAAATCGCTTCGCTTGCCTGGATGATTGCGTTGCAGTGGACGATATAAATAATAGGTTGGTAGAAACTGTCCACGAGGTGGGGAAGAAATTTTTCAGACCCCGCCGCAAAGATAGACCCCAAAAACTATCCGATCATACCCTCAACCTCATGGCTGAAAGACGTTCAATGACGCTGCAGACTTCTGAAGACGCTGAAGCATACAGGCAGCTCAATAGACGGATCCATAGGTCCATGCGACACGATATTCGTTCCTTTAATACCAACCATATTAAAGACACGATAGAGCGGAACTCGGGCTCCAAAGTGTTCGCCAGGGACCTGTCTATGGGCCAAAGCCAGTTAACGAAGCTGAAGACAGAAGGCGGCAGTGTAGCGTCGACGAAGCCAGAGGTGTTGAGGGAGATCGAAAGGTTCTATGGGCAGTTATATACCTCAGTAGCCAAACCTATTGATAACTTGGCCAAAGACCCGAGAGCCAAGCTGACCCGACACTATACCGAAGATATCCCGGACATCAGCCTGTACGAGATTAGAATGGCCCTAAAACAGCTCAAGAATAACAAGGCGCCGGGTGATGACGGAATCACTTCAGAGCTTCTGAAAGCGGGTGGAACACCGGTACTTAAGGTCCTTCAGAAGCTCTTCAATTCCGTATTGCTCGAGGGAATCACGCCAGAGGCATGGAACAGGAGTGTGGTGGTGCTTTTCTTTAAGAAAGGTGATAAAACACTGCTCAAGAATTATAGACCCATCTCGCTTCTGAGCCATGTGTACAAGCTCTTTTCTAGGGTCATCACGAATCGTCTCTCAAGCAGGTTCGATGAATTCCAGCCTCCCGAACAAGCCGGGTTTCGAAAAGGCTTCAGTACCATAGACCACATACACACGCTGCGGCAAGTTATACAGAAAACCGAAGAGTATAATCTGCCACTCTGCTTAGCGTTTGTGGACTATGAGAAGGCCTTTGATTCCGTCGAGACATGGGCAGTACTACAGTCCCTCCAGCGATCCCGAATTGACCATCGGTATGTCGAGGTGCTCAGGAGTGTGTACAACAACGCCACTATGTCAGTCCGAGTACAAGACCAGTGTACGGAGGCGATTCCATTGCAGAGAGGTGTGAGACAAGGAGATGTAATATCTCCGAAGCTCTTCACCAACACAATGGAAGACGCCTTCAAGCTCTTGGAATGGCAAGGACTTGGCATCAACATAAATGGCGAGTACATCACGCACCTTCGGTTTGCTGACGATATCGTGGTCATGGCGGAGACGCTGGAGGATCTCGGTATAATGCTGGATGATCTCAACCGAATATCCCAACAGGTAGGCCTTAAGATGAACATGGACAAGACGAAGATCATGTCGAATGTCCATGTAGCACCCACCCCAGTATTGGTTGGGAACTCGGTCCTCGATGTTGTCGACGAATACGTCTATCTAGGTCAGACGATCCAATTAGGCAGGTCCAACTTAGAGAAAGAGATCAATCGACGGATTCAACTCGGATGGGCAGCGTTCGGGAAACTGCGAAGTGTCTTCTCGTCCAAGATACCTCAGTGCTTGAAGACAAAAGTCTTCAACCAGTGCGTATTACCGGTGATGACCTACGGAGCCGAGACGTGGTCTCTAACTATGGGCCTCTTAAGGAAGCTCAGAGTCACTCAGCGAGCTATGGAAAGGGCTATGCTCGGGATCTCTCTACGTGATCGAATCAGAAATGATGAGATTCGTAGACGAACTAATGTCACCGACATAGCAAACAGGGTTAGCAAACTGAAGTGGCAGTGGGCAGGGCACATAGCTCGAAGAACCGATGGCCGTTGGGGCAGAAAGGTTCTCGAGTGGAGACCACGTACCGGCAAGCGCAGCGTAGGACGGCCACCCGCAAGGTGGTCGGACGACCTGGTCAGGGTTGCGGGGACTCGCTGGATGCGGGTCGCTTCTATCCGGCCCATGTGGAAGTCAATTGAGGAGGCCTGTGTCCAGCAGTGGACGTCCTATGGCTGAAATGATGATGATGATGATGATGTTTTAACTTCATTATCAACTGAAACAATGTATGACCCAGTTTTGCAACATTCAATTCTACTTAAGCGTCTACAATTATCATCCAATAAAATGTGAAATATCAATGAATATCTCCACGAAATATATGAATCCTCTCTCAACTCAACATTCGCCTATAATGTAACAAAAAATAAATGAGCTTTTCATATCGGTATTGGTTACATTTCAGACAAATGGTCGCGGTGAGGACCCATGCACAGTATCTGAGGTGTGAGGTGTGCTGGTTTCTTGGAGGACGTGTTCTTTCACAATGGTATCTAACCCCGGCAACCGCATCGCCAACCGCGCTTATAGCCTACGATCCCACACCACACACCAGGGTGCTCCATCGTCTGCTTTTATTCGGACAATATCACCAACCTTTAGTATACCATGGCGGGCCTTTAATGTTTGTTCTCTCTCTCTCTCTCTCTATCTCTCTCTCTCTCTCTTAGCGTTTTCCCGGTCGCGTCCTCAGCTACTGCCTCGGAGCCCGGGATCCGCTTCCCGACTTTTTCTCCTCCACTTCGCACGGTCTTTGGCATCCTGTGTTGTGAGATCATTTGCACGCATGTCATCCCTGACGACATCAAGCCAGCATTTTTGGGTCTACCCCTCCGGCCGAGGCACGGTGCAGTCGGCATGGCCAGACATTTTATCGGGCCTTTAATGTTTGTTCTCTCTCTCTCTCTCTCTCTGTCTCTCTCTCTCTCTCTCTCTCTTAGCGTTTTCCCGGTCGCGTCCTCAGCTACTGCCTCGGAGCCCGGGGTCCGCTTTCCAACTCTTTCTCCTGCACTTCAGATGGTCTTTGGCATCCTGTTTTGTGATATCATTTGCACGCATGTCATCCCTGATGACATCAAGCCAGCATTTTTATACAGCCTTAAAAGGAGAAATTTCCATTAAATTAAATGTTTTTATCTTTCAACAGACTATGTGCTTTGGGTAATCGTGTATTCGATATTTATCTTCAAGCTGCGTTGTAAATCATTAATTCTTTAATCCGACTATGAAAAAGCAAAAGAGCGGGTTATACGTTGAACAAATTAATAATTTTCAAGTATAAAATCGCGTCGATGAGTTACTTAATACCAAGCTCGAAAACGCACCCATAACATAAAAGCATTAACCAATTACGCAGCCTCTCAGCACTCACCGAAGTTACAGTACCATTTAATAATTAATATAATTAAATTTAAACGTATCGGACTTTGTACTTAAGCTTATTTAAAAATTTAGTGGGAGTTCGCCGGCGTTGAGTCGCCCCTAGGAGTCCTTCACTCTTAATTATTACTTTGGGAAAATTAAGACTGTCGTTTAGTTGGAGTGCCCCGGAGGTTACGGGCTCTTTCATTCATTTCTATGTGTTTTATTTAAGTGTGTCTCCCTAGTCTGTAACGTGGAGATTCGTACATTTTAAATATAATTCAAACACCTTCTCTTTATTGCACACGTCATCCCATCCACGTGATCCCGGAAGCATTCATTTACATAACATCTTTATACCTAATATTATTAATACGAAGCCTTTTGTAATATTTTATTACACAAGGAATATTAAGACTTAGTTTATTTGATCCAAAGTGCCCCGACCAACGATTGCAGCTCTTTTTCATTCATCCTGATGTATTTTATCTTCGAGGGGCACTCGTGTCAGTGGCATGGAGACGACACGAGTTAAAGAATTTTGTATGGATTTAAAATGAAAATATCGGCTGGTGCGATATCAATAAGAGCCAAAGTATTATTTTTCGTTTTCAATAACACAAAAAATATAAATTAACATGGTTTTGTAAATGACTGTGAGGCTCTCCAGCGCGACATAGATGCAGTGGCCGAGTGGAGTGTAAAGAATGGGTTACCGTTTAATGCCACTAAGTGTAAATGTATAACTTTCACTAGAGCCCGTACGCCAAACTGTGCCACATACACTCTGCACGGTACCGCGATGGAGCGCGTCACGGAGATCCGCGACCTCGGACTGACACTTGACACGGAGCTCAATTTCAGACAGCACGTGACGGCCACATGTGAGAGCGCGAGCAGGACACTCGGTTTTATTATGAGAATCGCATACCAGTTCTCTGGTGTAAAATGTGTCGTCATGCTCTACAATGCTTTCATTCGTAGCAAACTAGAGTTCGGTGCTATTGTCTGGGATCCACAAGAGGTCAAATATAGCCTAATGGTCGAAAGAATACAACGCAAGTTCGCAAGGTTCCTGTATAAGCGCTGTTACGGCTATTACCCGTTTTTATACCCGTCCCTCTTCGTGTCCGGAATGGTAGGGATCGACACCTTGGCGCTCAGAAGGAAGATGTTGATCATAGTGCACTATTATCAGCTACTGAACAATAGGGTCAACAATTCGTCGGTCTTAGAGAGAATGGGTTTCTATGTCGGGTCGGGGGCACGGCGCCGGCCGCCGCTGCTCGCGCGGAGCGTGGCGCGCACGACTCGCGGAGACAACGCGCCCACGCGCCGGGCGACCGCGCTTTTAAATAAATTGTACCAGGGTGAATCAACTTTTTTGTGTTGTTTACTCTGTCCCCGTTGTCCAAGTGACATCTTCATACAAAATGCTTAGGTTGTCCGAGGGACAAATTTTGCGTAACCATAGCAACAAGGTGCACTTAAAAGTTGATTCACCCACCAGCATGTTGCCGAGGTGGATGTGTTCGCTGACAACACAGGAACTTTCCTGAGACGGGTGATGCAGTTTCTTAACAATTGCACTATATGACATTATATGTAGGTACCTGACATTCATTTTATGCTTTAATCCTAATTATTTTTTGTGATTCGGAATTATATTATGTTAGATTGTGTTATTATATTCCAATTTTCAACTTTTATTCAATTTTGACATTATATTTTATGCAATAATCCTAATTAATTTTGATTTGTTATGTTAATGTGTATTTTATTTTAAATTGTAATTTTATTTTATTTTAGTACCTATTATTGTATAATTTTCTGTGTAATTTAATGTGTATGTGTTTTGGCTATGTGCTGTAAACATACTCATGTTTTTGAATAAATAAATAAAAAAAATAAAAAAATGTAAATTAAAATAATTGAAACAAAAATTTGACTGTCTCCTGAGATGGTAAGTTTAACGTGGTTGCGTCCAGTCGATGGTTCTAGTTTATGCTCATTTATGTTCTACTTTATTTCTAGTCTTTCAGAAACCATTTATGCAATTTTTTTATGTTTTAGGACTCAATTATTAACAGTTTATGTATTTCCAGAAAAACATTAACATTAGTAAAATACCCCATTTCGTATACTTACAATTACAAGAAGAAAATTAGATTCATCTGACCCAGCGGTTAAAAATAAATCGTTATTTAGTACTTTATTCTAACCGAAAAATTCACTAACTCATTTTTAAGAATACGTTACTCCACGCCACCCGTTTCCTTTCCACCACCGTTTAAGTTATAACGCATGCTCGCACTACGCCACTAAGTATATATAAGGTATTGCAAAAAAAAAAAATGCGGATTGCAATTTGGTTATTAAATACTGCGTTGAAATACACGGTTGCCTAGAATTATTTACTTAGTACAGCAAATACCCTTATTTTTTAATATATAAGTAGAGGTAAGGATACTCCATGCCACCCGCACCCCTGTCCTACCCACCACGGTGGAGGTACGGTAATAACGCATGCTCGCACTACACCGCTAAGTACATTACATATTGTAAGTGTTCCTTACTACTTTGAAATACATTTACTGCGTTGAAATACACCGTTGCCTAGAATTATTTTGTACAACAAATACCCTTTTTTATATGTAAATAGAGGTGAGGATACTCCATGCCACCCCTGTCCTTCCCACCATGGTGGAGTAATAACGCATGCTCGCACTACACCGCTAAGTACATTACGTATTGTAAGTGTTCTTTGAGTTTGAGTCTACGTAGTGTCGGGAAATCTCTCACTCTAATTACGAGCATGTACTTGCTTTATATTCTATTAGGTTTATTAGGAGGCGTGTGTAAAGGGCGTAAGATGAAAGACAATTTTCGCCTTGCGCAGGTTGTTTCATTTCGCTCGCATCCATTTTAGCGAATCAGTTTTGTTTAGAATTAAGGGATTTAGTATATATTTTTCCTCCGTAAAAATCAGGCCGAAGTCATTTTCTCAGTTCGTTATCCGTGTCGCTAAAATCGATTACTGCTGAGCTTTTAAATTCGGGTTCTTATACGGTGGTAAAGAATATTATGAATTTACACGAATTAACATGACATAATATATGTACGAGTATCTAAGGCACAGGCTAAATTGTTCTAATGCAAGCTTTAAGTTCTCGCCAAGTTGACCGAGGTTAGGTGAATACGACAGTGCAGTGTGGAGCCACTTCGTCTTACCTCCTCCACTGAAATCCCTCTCCACACTGTCGTTTGTCGCGAGAAGTGTAGAGCCGGCATTAAGCTATCAATCGGAGGGCACAGTAGCGCTTCCGTCAACTAGGACCGATAACTATGAAGTATTTTTTATTCAGCGTGTTATTTGCAGATATTTCATGTTTTTTAAATTTTGATAAAATTGTTTAGTCGAAGCATATCAATATTTTCGTGCATATATACGCAATTTCCCAGTAAAATAAGTAAAATAAGCATCTATACGCCAGCAAATCTAATTAACAGTCTTACCTTCCAACACAAACAAGACATTCATACATAAGTAATGGAATCGCGGCCAATGTCGATACGCGACTCGTGTAACCGTCGAAATACCTTCCAATTTAGATGAAAGCGTTCAAAACAAAGGACACCGTAGCTCCGAACCATCTAAGAACTTCTCCTAATTGCTGCAAGTCAACGTAACTTGATTATGCTCATGTCACGTCTCTACACGAGGAAAGGAATGAGGGTGGGCACAACAAAAGATTGTAAAGGAATTGCTGTAATAAATGCGATAAAATAAATAAAATAAAAGGGACTATCTTACACAAATCGACCTAGTCCCAAACTAAGCAAAGCTTGTACTATGGGTACTAGACGACGATATACATTAGGTATACATAAATACAATACATAATATAGATAACATCCGTGACTCAGGAAAATATATTCGAGTTCTTCACACAAATACTTGCCCTGGCCGGGATTTGAACCCAGGACAGCCAACTCAATAGGCAGCTGCATTACAAACTGAACCAACCGCGCCGTCGATGTTACGTTTTTAGGGTTTCGTACCCATAGGGTAAAAAACGGGACCCTATTACTAAGACTCCGCTGTCCGTCTGCCTGTCTATCCGTCTGTCACCAGGCTGTATCTCATGAACCGTGATAGTTATACAGTTGAAATTTTCACAGGTGATGTATTTCTGTTTCCGCTATAAAAAAAAATTACAAAAAAAAACAAGAAAAAAAATAACTTAATCCGGCCTGTTAAGATGGGATTAAGTGTCTTTACGGACCCCTCGGTGCGCGAGTCCGACTCGCAGTTGGCTGATTATTTTCTTCGCCGTGGAAGCTTCGTTTTCTTTAAATAATCTTAAATAGGTAAGTTTGTCTTTTTGTAGAACTTCAAAATTGTGTTACAATTATAAATGTTAATAATTAATATCGGTGTGACGTACAGGGTTTCAGGGCGGGATTAGATACAATAAAACAACGTAAAAACTGTGTTTGGTAACATCGGTAGGAGTAAATAACAGAGTTCGAAAGCCACCACAACGTTGATCTAGGCGCTATTCACGACTAGTAGGAGGCAAGTCCGACAACTGCCATCATTAATCATTACGTAGGAGGTGCACTTATCATAATCATCATCATCATCATATCAGCTAGACGTCCACTGCTGGACAAAGGCCTCTCCAAAGTTCGCCACAACGATCAGTCGTGCGCCACCCTCATCTAATTGCTTCCCGTGATCCTAACCAGGTCGTCGATTTATCTTGTTGGGAGGGGCCTTCCCATGCTGTAGCACTCACTACTGTTTGCCGCAAAGTTCGGCTACATACGTAAGTGATCTTTGGGCATGAACGCCAAGCTCATTAGCCAAACGGGTCAAACGTATATATTGAGATAATTATGTTGGAATTAAAACATAAAACAACACCTCGGTGTTAATGAAGCATCTGATAATAATGTAATGTTTGAAATATTAATTAATGGTTAACCATTTCCGAGAGATTTCATTCGCAGCGTGCAAATTGTGGTGAGCGTCATTTTCATTAATGCGGTGATTCGGGCCTAGTCTGCTGTGGGTTAGACCTGGAACAGACACTTGCTATGCATATCAACAACATTGTATTGAATTATTGTATTAAGGTTTACACTCACGTGAACTTGTCAGGAACGGCCCGACATGTTTCAAGAAATCTGTGACAAAGTTACCGCGCGGCTGTACGGGTAGCAGTCCCTGATGAAGAGCTCCGTATGAGTTCGAAAGATGTCGGGCCGTTCCTGACAATTTCACGTATGAGTAAACCGCTTAATACAATACTTAAATATATCCCCCAAAGTTTTAATAATATTGTGTTGTTTTAATCTACATCCCTATTGTAATAGCTCTAAAACTGTAAGAAATGTCGGCTTTGCTGCAACTAGTTAAGTAATGAGCACCTGAACTGTAATGGCTTCATTATCATGACATTTTATCCACAGCGTGCAAATTATGATGTGTTGATTTGTGCACAGTCTGTTCTGTGACAAAATATCATCAGTCATTCCTATGTCTAGCTTCGATTCTCATTTCTTATGGCTTTTACAGTTTATCTACAGTTTTTATTGAAGTGCTTACATCACTACATAGTATAAAACAAAGTCGCTTCCTGTCTGTCCCTATGTATGCTTAGATCTTGAAAAACTACGCAACGGATTTTGATGCGGTTTTTTTTTAAATAAATAGATTGATGCAAGAGGAAGGTTTATATGTATAATACATGCATAATTTATCAGCATTGCACCCGTGCAGAGCCGGGCCGGGTCCCTAGTTTATGTGAATCCCACCAAAAACATACATGTAAAAAGGAGAGCCAAGTTCAATTCAAAAATTATGCTTGGCTGTGGGCTTCGCCGCAAAAAGAATGGAGATCTAAATGAGTGCCAAGTTCCATGCAAAATCCGAATATGTATTTATAAGTAGGAACAAAATAACATTCTGAACAAGTATTAAACTCTATTTCTTTGCTTTTTGCTATTTTTATAGGTATCCATATAACAATTGCTGTTATTTAAAAATGTGAGATCTCAAAGTAGGTTAGATTTGACTTGGCCAGTTTTTTTTTTATAACGGCACAACATAGTGGCTCCACTTCGCCTGATGGTAAGCAAAAAGGGGAGCCCAAGTCGCAATGGCAACTGACGAGAAACCAACGGTGCCATGTCAGTTGACACTGCCATGCTGGCACGCTTCACGGCACGGCTTCACGCTTCGTTTGAAGGGTCCCAAGTTATAAGAAGGAGGAAACACATGAGCCGGCAAGGAGTTCCATATTTTAATAGTTCGGCAGATAAAGGAGTTTTCATTACATCTGTCATTTTAATATATTTTTTTTAAATTCAGATAAAAACTATAGGTACTTTTATGAAGTTGAGTTGAGTTGATTAAAAATTATATGGCGACTTGATCTCCTATTATGGTTAATAATCGCGATAGAATAATGACGATGGAACCTCGTGGCCAAACCTATCATTGCGGCTCCACACTACTTGTTGTTGGCCGAATTATGAGTTCCGCAGCGAAGTACCTCTCCACACTATCATATTCGCCCGACCACAGCCTTCGTGAGTAGTGTGGAACTAGAGTCAAAGATTCGCCCACGAGCCTATTGCAAATGCTTTGCTTACCATTTCGACTGATGCCGTGCCGTATAAACAAACATTTGCGTTTACACCTTATCGGTAATTGATGCTACGTTACAGTCTGAGAAGCCATTTTTAAGTTTCGAAACTTCGTCGAAATCAAAATCGAACAGCAGTTCGTGCACGGTTTTTGTAAGTATACGAGTGTGTACGACTATGTCATCTGGAGCAATCATTTGCACTGCGATTTAAAAACATGTATTTATGTAAACCCTATACGGATCGTTGTATTGAAAAATATATTAGACGACGTGGGTGGTGCAGTGGTTGTGCATTGCCTACTGAGTCTACGGTCCTGTGTTCTAATCACGCCACGGGGAAATATTTGCGTGATGATCTTGTATATTTGTGTCTAGGTCGTGAAACTTTTCTGTGTATTTATCAATATAAGTATGTATATCGGCGTCTAGTTCCTGTAACACATCAGGCTTATTCGAGCTTACTGTGGGACTAGATCGATTTATGCGAGTTTATCCGATATTAATAAAACTAAGTCAAGTTTAAATAAACTTTTTTTATAAATCCCGATACCTACCCCGTTTACCTACCAACATAAATAAGAACATCTATTCCCCGAGCATTGTATGATAAAACTGCAAATATCCTGCACAGAAAGAAAAGACGAACGAAAAATAAAACGCTCTCTTGTTTATCTTTTCGTACTTGCATCATGTTAACATACGTTCTTATTTTAAACCGTTTTTTATTCCGTATGCATTCAGCCATGCAGCAACGCCTGTCACGCTCCTTGACAGTAAGCTATTGTACTTAAATATAAACATATTTTCAGTTGGTACACTTATAAATATTTATAAGTCTGTCCGAATTAAATCCTCAACGTTGCATTGTTCCTGGTCCCGTTTAACTTTTCAAACAGTATTATGAGCTCGCGGTGACATTCGAAGTAAAAGTGAAATCAAAGATGGCGGGAATCAATGAGAAGCATAATTAATAGGTTAACTTTTGATTTCTTAGCTAAGTAGCAGTTATTAAAGTTGTTTTGTTTTCAATCAAATTTCATTTTGAATATCAAGCAAGTTGATGATTATTTCGTAATGCCGTGCCGATGGGTTTACGAACTGTTATAACGTTTATCGTTATAATTAATATTGTTATCGTTTTGTAAAGCAAGTTGAAAGCTTAACAAAATATTCATTGAATTCTTAAGAGCATGATAGAACCTGTAAAAATACTCGTAAATACCAAATAGTAATCATTAAAAGCTTCATGCGTGGTATCTATTTTCATATTAAATAATTGAGTGGTTTGGCACCGACTTCAAAAGGAGATTCAAATGTAATCTGTACATGAACGGGTTATTTTTGGCTCCCTTTTGCATCACTTTCTCTCGTATGACCTTCTTCCATCTCTTTCCGTCTACGGCAGCGTGAAGAGCGCTGCGGATCTGGACATAAGACCTAAAGATAGGAACAGCTTATTCTAGATACATTCTGAAAAAATAACACATTATGGTAACTGACATTGAATGATTAACTGTTCGTCGGCAAGGCTCCGCATCAGGCAATAAGCACACGAATACTGCCGATCGATCGAAATTGATTTTCGCATTCCGAACGCAAATTCCGAGGGCTTTCAGTCCGCGCGTTGACTGACACATGGGTTATCTTTTGTGAATTCAGCTTCGTAACTATATTGTTTCAATAATTTTAAAACGTTTGGTGCAGTGGTAGCCAGCTATTGAGCGGTCCTGGGTTCGAATCCCGGCCAGGACAAAATATTTGTGTAATAAACTCGAATGTTCTATTGATGTTTTAGATACATAGGTATTTAAGTCTAGTATATATAACGAAGTATGTATATCGTCTAGTGCCTAACACAAGCCTTTGGGACTAGGTTGATTTGTGTGAGATTCTCCGATGTAGAAAATAAAAGTGATTTGACGTCAATACCTTGGTGCAACGTAATTTGAGTTACTTACCGCATTTTTACATTGAGAACTCCCTTAAGTCTCAGACATATTAATGTGATGATGAATCGCGTAGCTCCTGATGATGAATCGCGTACCGATTCGAAACATGAGTGATATTCGACTTCTACGACGTAAGTAAACCCGTTTCGTATGTAATTTAATACATACCGTTTAACAAAATACAGAAAATTCATCTCAATGAGAAAGAAAGTGGCGTTAATGTTACTTGGAGAGCTCATCGCTATAGTAAATTCTGACGGCATTTAATAGGTCGCGTGTTGACGTGGATTGTGTTTCGCAAATTCAGTTCTGAAACTATATTGTTTCGATAAATAGTTTTACTTGGCGGGCTGCCCCTTATTAACATTAACACTGAAATCAATTGTTCGATACTTGCTATTGCCGGCAACGTGATTTGAGTTACCGTTTGTTTCGGCATATGGGAGGTTTCCCTGAACTTGTAAGTATATTCATAGTTCTATAATTCGACTATAGAACAAATTCGACGAAGCTTTGTAATGTAAACTATTGATCAGTCATAATCTCATTTTTATAACAAGAATATATAAATGTTCTGCGAACGACATTGACATTTCAATGAACATATCGCCCGTGTCTGTCATTTTGAATTTTACCCATTTCAAAATGGACAAAGCGCGCAATGACATTAAGGTTGCTTTAATTGAATCTCATAGCTAAAGTAGACTTATAGTGGCGAGATCGGTTTACCCTTGTTTGGTCTAATAATTTTTTGCCTAATTTTGATTTGCCTAATTTCATTTTGTCTAAAATTACTTTGCATATTTATTCAGTTTGCCTAATATTCGTTTAGTCTAAAGTCATTTCGCTTAATGAATATTTTGCATAATCTTGTTTCGCCGAATTTTCATATTGCCTAATTTTTGTATATATAATTTCATTTTATCTATTATTCAACTAATATAATAACATTTCCTATAAACGCTAGTTTGCCTACTACAATTTTTGTATAATTTCAGTTTGCCTAATTTGCTCGTGCAGTATATTATTTTACGTTTTTTTTTAATACCTGTTATTTATTTATTATTAATCAAAGTATACACCTTAAATAGGGTCCTCGTTACGGTCGCAGTTCAACCTAACACTCCTCCTCGCTTCGCTCGTCGTCGTACCTAACCTAAGCCAAGTCGGATCTGCCTTAAGGTGAAATACGTATTGTTAGGAATCGTAAGCCAAGTCGGACTTGCGCGGCTCGCTCGCTTCGCTCGCTCGTTTGGGTCGCTGTTGAACCTAACACTCCTCCTCGCTTCGCTCGTCGTCGTACCTAACCTAAGCCAAGTCGGATCTGCCTTAAGGTGAAATAGGTATTGTTAGAAATCGTAAGCCAAGTCGTACCTGCGCGGCTCGCTCGCTTCGCTCGCTCGTTAGGGTCGTAGCTCCACCTAACACTCCTCCTCGCTTCGCTCGTCGTCGTACCTAATCTAAGCCAAGTCGGATCTGCCTTAAGGTGAAAAAGGTATTGTTAGGAATCGTAAGCCAAGTCGGACCTGCGCGGCTCGCTCGCTTCGCTCGCTCGTTTGGGTCGCAGTTCAACCTAACACTCCTCCTCGCTTCGCTCGTCGTCGTACCTAACCTAAGCCAAGTCGGATCTGCCTTAAGGTGAAAAAGGTATTGTTAGAAATCGTAAGCCAAGTCGTACCTGCGCGGCTCGCTCGCTTCGCTCGCTCGTTAGGGTCGTAGCTCCACCTAACACTCCTCCTCGCTTCGCTCGTCGTCGTACCTAATCTAAGCCAAGTCGGATCTGCCTTAAGGTGAAAAAGGTATTGTTAGGAATCGTAAGCCAAGTCGGACCTGCGCGGCTCGCTCGCTTCGCTCGCTCGTTTGGGTCGCAGTTCAACCTAACACTCCTCCTCGCTTCGCTCGTCGTCGTACCTAACCTAAGCCAAGTCGGATCTGCCTTAAGGTGAAATAGGTATTGTTAGAAATC
Source organism: Apotomis betuletana (assembly GCA_932273695.1). NCBI lineage: Eukaryota > Metazoa > Arthropoda > Insecta > Lepidoptera > Tortricidae > Apotomis > Apotomis betuletana. The sequence continues at coordinate 15,396,577 of OW026314.1, read as the reverse complement.
GTAAGCCAAGTCGTACCTGCGCGGCTCGCTCGCTTCGCTCGCTCGTTAGGGTCGTAGCTCCACCTAACACTCCTCCTCGCTTCGCTCGTCGTCGTACCTAATCTAAGCCAAGTCGGATCTGCCTTAAGGTGAAAAAGGTATTGTTAGGAATCGTAAGCCAAGTCGGACCTGCGCGGCTCGCTCGCTTCGCTCGCTCGTTTGGGTCGCAGTTCAACCTAACACTCCTCCTCGCTTCGCTCGTCGTCGTACCTAACCTAAGCCAAGTCAGATCTGCCTTAAGGTGAAAAAGGTATTGTTAGGAATCGTAAGCCAAGTCGGACCTGCGCGGCTCGCTCGCTTCGCTCGCTCGTTTGGATCGCAGTTCAACCTAACACTCCTCCTCGCTTCGCTCGTCGTCGTACCTAACCTAAGCCAAGTCGCAAGTCGGACCTGCCTTAAATGTTATGTTCATAAAATGAGTTTCAACGTGATGGTCGTTAGTTAGAATAACATTCGGCAAAATAATCATTAGTTAAAATAACATTCGGCAATATAATCATTAGTTAAAATAACATTCGGCAATATAATCATTAGTTAAAATAACTTTCGGCAATATAAGAATTAGTTGAACTAATATTAAACAAAACAAACTTTATTTGAAGTGATGATTAGACTAAACGAGTTTCGATAAAGTGATGATTTATTGAAACAATAATTATGAAAACTGAAATTAGGCAAACCGTTGGTTATACTAAAAGTTGTTAGGCAAACTGAAATTAGGCAAATCATTTTTAGACAAAACAAGGGAATACCGGCGAGATCGCTATCATAGCCAGTTGTAGCACACAGCACATGCGCGTCAGTCGGTCGTGTCACCACGTCCAAATGTGTTGCATTTTACGCAAACAACAAATAAAATACCAATATTATCGCCATGGTTTTTTTTTCGCAAAACAAATCTGTGAACTTTCTGTACCCGTTTATTCTGTGTTATTGAAACTCAAGTCCGAGGGGAATCAATAATCCCATAACGCACATCCTTCAAAATCCATTTATGAAATATCACATAAAACAGTCCACACACTATTTTATTTATCCTTACCCGTACGAAGACAGAAAGGAAGATCAAATAGCCTTTGTCCTCCCCTCTTTACTTATTCAAACAAAATTACATATGCCTGCTTCTGGATCGCCATTGCCCGAAATTTTACGCGTCCGAGATAGTGTCATGAATATAAATCTATCGTAAAGGACACCGCAGAGAGGCTAGCCCAGTTTACGGTATAGCTCACTTTGCATTCTTTGTACAGTGGCCCTTTATGACCGCTTTATAGACTTTGGTCCTTTTGCATAAAGCCTCAGTGGCCGGGAAGTTGGCGTTTGCGAGTGTCTACTTGAAATGCTTCGCTTACGTCTATTTCGGACGCTGTCGTATAAACGGACACTGTTTACCTTTACACCTTATAGTTTATTGAAGGTAGGTAACGGTCGGAAGCTAGGTCTCAGTTTTATGCGTCGTCGTCCAAATCGAACTGCTGTGACAGTCTAACGGGGTTCATTTTATAGATCTTAGTCTGAAGTCGATTCAAATAATACTCAATCTAAACGGTTGTCTGAAATAAAGTCAATAAGTGTGAGTTTTCACAACGAGACAGGAGTTAATCACGTACATTTACAAGTATAATTTATTTAAATACCGAGCGTCAGTTACTTTAAACGTCGACGGTCTCGAAAAAATGGTACACGTAATTGAAACTATAAATATAAATCGTAGGTACTTTTTCTACTGCGTACGGTTACAAGTTTTCTTCATCTACGTCTTTCGGCAACCTTTACCAGATAGGCGGACGTACCTTATGGTCTCTATAGTACTTTTTTAGCCGACAGTAAAAACCTAGTAACGTTTTTGAGGCTTATCTGTATGGGGTCTGGGTAGCTGATTCAATTTTATCCAATCTATATAACTCGTGACCTAACGCGAAACTTTTTCCGTTTCTTTTTCTATTCCAGATCGCTGCCAATTAAGGTTCTAAACACTTACAAAGTGAACCAGCACAATTTATCGGACGATAAATAGAGGGAAGAAACAAGGTGCTGAAGACCCGATGTTTAGCGCCTCAAGCGATCTCTGTTAACTATTAATCCTATTTTCTCTTCCTGAGATAACGAAACTCATTTAAGATATCTCGCGATCGCTCCTTTCAGGCGTTTTGGGGTGCAGCCGTGAGCGCAGACAGAGACGCCTGTGGAGCCGACTTTATGCAAACGATCGACCGTTTCAAGTAATGTTGGTTTTATACAGAGTTAAAATACATTTCAACAGGGAAATATACGCATAGTTTTTTCCAAGTCGTAATGCAAAGAAAGGTATGCTGCCATACAGTAAAATATACAATATAAAATGTTTACTGCTCATCAAAAAAAGTTTACAAATGAAACACAGGTATTATTATTCTAATATAACTGCCATAGTACGTAGGTGCACGTGAAAAATAAATGCAAGACTCTTTTACATGTCGAATTCTAGCGATGCAGATAGATATAATCGCAATACAACTCACTCATTCAGTTCTTTTTTTAACACAAAACCACATTAAAAATAAGCATCATAATAGTACAAGAATAATAAGAATATGTGTGTCTGAATATGTATATGTATGTATGTATTCCCTTGTGACTCGATCTATATTTAATAATTTCTACTCAAATTATTTTGCACTATTTGGTGCAGTACCACTAGAATTTGCTAGCTCCGGTTAGGCCCCATAGTTGACTGGTAGAGAATGCCTTATGGTATCATGCAATAAAATTTAAATATATAAAAAAAAAATTTTGCTGGCAAAAATAAATGACTGGGAACAAATGTACGTGTATATATCTATATAAAAATCATGCAATCAACACCCGTAGCAAACATGCACCATACTGCGACTCCACACCACCCCTGTCCTTTATTACGTATTCCGTCTTAAGAGACCAAAGGTTTCTCTTTATGTTTAATAAAGTTTTCTTCAAAGTATCCTTAATTGAAAATTCAAATTTATGCATAAGCTCTGATTGTACCGGGATTGCCGGGCCAAGACACGGCCGTTTAAGATATTCAAGCCTTCCCCGGAGCGCATTTTGGACAAATTACGCTAATGTCTATAGGTTTTTAAATCATGGTACAATGTTTTGGGGAAATGTCGTGAGGCTGCGGTTTTAGTAGACTTTCTTTAAAGGGGTGAAATGTGTATACTGTCCTACAAAATGTTGGGATGTTTTGGTTGTAACTTCTTCTTCAATTTAAGATCTGCGCTCTTGTTGGTGTAGCAATAGCCAGCCGTTTTTTTCTTGGGCTTTCTCCTTCACTTCTTGATAAAAATTACTTTAACCTTTTCTTTTATTTGTTCAATGTAATTTCGTCTTGGCCTTCCTCTACCTCGCTTTTCCTCGATTTTTCTTTCAATGATATTTTCGAGGAAAAAGTCATAAGGTTGTAACTTGAAAACGTTAAAATGACATCACTCTCTTATTGTGTATTTAAATGAAATCCGGCAAGTCTATCTTTAGATACGATAATAAACCATAATTTATTAATACAATTCCAAACAAGCATTATATTAACATTGTTATTTTAAGACCAATAATTGATCTTGACTTAGTACTTAATGTGGTTTCTAGCATTTATAATCACAATAATGATATTATCAACATTAATAAGCTCAATTTCAAGTTGGCTGTCAATTTGTCTGTTGCCAATTCCGATATTCCACTATTGATTAGTAAAAAGTCGTAAGCGACGATATTTTCGCATTAAAATACCACCTTTTGGCAGTTGATCACATTGGCAGCTTAATGAACCAATCAGTCAATATCGTGACCCATTTTAAGCAGTTTGTGTAATTACTAGTAATTACAGGTGATTAGGAAACTTTGATTTACAACCTATCAAAGTTGGCGTTTACTAAACGCCTAAAAGCCTATAAGAAAGTTAACTCCAAGTTATTAAAGTTGCACGAGCCTCGGGCTCAGTATACGGCTATTTTTAGACGGCGCGCTCAGTTGAGACTTGCTATCAGAGAATATGGAATTAATAGTGTCACTGTGACTGTGTAACAAAGATGTTTTTTTCTGTTGTTATATATTATATCAATCAAAAATTAGTATTGATAAACAATTTTTATTCATTTCAATTCAAAAGTCTAGCTGAGTAATCCGTGCAACGGAGCGGAGACCTGTTTTCTTATATTTTTGTTAAATATAATAAGATTTTCCTGTTTAATTAATAATGTTTTTTATAGTTACCTACGTAACAATTGTTTCATATTTAATTGTTATGTTGTAATACATATTTTAACTTTTTTTTTAAAGAATAAAAAAAAACTATAATTCCCATTCACCAACAACCCTGCTAGTTCAGGGCTTCCTCGTGCATTTTCCATTCTCTGCGACTAGGCTGCGCATATCGAGCTACGAGCGCTGTGCTACGTATTCTATTTTAAAGTGCTACGAACGATGTTAAAGACGTGCTACAACACTCGTAGCATGTAAGTTACCTATTTTAAGGAAAGTTATACCTATATCATTAATTTTTTTTTTAATATCCGTCACGCATTTCCAATAACTTGACGACGCGGTTGGCGCAGTGGTTAAGCAACTGCCTACTGAGCCGACGGTCCCGGGTTCGAATCCCGGCAAGGGCAAATATTTGTGTGATGAACACAAATATTTGTGCCTGGGTCATGGATGTTCTATGTATTTAAGTATTTATTTATCTATATAAGTATGTATATCGTCGCCTAGTACCCATAACACAAGCCTTCTTGAGCTTAATTTGGGACTAGGTTGATTTGTGTGAGGTTGTCTGATATTTATGAAAAAAAAAAAACTGCTAAAAGTAAATCATAATAAAAACCAAATTACCAAAACATCCAATCACATTCAAACTTTCCAAGAATCTAAATGGTTATAAAGTCCCGTTATAATTCATTTAATTTCTGAACGTCCAATGGGGCATGAGTGAAACAAATCGCCATTTAATGATTATTTAGCGGAGTTACAAAATATCTGGGAGGGGGGGAATCGCTATCTCGCGATGTCCCCTCTTCCGCACATAAATAATCGGCCGACAGTTATTTCATAACGCCGGAACTTTGATAGGACGAGGCTACGTGTGTTTCCGGTGCGATAATACCTACCTATGGTAGGCTGAGAGGTGGTGATGAGATTTCTTTGTCGTTGAGTAAAATTTAAATGGCTCCGGTGACCGGCACGTGCCAACACGTCACGGCACAAAAATATGTTACAAATATAGAGGTGAATAATATTTGCTTCGCAAAACTTAACTATATTTAGGATGATTTTGTAAAGAGTACCCGCCTAACTCGCCCAGAAAAATACCCACCTGAAGCATAAATACCTCATAATATTTACATACCTACCCACGTAATACCAAAATGGCTAAACAAATATTGTTCATTTAGAAGGATAGTCTATCTTTTAATTTATTGATCCTGGTATTGTCATCTACGAGTATTGGCATAGCAGCACAATTCGTTCTATCTAACCCTTCTAATATTGGACCAGAATTACATAACTATGTTTCAGATGCACTAGTGAGTCCTAGCAAAAAAAATGACACTAATATACATTTTTCGCTTGGATGTTACAAGGTAGGTGAAGCAGTGAGAACGTTGGAATAGCCTATATGTGACAGCGACAGATGTTGAGAAATGATGCATCTAGAATACCTATTGTACCTACTATTTAATTGTTACTGTGCCGATTGTTTTGTTTTTTCTGTATTTTCTATTATTGTGTACCAATGTGAGGTTGTGTATTATTAATTTATCTATTTCAAGGAAGGTTTCAAACGCTATGGGACCAGAAGTCACTATTTGAATAGTTCTTGATTTTTTACAGCGCGACGTTGTTCATTGAGGACCTGAAAGATATCTTGGAGCTTAAAAATATTATAATTAATAAGTTTGTAACAATTAATTAAAATGCTGCTTTAACTAAACTAGGTAAGGAAACAGTTCTCCTTCCCAAGGACTATTCAACTAATTGAGACCTTATTTCAATGATTCTTGATTTTCTATAGTTTCACTTTAGTCCTCAAGGAGCGATGATAACGTATTAAAATGCAACTTTAACTCAATGGCATAAGAAAGCATTTCCCCGCCGCACAGAGTATAAAGGCAGTTAAAACGTTAAACACTGTACCTTAAAGGCCCTTGTTAGCGTAATGGTTTTAATTAAAGCCGTAGTATTTTTGCTTAAACTAAGACTAAAAGTGCTTTCAACGTCACAGGTGTGGACTTTGCAACTAAATCCCTTTGGCCTTTGTTAATTTTTCAGACATGTCTGTACCAGTTATAAAGGCTGAAATAATTTAATAAAGACGTTATATCTTCCCCGGGTCACGTAAGTGGGCGCTTCGGGAAAATTACATTTTGTTTGGCCACGTCGCGGCGACATGGGACAACTCAGTTAGCGGTATTCGGGATTGTTGGTGATTCTTTCGCCTCTCGTTTTTGTGGACTGATTTGGTAATTCTCGACGTTTGTGGTTTTTTAACTGGCTTCATAATACAGATGACTAAGCTGGGTTGGCTTGTCGTTCTTTATAGAAAAAACGATTTTTCATGACGCCTTGGTCATTATATGAACTGTTTTTTCGGGTTCCTACCCACAGGGTGCTAACGGGATCCTATTGTTAACCTTTTGCTGTCAGCCTATCTATCCATCCTTTGTGACAGACGGACGTGAGTCACAGAGTTGTATTTTTCCAACCGTAATATGTAGACTTGAAATTATCGCATAATGTGTATTACTAAATATGGCGTCTATAATAACAAAAGTACTGAAAATAAAAAAATGTTAAAAATAAATGTAAAAAAATGTGTTTTTTCGGGTTTTCTACGTATTTTGCTGTAAGTAATGGTTGAATGGTAAAAGATAGACAATTGTAAATTTCATAGAATAGGTAATAATATGAAAATGAAGACTCAAAATAAAAAAAAAGTGTTTTTCTTTTTACGGTACGGAATTCTTTGTGCGTTAGTCAAACTAGCACCTGGACGGTTTTTTTTCTTGAATATGGGTGTACGGACCACTGATTTATATTTCTCCTGCTTAAGCTTGAAGAAGCAAAATCCACATTTATAAACAAGAGATGAAAATTACTAACGTGCCCGAATGAGTTTTACATAACTCCAGTTCTTATAGAATTTATCTTACGAGTACCGTTAATGTTAATGTTCAGTGCCTTTAAGCACACTTAAAGCCTTACGAGTTACTGCCTGTTACTAATACCATCGTCCCCTCCTTATATTTAGACACATGTTCAGAATTTCCGTAAACCACGTCACATTATTTCGACATTAACAAAGTTGTCCTCACTCGCAACTTCGCGCCGACCCAAAATAAAATGACGCAACAAAACACCCAAAATGTTAATTTTATACCCGCTCTAATGACAAACGACACGGGACGTGACATACCGTCTGTAAAATTTCGAGTTTTCGCACGAGAGTGAAATCAGGAAGTCGTGAATAAGAAGGGTATTTTATTGAAAAAAAGAAGCGTATATGAATTCACGCAACAAACCTTCAATGAATACGAAAATATGTGATTTTATCCTACAACCGTGGAATAACGGAATGCAATGATATTTTTGCAATTAAATATTATGTATTGTCATTTTTGATCCCCTAGTAATAGTCCTTGGATGGGACGCTTACTACACGACAGTTGAAGCTAAAAACATAATGTCTTCCACTTCCACTTCCACTTCTACACTCTTTCGCACCTTGTAATCCTTCTCCTTTTTGCACCTTGTATAGTTTGGTTTTGCGAGTCACATTAGAGCCTTTCATAACCCGGACAAGAATAATTGACGGATTCGCTGTTGCCGGACACGAGGAGGACTATATCGTAGAAATCATTGAAGTAGACCTTTGTCCCACAACAATGGACGTACTTTGGCTGTGATGATAATCTTCATGACACTCCATTGGCCTGCTAGTACTATTCAAGCTTACCGATGACAAGACTGATGACAAGCTTACAGGCCAAACAGTAAACATAAAAAGGTCGAATTACTCATAGCAACTAAATACTTGGGAAACTACACCTTACTCAAACATAATTATAATTTCAGAGAAACCTTATCATCAATGACATTTGCACGAAATTTCCTACACGTGGCCCTCAATTCCCAGTAATTGTGTAAAAAGACGAAGAAAATTTAATAAAAATAAGGCAAAGTTAATAAATTAGGCACAATTCTCAGCCAGTCGTGAACGTGCCTGACGGGCTTTTCCGACAATACCGTTATTCCAAATTTGATCAAAACCAGTGACCGCAAACAAGTAGGCGGCCGCGAAATGATGCGTGGCCTCGCAATAAATCCACTCTTTGCTTCCCTAAACTCGCATCTTACAGGAATATCGAATTGAAAATCTGCCTTGTTCTGTAGGTGTAGTTCCCATTTCTGGATATGGAATGTTCGAGAAGCGAGGATGAACGAATAGTGGAATCGCTTAAGTCTTTGATGTAGCTTTGATCCGAACATTTTCATATCACGACTAATACGGGAATGCGGGGTAAAGAATACGCTGTGGTCCAAACAGTCGAAGCCACAAAGACGTGCCAAGGTTTGCTGTGGTAAATGTTGCTCGGCTTCGGTGTTTCAGGTTGTGTTTAAAGTCGGTTTGTCGGTTAAATTAAATGTATCTGTATACCTACTCGTAGTTTAGTTGCAGGAAAGTAATTACTTTATTATTATTTTTAATATATGTATATCAGCGGCATTAAACAATATTCATAGGTGGCTATAGTTCGTTTTGAGTCTATTTTCACATGAATTTATTGGGCTCAATGTAAAGCGATTTTCGTGACTTTTAATTTCAGATAATTAATGCTATATTAAAAAAAAAATTACCTAGGTTGCACCAAATAGGCTTGTTAACATTTTATTTGTATTTTTTAAATTTTATTTAGGTTCTTAGAATTATAAACTTTAATGTATGTATAAACGAGGAAACATATGCGACACATTCAGAAATAGGATTAGAAATATTACGTCAGACTTGTCGTTACTCGTAAATATCATGACTAAAGGTATTCAGAAATAGAATTATAATTAACTTTCATTGTGACTTGTATTGTAAACTATCAATTTCTTAAATCACATCCAACTTCCCCAATTGCAGACATAGTAATTGTAGTCAACAAACGTTTATTAATCCGTGTAGGAAGTTGGGGCATCACGTCCTACGGGCCGATAATGCCCGTAATAATTCCCAACCGTAAATAATAATTTGGTCAATTTTCCCTATAACAACAATTTCGGTTGCGTGTTCAAAGTTTTTATTAGAATTTTATTGTTATTTAGGCCTGTTTGTTCCTTGTTTCAGATTACATTGGAGGTTTTAAAGGAGCCGGGCGTTAATGTGAGTTTCTAAATTTCCCTTTAATTTATGAAACGAAAGTGTAATTGAATTTCTCCCTTTTTCTGCGTGTAGGAACGAACTTAGGCGAAACAATCTAATATATTGTACGCTTTGTGTTCACTGCGTACACAAATTTTCATTTGTGAGTACACAGATTACGTTTATTCGCTAACTTTATTTGTTGAGTACATGGATAAAAATCCACTAACCTCTTTATTACGTTTCTTTTGAACAACGGAGCTTACATTTTATTTCTTGGTATAATGTTTATGACACAGCTTAATTTTTATTCTAAGTAAGTATATGTTTAATACAAGTTTGCTTGGACATTTGGACCTTACATGAAAATATCCGTTAATTTCAATTTGATAAGCAAATTTTTGACATGGCATATATGGGAGAGGTTAAATTATTATTTGGCTTTCTTACTATGTCTTAATACACAAGTTATACAATTACAGTATATTTTGTACTGCACCATACAAGTTGTACAGGCAGTATCAGAAGTAGGTAGATGTCAATTTTAGTACGCAGTTTGACATAAGCTAGTAGAAAAATTGTTTTTTGATGCTGAGCGTACGTAGGAAACAAATTAGCGTGCCCTACATTTTAGCACAGTGTATCTACTACCATTAGACAAAAAATATCAAAACCATATATTATTCTGTGTAAATTATTTACTGAGAGATATTCTAACTTGGTAAGGCCAAAATTTCAGTAATCATCCAGCCAATATGAGATTTAGTCTACTCATGAAAGTAATTATATAGATCTAAGGAACTCTGGAAAGGTTAATAGCCAAGTTTCAAACTGCTAATTACGTATTAATTAAGTTCATGTTACGCACTGCGTAAGGGTTAAGCAATTTAGGCATCCCGAGTTAGACTGTGTGAACTACACCTGTTTCTCCGAAGCCGACAGAAACTCCCACGTGAAGTCATACCTCAATAACAAAGTTCCCAGCCGGTTAACTCTCTCGTAATGACAAAATCCCAAAGCAGATAGGTACACGGCATAATGGTAAACAAAACTAGCGACCGCCCGAACTTTTTAGAGAGGGAAATTCGAGTCAACCGGAATGTACCCAAAACTATGAGCGTTAAGAAACTTTTATGAGCGGGCCGGCTATTTAACCGCGAGTCAGGGCTAATCCGCACTACCGGCCCGCGCTACAACGCACCTGAGACCGCCTTTTCATTTCCCGTTCGCATTCCCACCTAATTTCGCGCACCGCAGAGGTGGGCTGAACTTTGTCGGGCGTCATAAATTTATTTAACGGCCCGAAGGCAATAAGAGGCGGAGTGTAAAAAGAAAAATACGATACCAACGTGCCTAGCCGTTATTGCAATTAAACAGAGGAAGTAAATCTTTCAATACGAGCGGCGAACGCTCGCCTCCCGGTTTCCTGCTTTAATTTATCGCTTTGTTTTAGTCAGTGGATCGTCCCATTGACGGATTGCTATGTGTTTGATTAAAAAACGCAACTTAATCTTTGCCACCCCTTTCGGGAGTCCGCAAACGTAGCGATACAGACAGCAGGATCCTTATGCCCGGCTCGTTTCCATTAAATACCGGCATTCGTTTAAACGAGATAAACATTTCTTTTCCTGAATTCTTGTTTTGTTGCCGATTCTGCGAGTGTCAAATCAGTTTATCGATGAACTAAGCTTAACGGGCACGGCGCGGAGACCGATTTGACATCCATTTGTTTACCTACAGGCTGATTGCGGCGGGAAATGCCAAGTCATCAGTCAGCCGCGGGCCGCCTTGGGACAATTTTCTCAATATTTTCCTGACTGCCTCTCGCTATGTTATAGGTAGCTCCGCGACGGCATATTATTTTTTCGCGTTGATTTATTCCACGTGGATGGGTCCGTTTCTCTTTGATACAAACGTTAGGTACACGGTTTTTACCGAGAGAATTACGAATCATCTAAAACGATTTCGTCCGTCGCTATGAAAATGTCATAGGCCCAAATTATTCGTTTGAAGAGCTTCTGGAAAATAATTTTGAGTGAACGTTTTTCTTTGACTCGGTTCATGAATATTTAAGTAACACCTAATATTCTTGAAGGTCGCGTGCTTGATGAAATGATATTGCTAATCCGCTGACAGATGTGTTTGCATACCGGTTAGGTAATAGGTACTTGAAGGTGCAACTTCGTCCAAATAAATCTTTCATTCATTACCATAATCGGGAAAAAGTATCCTTAAATTATCTTTGGATATCCTGCTATCCATGTACCAATATTGGTACACTGATAAATATTTACCAACAGATATCGCTGTACGGCTGCAGGTGCCCCGCGCCCATACAAATCCTGCATGGCGCTTTTAAGATTTTCCTTTAAATAATGACTCCTCTCGATGGAGAACAAAGTTTCTATACAATTTTAGAATTGTAAAACAGCATGTACAACAGAAGTAACATTTTCTCCTCTCTCGTATCGTTGTTCGTTTACGCAAGAATGATCATTAATGAACCCGGGAGTTCGCAACTTCATAAATGCATTCAAAACTTGTAGAACACGATACGCCCTACCCTTACCATGATTTTACATGAACCGTACTCGCTAGCGACTTTTGAATTGTATGGAGAAGTGTAGTTCTACAAAATAACCGCTAGGGGCGCTGTACTATTTACTCTCTATAGAAATCGTTCACGCTGTTTCTGGCGAGTAAGGTCACGATAACTCGTGGTAAGGGTAGGTACTGCACTGTTTACACCCCCCTCAGAGCCTCAACTCGTGAGTAATACGCAAAATTTCTGCGGTAATAGGAAAATGAAGGAACAAGTGTTAAATTCAAATTGCTTAATGGTTCGGAAGCAGGCATTTCATTTTCCATTCGAATTGTTGCGTAATTTACTACTGCGTGCGCGTACCGAGGCCCTTTTGTTTGCCAAAGCTGAAAAAATGGCTGGTTTTTTTATTAAAAGTTGGGAATACCGGTCGTGTCATTTCCATGGGCAGGTTGTGATGTATCGCTGCGTTAACCCCCGCAAATTGGGGAAATTAAAGGGTTCATAAATAAATAATTGGACAAGTGGACGACTACAGAACGTAACAATCTCTGTAAATATTTGTTTATAAATATTTTTGTCGGCAATTTTTTTTAATACACAAAAAACTAAAGTAGAAATTTGACAAATAATAAATTACCTTACGTGATAATGAAAAGTGTGTTTTTCAACATTGTCTTCCTAAGAGAGAGCAACACCTACATTAATTGACATTGACAATTTGAGTGATGTATATATATAATATCCAAGGATCGTAAAATGCGAGCAAAATCGAATGGAATTGAAACGACGTATGACACCAGTGTGTCGACACTAGCATTTCAACGAATTTTAATCGCATTTTAAGAACCCCATAATAATAATAATATCACAGACATAATAATATGAGCCTTATGATATCAAAAACGCCGAATTTAGATCTAGATTCAAATGTATGAATAGAGGTAGAGTATTTAGGTATTCCATAGGTTTTTTGACCCAAGAGACAGTTTTCGGATATCTACGCTGGCAATCAAAATATATTGTTCACACGAGTGAAACCGTTATACATTAGCGTAGCGTTTTATAAACACGAAACTATCACTATTATCCGTTGAAATTATAGATATCAGAAAATATTTCAATTAGCTACGCCACAAAGGTGGTCGGCACAAAAATGGTTGAAATATTCATGGGCCACGTATCGATTCGATGCATGACTATTCAGCAGTCACGCAGCGAAAGATGGTATCGCCGACCGCACCCGCTTACGTGATATGATGAAAATACTAACGTACGAGCGAATAGATAATGTGGGGGATCGTTTTAATAGACGAATATTGAGATCTCAATCTAACTGATTAGTTTTTGTTAGGTATTAATGTTTGTATTTGGAAAACTATTCTCGCTCAAGTACTTGGAGCCCGCAATATCGGCGGTGCGGGAAAAAAACGTAAGCCTTCTTTTACTTTACCGTAGTCGGGTAAAAAGTATTATTTTGCCCTCAGTTGATACTCATCGAATCCGAAATGATGATAGCTCAGACAATCGCCAAACTAAAGTGGCAGTGGGCGGGGCACATAGCTCGTAGAACCGATGGCCGTTGGGGCAGAAAGATTCTTGAGTGGCGACTGCGGACCGGAATATGCAGCGTGGAAAAGCCCCAACAAGGTGGAACGATGACCTGGTTAGGATCGGGGGCAGAAATTGCATGAGGGTGGCGCAAGAGCGACCGTTATGGAGAACGTTGTCGTTACTACTACTAAAATGAAATCCATCCAATCGTGATGGGACGATGAGGCTGCAAAGACACACACAAACATGTAAACATACAAAAATTCATCGATAGAAGCGAGAATACCAATATTTACGAGTGTAAGTACACATCTGAACACGTTAAACTTAAAAACACCCCAGTTTTCATCGAAGGTTAAATGATCTTTACACTTCAACATGATTTTTGATTGATCCAATCAATTGACAGTTTAATCGATTGATGATTAATCGATAAGAATCTAATCGTGTCAGTTAGACAAACTTGACACCTATCCAATTATAAGCAGCAATCGGCCATGTCCGATATGATATCATTACAGCGCTGAATCACGATATCGGATTGGTTAGACTCAATTACGCAAACTCAAGCTATTACCAGCTGATATACGGGAACATTGTGTCCTGCTTTACAACGAAACGAGTCCTATTGTCTCCGTTAATTGTGTACTAAGTAGCAATTGCAGAATTAAAGTTTAACAGTCTTCAACTTTTGAATTTCGGGTTATTTGAATAGAACGCGACGAGAATGCTGGTGCCAGATTAACTATTGTCTGTATAATCGTGTACTGAGATATCTAAAGTCTTGTAGAATGAATATATCATTATTACCTTCTCCGTGCATCGTAATCCTCATTGCTGAGGGTAGTGACATCCAGCATGGTTCAGCGTCCTCCGGATGATGTTGCGCCACCTTCCACGGTTCTCATCCACCTTCAGCGCGTCGTGAAAGTTGGAGTCAAGTGCATTGCGGATTTGTTTCATTAAAACACTTGAAGGATCCTGCAAATTTATACTAAATACTATCATATAAATATGAAATACTTAACCGCCTTTTTGTTATAACGCAGTTAGGTAAAAATATCCTATGTCCTCCTACGCTTATCGAGCCGTGTGCTTATCCATGCACCAAAAATAGTATGAAGAGCACTTCGAAAATCACCTACCAAAAACAAGGTTATTATAAGTTTAACGTGCATATTGTTACCAACGAGATTTACATGTATGAGAATGTTTTTGACACTCAGTTAATTTCATGCCTACTTAGTAATTATTATTCTCCTTCAAATACCAATTTGGCGAGTAATGCAGCACAATACCTCATTTACACAGCGCTAACACTACGTCCATCTGTCATGCAGTTATGAAACGCATTATAAGCCAACGATATCAATACACTTAAATCACGTTTTTAGTTGTGTTATGAGTTATGACAGTTGAACCACACGCTGCATAGTGATAAAGAGGCACAACTCATAAAATGCGTTCGAAATTCGAACGTGAATCGAAAGAGTTACGATTAGTGATGAAAACAGTCTTGTTTTGAGTTGGCTCTGTGTGTTAGTGTATTGGTGGTTTGATCAGATTTAATAACCAGCTCATTACGAAACTGCGATGGGATTGTTCAGAACGGCCGCAGCATTAGTGGAATAGACGTGATCGCAAACAACACAGGTATGGATCGGCTGTGTGCTCTGATAATGTCAATGTTGGAGCTTTCTGTTTTATTCATTTGTACATTAAGCTTGCTTATTTGTGTTTTTTTATTATCTGTAGGTATGACGCTCCCGCATATAGGTCAATGGTGTCCCGTATCTTGGCGCACGGAGACGAAGCTGACGTTTGAGATGCCATTTCGATAATTTTATTAAATGAACGGAGGTCCACGCGAATGTTGCCCCTGCTTGTGGCATAACATAGTTAAGACAGTGACAGAACCTCCTAGACGCAATAATTATTATAGATTAATTCCAATAGATATTCATACAGATGAAGTATTGTGGATTAATTAACTGGATTATAGCTTTAGACTTGAAGTAAAAAAAGTGTCTCATGGCAAAAATGCCACTGGTATATGGGCTTCCACTAGATTGTCCCCCTTAAAAAACAACTCAAAAAATGCTTTTAGAGCAACATTAGTCATCATCATCATCATCATTTCAGCCATAGGACGCCCACTGCTGGACACAGGCCTCCTCAATAGATTTCCACATGGGCCGGATAGCAGCGACCCGCATCCAGCGAGTCCCCGCAACTCTAACCAGGTCGTCCGACCACCTTGCGGGTGGTCGTCCTACACTGCGCTTGCCGGTACGTGGTCTCCACTCGAGAACTTTTCTGCCCCAACGGCCATCGGTCCTTCGAGCTATGTGCCCCGCCCATTGCCACTTCAGCTTGCTTACCCGGTTTGCTATGTCGATGACCTTGGTTCGTCTACGAATCTCCTCATTTCTGATTCGATCTCGTAGACAAATCCCGAGCATAGCTCTTTCCATAGCTCGCTGAGTGACTCTGAGCTTCCTTAAAAGGCCCATAGTTAGAGACCACGTCTCGGCTCCGTAGGTCATCACCGGTAATACGCACTGGTTGAAGACTTTCGTCTTCAAGCACTGAGGTATGTTGGACGAGAAGACACTTCGCAGTTTCCCGAACGCTGCCCATCCGAGTTGAATCCGCCGATTGATCTCTTTCTCGAAGTTGGACCTGCCTAACTGAATTGTTTGTCCCAGATAGACGTATTCGTCAACAACTTCGAGGACCGAGTTACCAACCATTACTGGAGTGGGTGATACATGGACATTCGACATAATCTTCGTTTTGTCCATGTTCATCTTAAGGCCCACCTGTTGGGATACTCTGTTGAGACCTTCGAGCATCTTACCGAGATCCTCCAGCGTCTCTGCCATGACCACGATGTCGTCGGCAAACCGAAGGTGCGTGATGTACTCGCCGTTAATATTGATGCCTAGTCCTTGCCATTCCAAAAGCTTGAAGGCGTCTTCCATTGCGTTGGTGAAGAGCTTCGGAGATATAACATCCCCTTGTCTCACACCCCTTCGCAACATTAGTGCAAAGTGCAAATGGTTGAGAGGTGTCACTAGGCTTTAAACTGAAGCCAACTTGCCACTTACGTTTCCAAGCCATAGGCCCTGCGACTCCACTCTGACCGGGTCACTACGAAATTCAGTTTCGACTGAGAAAAATATTAGTTCCGAAATTGTACCGAGTAAAATGTATGACTTTTATCTACACAACACAATGACAATAGATTTTTCATAGATTTATCATTTTACACTTGCAAAGAAAATTATCTACAATTTGTATGACATTTAAAAACGAACCCCCTAAAAAAACTAACAGCCTTTCTAAAATCCAATGAAACTAGCTCACAACAGAAATCGCAAGAACCGTCAATATCATTTAGCAATCCAAATCCCCTGTCTTCGGCTCGGTAGCATCAAAACTGATAACGGAAGGGTGAATGCACGAGTGCGTCCAGGTAGGGCCCTACGAGGGTGGCACGAATCAAGAATACCAACGTGATTAATGGATGCCGAGTGGTACGATAATGATAATGACCCGTCTGCGACTGCATCATCAGAATCAATGCAGGGCGCAGCTTAGAATGTTCGCAGATTGGTGGTTATGAAGTTGATGTGTATTCAGTAGATTACAGACCTAGGGCGCTGAATTAGTGAATGTCCCAGATCGCAGGTTTTTGTGGGCCATAAATATGCGATCTTCGGCTTTACAAATTACCGCTCGTGGTTAGTCTAAAGTTTTGGTCAGAAAAAATATTTATAATGCGATTTTTTTTTATCAGCTTTAAGAATGTACTATTGAACAAATATTAAAGCAAAACTTAAATTAGAGATCTAACCAAAAATATTGAAAAAAAGGGTTAGGTTTGAAAATTAAAGCTATCGAGAAAATAATTACTAATCGTGTTTTCACTTTCAACAGATTGAAGAAAAACAGTTTAAATTTACTATTTCGAAAGAACAGATACGTAATAACTATCTAATAGTTATTGAGATCTAGGTCGAGTGGGCGAATTTTGCATATGTGGGCTCTTAGAGCGCAAAAATTTACCGCAACTTGTCTATACGGAAAAGGAATCATATCATAACCCTCTTTTCCACTATAGACGGGTAAAATGTACCTATCTTATATTTGTAGACCCATGGACCAAAGAAGTTAAAAACAGTTTTAGCGAGACGACGCCGCAAAGACATTCCGACCGATAAATGAAAAATATTCGACAGAAAAGAAAACGTTCATCGCGTTGTTACGATTTTTCCCACAGTCATGATATCTCGACAACAGTACAGAATTAATGAAATTTACCAGCGTATTTATCTGCCAGTGGCCCCGCTGTCAGACAGCGCTGAGTGATTGGATGGGTTACCGCATCAGTATTCCATAGTTCGATGCGAATGCCCTAATGAGAGCGCAAAAATTGTCTATCACCGTTGGATTTCTCAATTAATGAGTTTGGATTGAAACGTATTGCAGGCGTAGGGGAGATGTTTGTGTTAAAACAGTAAGGACCTATCGGTATAACTTGTGTACGTATATAGGAATGAGCAGATTTGTATGGACGCCAGCCTAGGAACCAATAACAATAAGTGATATGTCATTGAAAGGCATGTTGTACATCTACAACTTTTTGTATGGCGGGAATTCTCAATTCACTGTGAAAAAAATGCTAATGCATGAAAAAGAACTTTATAATGCATGTGATCGAAAAGAGCGTATTCTAGGCATTCAAACTGTGCGGAAAGTACTACTTTTCCTCACTAGTGCTTTTTACTTTTCAATTTTTTTTAATTTCTAGCCGTATCTGACTGCCTGACACAAAGAGGTTTTATTATTTACAAAAAGTTTGATAAATAAGTCATACCGATTATTATCACGTATAAAAGTACAATAAAACCAATATTTCATTAATTAATTCATTTAACACGTCATTAATTACATTCGATTTAAAATTTGATAATAAACGAACTTTTCTCAAACATCCAAGGAAATGTCGTGCTTATGATCGTGTTAACAGAACGCGAAATACGTCTTTGTATAGCTATTGTTGAAGATTCGTTCTAATTTCAAATTAGAGGTCAATAAAGGAATTTCATACAACATTATTGGCCGTGGCCAACAAAGAGATTGTCTTTTGTTTCAGTGGGGTTTATTTCTTTTATTGATAATCTATGGCATACTGCCAATAAAAAAAAAACGTAGTTTGTGTATGTATATTTACATTTTATTTCTGATATTTAACTAGATTATTAAATTAGATTAAAACAGATATTCAATAAAATAAACAAGGAATCACGTTTATTGTTAAAAAATATAACAATATCTAATTAATAAGGTGTTGTCATTTTTTAATAAATAGAATCATCTTAACATTTGGTGGCAAAAACATTAACACGAACAGCTTAAAAAATAAATTTGTTATTTTTTAATAAATTTGAAATACATTTGTTTTTATATGAATATATAAGTTGAACGTTTGTATTATTTCCTTACCTGTTATGACCTACGGAGCCGAGACGTGGCCACTCACCATACGATTAGTCCACCAATTCAAAGTCGCTCAGCGAGCCATGGGAAGAGCTATGCTTGGTGTGTCTCTTAGGGATCAGATCCGAAACGAAGTAGTTCGACAGAGAACCAAAGTTACCGACATAGCACAGCGGATAAGCAAGCTGAAGTGGCAGTGGGCTGGTCATATCTGCCGTAGAGCCGATGACCACTGGGGCAAACGCGTCCTGGAGTGGAGGCCACGAATCGGTAAACGTAGTGTAGGGCGCCCTGTAACAAGGTGGAGCGACGACATTCGTAGGACAGCGGGTAGTAACTGGAGGACGAGAGCTGAAAATCGAGCTCAGTGGCGTGCCATGGGAGAGGCCTATGTCCAGCAGTGGACTGAAACAGGCTGATGATGATGATGATGATTATTTCCTTGGATTTATTTGAGAAAAGCACTATACAAGCCTCGGCGCGAACAGGGATTGTCGGCCTCGTATCTCTAGATGGCCTCGTTATCACTCGGCCATCTATTACTATTCGGCCAACAATTCCCTATTTCGCGGCCTCTGCAGTAATGTACTATTAAATTGTTATATATTTTTTTATATTTAAGTTATTGTCATTAAATAAATTTGGCTGAATGTACACGCGCTTGTGCCATTTTGACATAAGACGAATATTAAAAAAATACTTTTGCACATGCGCAGTAGTAGATATGTCGAGCGCGGTTTACAAATAACTCCGCCATTTTTTATTGATGTCTAGTTCATTTTGAAGTTGTTTTGTGCAAATCTGCTGAAATAATGGCGAGATAAAGGGACGAATCATGAATTTAAACCCGTAAAATGTTATTGAAGAAGTAAAAAATGTGAACGACGGCTTCTTGTTGGATAAATCAAATCAAAACACTTTTTTTCCAATGTCAAAAACAAAACAGTCTTTGTGAGTATTAAAGTATTTTCTATTTTCTCGTACATGCATATGCATAGTAAAGTTTTGTACGGAACTCGTGTGTAAGATGATTTCCGACTCGTGTTTGTTTAATCACTCGCTCGTACTTCGCTCGTGACTAAAAATCACACTCGTCTGAAATCACCTACCTTCCACACTTGTATCGTAAATAACTATAAACGGCCTTCTTTGGGAGGCTTATTTTAAAAGTGAATGTTTTTTTACTGACGATGACGAAGTTGATAAATATTATAAATAAATAAATAAATATAAATATTAAAATAAAATAAATAAATATTAAGGGACAATCATACACAAATCGACCTAAGCCCAAACTAAGCAAAGCTTGTACTATGGGTACTAGACGACGATATACATAATATATAAATACATATATAGATAACATCCATGACCTGAGAACAAATATTTGCACAAATATTTGCCCCGGCCGGGATTCGAACCCGGGACCGCCGACTCAGTAGGCAGGAGTCTACAAACCGAGC
Organism: Apotomis betuletana; assembly: GCA_932273695.1. NCBI lineage: Eukaryota > Metazoa > Arthropoda > Insecta > Lepidoptera > Tortricidae > Apotomis > Apotomis betuletana. The sequence goes on along the minus strand of OW026314.1, from coordinate 15,376,116 downwards.
CAAACGCGTCGTCAAGACGTATAAGATAACCATCAACAATTATAAAATAAAATTTAATGATAAATCATGTTTTTTACGTAAATAATATTTCACAATCAAATCCTTGATCCTTGTATCAAGGATTTATTTTACAAAGACTACCAAAATATTCTCATTTTACGTACGTTTAATAAATGTCAGCATCCCTCCCACAGGAGTCTTCAAGAAAATAGCATTTGTAAAATAAAATAACATGCTCGTGCATTTAAACGAGAGCCAAAATATTCACATCTTATTTAATCACTTCAGAGAGAACTAGAAAAAAAACGAAATTTTTAGGTATGTATTTTGTTGTCTTTCCGCAATGTATTGCTGATAGATTATCGCGATCACGCTTGAGTTGCACCGCTGCAAATACCAAATCTTAAGAGTCCGCAGCAAGGTCCGCTCAACTCCGCGTTGAGATCGCGCGCTTACGCTTTAAAATGTTGTTGTTTCACCTAGAGGAAGACAGGGCGCTAGCAGTAAAGCGAGAGCGCGCTAGCGGGGGGCGGTGCTTACCGCCGCCCCCCCGGACCGTTCCCCGCGCTAGAGTAATTCGCTGCAGTTTCGCAACAATTTTTTGTAATTTATTTTAAGGTTTTCGTAGTTACGCTCTCATTTTAAAACTACGAGATCAATTTTGATAAATATTTTTTCTTATCAAACTGCATAGTTTAATCGACACCGGAAATAGGTTTTGACTTCAATCTAAACTATATTTTGGTCGTAGTATGCCGCCAAACTGAACAACTTTCTGGGGTCTAAAAATGCAAAACTTGTACTCGCTCTATTTTCTTTCTATTAACATTTCAAGAGTCATAAACTAGTTTTAGCCCTAGATATATCTTATCTCATTATATTTAGAGAATTTCATGATAATGTGACATGTTATATTAAAATAAGGACGTAACTACGTTTGTATGAAGAATCGAGCTTGCTGCGGACTCTTAACGGTTTTATAATGGTATGTAAAATACCAAAAATATTGACATCCATATAAATAAACCTTAAAGCGTGGCCCCAACAAGGAAGTTCAGGGTAAATCATATTTGAATATAAGTATATTTATTGTGTGCAATGTATTGCTCGTGCATTATCGCGATCACGGTTGAGTTGCCCCGCTTGAAACACCAAATGCACCGCACCACATCAGCCCGCAGTCGGCTCGGCGAACACACTTAAATCGCTTAAATTGGGATAAAGCACCACTGAAAGTTAAGTTTAGTTATTTCCGTTAATCGTAACAAATGCTTTAACCCAACAAGGTGGGTCGACGATTTGGTCCATATTCTAGGAAGGCAGAGACGGTGCACGATCGGGGTTTTGACCAGTAGTGGACGTCTTTTATTTAGAATTATGTACCTATTATTTATTTATTCATTGATTGCATCCATGGTACAAAGATATTATCACAAATGAATACAGTTTCTCATGGGCCCTGATCATCATCATCATCATCATCTCAGCCATAGGACGTCCACTGCTGAACATAGGCCTCCCCTTAGGACTTCCATATAGTGCCCTTGTGGCCTACTTGCAGAATAAAGTTCATTATTTCATTATTTCATTATTTCATTATTATACCGGTTGGAAGCGACCTGCATCCAGCGCCTTCCGGCGACCTTTATAAGGTCATCTGTCCATCTTGTAGGTGGACGTCCTACGCTGCGCTTGCTGGTCCGAGGTCTCCACTCGAGCACTTTTCGGCCCCATCGGCCGTCTGCTCTGCGTGCTATGTGGCCTGCCCATTGCCACTTCAACTTGCTGATCCGGTGAGCTATATCGGTCACTTTAGTTCGTCTACGGATTTCCTCATTTCTGATTCGATCACGTAGAGACACCCCGAGCATAGCCCTCTCCATTGCTCGTTGAGCGACTTTGAGCTTTGAGATGAGGCCGATAGTGAAAGACCACGTTTCGGTGCCGTAAGTCATCACTGGTAACACACATTGGTTGAAGACTTTCGTCTTGAGGCACTGAGGTATGTCGGATGAAAAGACATTGCGTAGTTTCCCGAACGCTGCCCAGCCGAGTTGGATTCGGCGGTTGACCTCTTTCTCGAAGTTGGACCTACCTAATTGGACCACTTGTCCTAGGTAGATGTATGAGTCAACAACTTCGAGTACCGAGTTTTCAACAGAGACTGGGATGGGCACAACCTTGGCATTTGACATGAGTTTCGTCTTGTCCATGTTCATTTTTAAGCCCACCCGTTGAGAAACTCGATTGAGGTCATCGAGCATCATGCTGAGTTCCTCCATCGACTTTGCCATGACTACGATGTCGTCGGCAAACCGAAGGTGAGTGATGTATTCGCCATTGATGTTGATGCCAAGTCCTTGCCATTCCAGGAGCTTGAAGGCGTCTTCCATAACGGCCGTAAACAGTTTCGGGGACACAACGTCCCCCTGTCTTACGCCTCTTCTCAATGGAATGGCCTTTGTGCTCTGCTCCTGAACTCGGACCGACATGGTGGCGTTACTATACAAACACTTCAACACTTCAATGTACCGATAGTCAATATGGCATCGCTGAAGTGACTCGAGCACCGCCCATGTTTCCACCGAATCGAAGGCTTTCTCATAGTCCACAAACGCTAAGCATAATGGCAAGTTATACTCTTCAGTCTTCTGTATAACTTGTCGCAGCGTATGTATGTGGTCTATGGTACTATAGCTTCTTCGGAAACCGGCTTGTTCGGGAGGCTGGAAGTCATCAAGTCTATGTTCGAGACGGTTCGTGATGACCCTTGAAAACAACTTATAAACATGGCTTAGAAGCGTGATGGGCCTGTAGTTCTTCAATAGGGTTTTATCACCTTTCTTGAAGAACAGTACCACCTCGCCTCTATTCCATGCTTCAGGCGTTTTGCCCTCGGACAAGACGGAATTAAAGAGCTTCTGGAGGACCTTAAGTACCGGTGTTCCACCTGCTCTCAGAAGCTCTGAGGTGATTCCGTCTTCGCCCGGCGCCTTGTTGTTCTTAAGGTGCTTCAGGGCCATCCTAATCTCGTACAGACTGATGTCGGGGATATCTTCGGTATAATGTCGGGACAGCTTGGCTCTTGGATCGCCTACCAAACTGTCAACGGGCTTTGCGACTGAAGTGTATAACTGACCATAGAACCTCTCGATCTCGCCTAGAACCTCTGCTTTGGTCGACGCTATGCTGCCATCTTCCCGTTTCAGCTTGGTCAGCTGCCTTTGTCCAATAGACTTGTCCTTTGCGAACACTTTGGAGCCTTTGTTCTGCTCAATGGTCTCTTTAACACGGTTCGTATTAAAGAGCCGCAGATCATGTCGCAAGGACTTCGATATACGTCTATTAAGCTGCCTATATGACCTCGCGTCATCGGGAGACTGCAACTGTAGCGAGCGTCGTTCAGCCATGAGGTTTAAGGTTCGATCAGACAATTTCTGAGGTCTATCTTTACGGCGAGGTCTGAAAAACTTAGACCCTACCGTGTGGACAGTTTCCACTAGCCCGTCGTTGATCTCGTCCACTGAGACAAAGTTCTCCAGACAAGCAAAGCGGTTGGAGAGCTCGAGTTGAAAGCTCTCGGGGTTTTGAATATGGGCCCGAGTAGGTCGGAGCGTAGACTTCATCAGACTGGACCTTTCCAGTTTAACATTGATATTCAGTGTGCCTCTTACGATTCGATGATCACTGCCGGTCTTTACCCTATTGATCACAGACACATCACTGAAAATCCGTTTCTTGTCGGTCATGATGAAGTCAATCTCGTTTCTCGTGGAACCATCGGGACTTATCCAGGTCCATTTCCTGTGAGGCGGCTTCTGGAAGAAAGAGTTCATCATGAAGAGTTCCTCTTTCTCCAGAAAGTCGGCCAGCCTCTGTCCCCTAGGGTTCCGTTGCCCGTATCCAAATTGCCCCACTCTCAACTCATCACCGCTGTTCTTGCCCAACTTTGCATTGAAGTCCCCCATAACAACAGTGAAGTAGGTTTTGGAAGTATGTATGGCCCTACTTACGTCCTCATACATAACCTCTACTTCCTCATCAGAATGTGACGAGGTCGGTGCGTATACCTGAATGACCTTCAACGAATATCTTTTGGATATTCTGAGTATTAGGTATGCCACCCTGCTCGACACACTGTCGATGGTAGTTATGTTGTTAACGAGGGACCTGTGAGCGAGAAACCCGACACCGCCTTGGGACTGTTGGGCGCCCTCCCGGTAGTAGAGCAGGTTACCAGACTTGAGGGTTACGGTGTCCTCCCCCTCTCTACGGACTTCGCATAATCCTACAATGTCCCAGTGTAACCTGCTCAGTTCCTCTTCCAACTCGCAAATCTTTTCATCAGTCCTCATTGTGCGTATGTTGTGTGTTACCAGGGCCAGTCGTCGTGGGGATGGGTAGCCGGATTTCGTCCGGGGATTCTTAGCACCCCCTGCTCCGCCATTACCTTGGCCGCTACCCACGCCAGGGATAGCGGAGCTGCCGGAGACTGGGGGCCTGGTATTAATGTGACTTATCATTAAGGGGGGTTTTGCCATACGCGCCACGCTTGGCAGGCGGGTTGGCGCGCGCAGTTTTTTTTTTTTTTTGTTTTAAGGTCTCTGGAAGACGCTGCTGCCCATCTCCCGGTATATTATTATTCCCTTAGCAGGCTTCTACTGCAACCACGGGACGAAATGGTGGGGGACAATTCTAAGGCCGGTCACCCCACGGCACCGGGCCCTGATAGGGCGTAGCAATTATACATTATACCTATAGTGTAAGATAATACAATTCGGCACTATGCCGCAGGGGCCATTTTTAGATTTAGTTTAATTTTAGTGTGTTCTTATTTAGTTTAATTTTTAGGTTTAGTTTTATTGTACTTTGATTAATCTTATATCCATTAAGAGGCCTTATTCCTTTTAAAATGGTGGTCGTTTTAGACATTTTTCTATATGATCAAACATGTTTCTTTACATTTTATTGGTGTTACTACCTAGAACAGGGCTATTGGGATTTATTGGTATATATTTGAAACCTACAGTTTGAATTTTTCATTGATAATTTTTGTTTCGAAAACTACTCGAAATTTACAAAATTCACGCTGAGAACTAGTTTTTTCAACTTATTTTCGACTGCACGCAAAAAAAGCATGAAAAAGCTATGTTACTTCCTAGAACTCGGGGAAAAGTATTATTCACTTCAAAAAGTTGGTTGAAATTATCAATATATTTGTCATAATATGAAAAAAATAAATTTCAAAAGGAATAAGGCCTCTTAAATGTTATTTATAACGCATTACATTTTCAAATATTCAATTATTACATAGACAATTTTTAACACATTACATTTTCAACAAAAAAAAACAATTAATTCAATTATGACATAGTTATTTTTGTAATTCAATTTGATTATCTATCGATTTTATTTATAATTATAACATATAAATTAATAAATTAAATAGAAATAAAAATTAAATATTTTATGAGCTTGCGTCATCGAAAAAATCTTGCAGGGTGTAATAACATTTTTTTATAAGAAAGTCCTTCAACCGTCTATTGAACTGTTGTTCTCTTGTATGTTCTTTTATTATCAAAATGATGATGTAGACGATGATGATATGATATTTCAGATTTTTGGATTTTATATACGAAATTATGGTCTGATAAGAAACCATCTGATATACTTAACCAAACCTAGGGTATGCCAGCTGCGGAGCAGGGCTCGAGCTACCGCTGGTTAGGACGGAAGAGGGAAACGTGTCAGCGATTTGTGGCGGCGATGGTTGCTCCTCAATCAAATTGTAGCTAACTTCGACTCTGAAATCCGGTTACTTCTTCAGAGATAAGTTTCGCACTATCCATAAAAGTACTGCCCTTTGAATCTGACCCTTCGTCCAGCCAACTAGCGAGAGTTTAATTATCAATTTATCATGATAGTGGGTTTGGGTTATTGCCAAATTCCATGTCCCAAGTTTTACTGACACTGCACATATTTTTTTTACACTGCAGCGCCCACGTTTAGATTCAGAGGCTGTACTCCTGCACTGCCTTTGAATGTGACCCTTGATTCAACCATCTGGCGAGAGTTGAATGATTACATTACGGAAAGTAGGTTATAGCCAAATTCCTTGCCCCAATTTTTGCCCACTAGTACCCGACTGGGCATAAATCTCACGTTTCCACTGCAGCGCCCACGGTCGCGTTAAGTACACACAATATGAGCGGCCGCGCCATATTTAATCGTTATCGGCCCGGGCAGACCTGGCGGCGTATTCATCGCACTGTGATTTACTCCCGGCTTATCCCACTAGTGACTTATGGGGAGCATTGACGCCCGGGTTTTATGAACTTGAACTTGTTAATGTGTCAACGATACCAGAATTTGAGATGTAGATAGTACGATTCAGAAGCGGGAACTGGAGTTACTTTGATCCACGGGATAACACTGATCATCAGTTTTTGAAGCCACGTGTTGTTTTTGTTTATTTTTGTTTTTAATTGCTAATGGACAGTTTTGCTGTCATAATCGATATACGTAAATAAAACATTTTAAAGACGATCTGCGTTTTACTAGGGCTTCCAAACCTAGATTACTCAACTCATACAAAAATCCCGGGATTGGAAGCTGAAGCTTACTGTTTCTAAGTACGGTCAACATCAAAAGTAGCTAACTTAAATTTTACTACTGGCTTATGACAAAATGCGTACTAAAGTTGTCAGATACTTCTGATGCTGATTGTACCTTATATCAAAATTTTCTTTCCTCTCTCTTCCCGTGAAAATTCTTAATTGTGAATGAGCTCAACAAACATGTTATTCAAAGAAACAAAGTAGCCTTATTGTAGGGTATGCTATATTATATAAATTAAGTGCTAACAAGACAAGTAAGGGAGCCAGCGGAGAGCTGAAGTACACTACACACCTTGACATATGTATTAAACTTTTTTGGACATGACTCTCTTGCTCGCCAAATAAAATTATGTTTAGTACTTATTCGGCCCCATCCTAACATTTGCGTAGGTTCTTAACTTATAACTGAAGTTGTTTGAGCATAAAAATTGGGCAAGTGCGAGCCTGACTCGCGCATGAAGGGTTCCGTACCTATACAAGTATACATATATATAATCTATAACAAGTTTGTTGTATGGGAGCCCCCCTTAAATATTTATTTTATTTTATTTTTAGTATTTGTTGTTATAGCGGCAATAGAAATACATCATCTGTGAAAATTTCAACTGTCTAGCTATCACCGTTGTTGAGATACAGCCTGGTGACAGACGGACGGACGGACGGACGGACGGACGGACGGACGGACGGACGGACAGCGAAGTCTCAGTAATAGGGTCCCGTTTTTACCCTTTGGGTACGGAACCTTAAAAAGCCATACAAAAATAAGTACCGTGTCCTTCGAATACGACTGAAACGCAAACGTGCGTAAAGTAAGTAATATAAAGGCTAAAAGCTGCCGAACTCCATGAACAAGTTAAATTTCGATAGATAAGTATTAGCTCTCGCGGCAAAGTCAGATTTTGGCATATAAAAGAGATTAAAGGAGTTCAACAACCCTTCATTTAGGTAAGTCTACACTTAAATCAACCGCTTTATCAATTTACCCCCTTCAAGAGTTAGCTTTGTTATCAAAATTAAACGCGAATTCTACTTTAAAACATTAGAAGTAAGGTGTCATATTGTAAAATATTGCCAGGGTAACATTCACTTTTCTTTTGCCAAACTTTTTCTGTCTATTCAGATATAATGCAATTTAAATTTATAGATTCCAGTGATTTATATACCTGTCTAAGGCTTGCTCTACAAAAATTTCTACATTATTTCAGCCTCATTTAATATTTTCTATCTCAAATATACACGGTTTAATGCATATGCTTTTAAAGCACTTATTACAGAAGCTTTTTCTGCCTCATAATTTTTCAGTATGAATGACTATTTATCATTTTTGAATATTATAATGAAAATAATTCTGAAGAATACTTTTAGAAATATAATTTTTCCATTACAAGTGTTTAATATTGGCAATAACTTCTTTATATACAATTCTATACTAAAAAAATACAGCTTAGGACACTCAGCATTTTCGACGGCCGGGCCGAATTTAAAGACATATCCGTGTTAGTTGGATCTCTAGAATAGGTTAAGATATTTATTGTAGTTTTAAACTTGTTTATCTTTCAATAAAGCGTTTGTCATTACTTAAAAAAACAAAACCAGCATAATATTCTACTACTCAGTAAAATACCATCCACGAAATGACATAAAATGCAGAAAGGCGTCTTCTATTAAATTGGAGACTCGGATTTTCCCTCAATCACGAACCCGTTTCTCATCTGAAGTTTTAGTAACGCAGATACGTCTGTTGAAATGACTGGTATCGGATTAAAAAGTCACAGAACTTGACAGTAGATGGCGCTACTAGGCCTTCCGAAGGCGTAAAGAAATGGAGTGATTGTTTTTTTTTTAATATTGAAAGGGCTTTGTCGCAGAAGTGATGGTAAAAATCTACTACGAACTACAGTTAGTTCAATTTTAGAACTATGAAAACCTCAACTAAATGAATGTTTTCTTATTTTATTGTTACTGTTCGAAACGTATAAAAATATACAAAATTCACTATTCTTATATGATACAAGTTGTATTGCATCCAAATCAATTTCGGCACCGTCAAAACAGGAACGCAAGCGTGTCGATAGAATTGCATGCAAACAGCCCATAAACGCTGATATCGCCTTAATATGAAAACTTGCTCGTACTGAACCAACCAGGATAATTATACGAAAACAAACAAAAAATATCCATTTGGGAAACTATAAGGCTTTCAAATCCCTTGTGCACAAAACTGTCAACGGCCGAACCGGTGGTTAAAAGCTTTTAGTTACGATTCAACTTTTTCATTGACAGCGTTTTGATTGTAGCTGACCCTCGTTTTAGGGTATTTCGAGTCAATTGTTTTGAAAGATTTGACTTTATGTATCTGGAACTTTTAATTCTATCAAAACTTGACGTGGGTGATTGCGAAGATCGAAAGTATTTTATTATTTATTTTTTTAATTTTGTATATCATTTTATCTACATCCGTTGCAAGTTCAGATACTATAGATAAAGATCTAGATTACTATGCAGCGGCGGTGGCAGAGCATGAAATAGCAAAATCAGTGATGTTATTTCGCTCCTGTGATTCACTTATGAAACTCACCTTCCGCTCGTTTTATATAACCACACTCGTGTTCTAAGTCTTTTATACCTACTGTGGTGTGGTGTGGCACTTTTAAACTGAAGCTAATAGAAAAAGTGTGTTAATTTAAATAGCATCAACATCTTAACGCCCAAGTGCAGTAAACAGCAGATGTAACGCTCATTGTTCTACGCTCACGTCATTACTCACACGCTATTTAGCAGTTAGCGTCGGCAGCCGATTTATCAATGCGACATTTATATTCTGTTAAACGTGTTTGGATATCGAACCGACACCGATAGGGGTGCATTGTTCAATACGGGCGTTGCGGTCGAGGAATGGCCGGCTGATGATACAGGACTGGGTTTTTTGATGCAGGGAAAACCAGCTTTTTGATTAGTTATTGTTGATCTTTGGACTTTTCGTCTTTGCGCCAATGGTCCACCATTGGATTTGGACGATTTCTCGATTAGAACAAACATCGTAAGTCTTTTGTTTAGCAGTAAAACACCCAATTGCAGCCTGTGAGCTGTCTGTTCGTGACGTCTTCAATATTTATATCTCAACTCAACCTGTAGGTATATAATTATTATGAGCGAGCGATATAAAAATATAAACTCGAACGTCATTTTAACAGCGCACGCACTAGAAACCGCCGCTTCAACTAATTTAAACCTCTTTTCGATTTTGTTTTTTATGTGGAAATACCACATTTTTATAAATTTTGACACAAAGGTAAATTATGAAAGAAAAATGTAATATCGTGATCTACTGCAATGTAAGCAGGACTCGAACCTGAGACCCTACGTTTCCAGCGTAGTGCGCTCCCAACTCAAATATTACATCGCTACGTCACACCAAATCTTTGATTCCATAATTCTACGCTACTGGAGTGCCCTCTGGTGTTAAAATGCTTATGCGCATGTTGTTTTGATCTATAAAGTGCTTTAGTGTTAGCGACATTCAAAAGCATGTTGAAACAAGAATATTATTTGTACCTTTTCTGGGAGTGAGTGTCGCAGTTGGGACTCCATCTTGGGTTGTTCCAGCGTATATATCTATAGGCTAGCCCTAATTCGCTTTAGATATGGATCTAAGTGAGCTTTGTTATGCAAATATCTTGTGTGCAAACCTTCATTTGATATGCAATTTAATAATCCAATAAGGTATTGTTAAGATCTAATTCTAATAGTAGCTTAGGGCTAGACTTAAAATAACCTAGTACGCTGTTGTAGTCTGCCAAATATACATCTCTTAAACAGACCACCATTACTGTCACCCGGACTGTCTAATATGGGTGATTGTCAGCTCAAAAAAGAAAAGTGTCCCTCCGGTGTTCAAAAGTTATGAGCTTGTATGAATCTAGGTTAATGTATTTCATCGGATTATAAAAGAGGGAATGTTCTTTATTCTAATACGCGTTTATAGAAAATTTGGCCCTGGAATCATTATTTTAGCATATGTCCACCAGAAAAAATCGAACCTAAATCTGAAAATGATTCACGTAGGATCACTGAGTAATGATAATGCTACAAGGTGTTACGGGGTTGCCTCGCTGTTTCATAACATAATGTTCATCAGTGACTTAAATTAATAGGTAGGTATAGGAAATAAGAAGGTGGCGATTTGTAAAGGTTTCATTTCCGGGCTGCTAAAATAATAACTTGGTATCGATGTCCAGGGAATAGAAGCCAACTTATTAATTTTGCTGCAAAGTTAACAAGATTTTTTTTAGGTCAGGCTAGGTGACTTTTTTATACATGAATAAGATTGTTTAACAGTATTACCTTAAGCTCATCATGGTTACCATCAGCTTCAAACACTTTCCACTTTGGTTTGGGGTTTTCTATTCCACGGGTGAGTCGCTTCTTATAGATTTGTATCAACGTTTCAACTCTAGAAATACTGTACGTAAGCTGACAGAATGTGATTCAATTTCTATGTTTCTCGCTCTTATGTGACTGTGATATGAAGTTTATAACCCTCTCCGATTTCAGTCAAATCCGAATCTCAATGTAAGCTATAATTTCTTAATATCTTGTCTACCCTCTAAAAATACATCTACTAAATTTTACGCCTGTCTTCAAAGGCATAATAAGCAGTTTCTATTAATGATAAAATCAGTCACGGATCATGTTTACTTACAAAATCGGTATTCTCATAAAAGTTCTTGCCACGCGATTTAACAGTCCCTAGTGTTTCGTGAACGTTGCTCATAAAAATATAATAAGTATATACGGTAGTGGGGTAGGTTCAGTATAAATTTCCATATCTGGTAATATTCTAAATTGCAATAGAGTTCCCTTTCATTACCTTGATGCATTCCTGCTCGGATTTTATCGGAGCTATTCACGCATGCAGTGTATATTGACGTAAAGGAATATATAAGAACTCGAAGGCTAGGAATAAAAAAGTCATAATGTAAAAGAATCAATATAAGTATCTATGAATAATCAGCTAACTTAATTGTTTAAATACTAAAGTGTACCAAACAGCAAATGTGATAGGTATCCTTTTTAACACGCTTTCAGAAGCTTCACTTCTAACTAACGATGTAATAAAATCTTGTTTAGAATTAAATTTTAACCTACTTCTGATTGTCGTACCGAGATGAACCTTTGCATCTATGTTAAGTTCACGTGATAATGATGGAGGTGGAAGGTGGCCATTGCAACTCATAAGTAAACGTCAGAAGATAAAATCATCGTTTTTTTGGCTCCTTATATGGGTCTTGATGTGCTCATCAAGACCAATAAAATGAACAAAATGTCAAACTAAATTATTTATTTATGAACTAGCGACCCGCCCGGCTTCGCACGGGTGCAATACTGATAAATTATGCATAATATTATACATGCAAACCTTCCTCTTGAATCACTATCTATTTAAACAAACCGCATCAAAATCCGTTGCGTAGTTTTAAAGACCTAGACAGACAGACGGACAGCAGGAAACAACTTTGTTTTATACTTATGTAGTGATAGTGATGTTTTCACCATTTCTTTTGATTTAATCCGACTACGGAAACGCTTAAGTCAATTTATTCAGAGTAAGTACCAAAGATAAGTATAGTTTCAAGTACTCGTATGTTCGATTAGATTAGTTGATACATCGGATGTACGTATACAGTGACAGGAATTAATTTACATACCATCGTTCAACCCTGTCACTCCAACGTGACTTATCACTTGAGTTTGATTGACAGCTTGTCATTGTGACAGATCTCAACGGCAACCAACCTTCACAAATTAATTTCCGTAACCAATTGTACCAAAGCATATTAGTGAGACTCTACACTTAATTTTTATCCTTTGTAGAAAGTAGCTACTAATTAAAATTCGCACCTCTTCGTAAAAATTTTAAACTTCATTGTAGAATCTGTATTTTTTTTGTATTATTTTCAGTACTGTTACTGTTAGTATTATTCATTAATAATTTTTGTTTCAAAAATTACTGAAATTTGACAAAATTCAGGCAGAAAACTGTTTTTTTTTTCAACTAATTTTGCAAGCAAAGAAAGCGTGATATAGCTTAAGTATTTAGAACTCAGGGAAAAGTGTTATTTACTTTAAAAAGTTGACTGAAATTATCAATATATTTAATATTTTCTTCGGTTTCCGCGACTTTTTTTTTCATATTATGTATGACAAATATATTGATATTTAAATAAAACAATTTAAACGGATTATATCGCGTATATTCATTACTTATTTGAGTCAAAGGTTGACTGTGTATATGTCAATGTGAATGTGTTTCTTCCGTGCCGTGGGGTGTCCGGCCTTAGAATTGTCCCCCACCATATCGTCCCGTGGTTGCAGTAGAAGCCTGCTAAGGGAATAATAATATACCGGGAGATGGGCAGCAGCGTCTTCCAGAGACCTTAAAACAAAAAAAAAAAAAACTGCGCCCGCCAACCCGCCTGCCAAGCGTGGCGCGTATGGCAAACCCCCTCTATGAACAGTCACACAAATACCAGGCCCCCAGTCTCCGGCAGCTCCGGTATCCCTGGCGCGGGTAGCGGCCAAGGTAATGGCGGAGCAAGGGGTGCTAAGAATTCCCGGACGAAATCCGGCTACCCATCCTCACGACGACTGGCCCTGGTAACACACAACATACGCACAATGAGGACTGACGAAAAGATTTGCGAGTTGGAAGAGGAACTGAGCAGGTTACACTGGGACATTGTAGGATTATGCGAAGTCCGTAGAGAGGGGGAGGACACCGTAACCCTGAAGTCTGGTACCCTCCCGGTAGTAGAGCAACTACCGGGAGGGCGCCCAACAGTCCCAAGGCGGTGTCGGGTTTCTCGTTCACAAGTCCCTCGTTAACAACATTACTACCATCGACAGTGTGTCGAGCAGGGTGGTATACCTAATACTCAGAATATCCAAAAGATATTCGTTGAAGGTCATTCAGGTATACGCACCGACCTCGTCACATTCTGATGAGGAAGTAGAGGCTATGTACGAGGACGTAAGTAGGGGCCATACATACTTCCAAAACCTACTTCACTGTTGTTATGGGGGACTTCAATGCAAAGTTGGGCAAGAACAGCGGTGATGAGTTGAGAGTGGGGCAATTTGGATACGGGCAACGGAACCCTAGGGGACAGAGGCTGGCCGACTTTCTAGAGAAAGAGGAACTCTTCATGATGAACTCTTTCTTCCAGAAGCCGCCTCACAGGAAATGGACCTGGATAAGTCCCGATGGTTCCACGAGAAACGAGATTGACTTCATCATGACCGACAAGAAACGGATTTTCAGTGATGTGTCTGTGATCAATAGGGTCAAGACCGGCAGTGATCATCGAATCGTAAGAGGCACACTGAATATCAATGTTAAACTGGAAAGGTCCAGTCTGATGAAGTCTACGCTCCGACCTACTCGGGCCCATATTCAAAACCCCGAGAGCTTTCAACTCGAGCTCTCCAACCGCTTCGCTTGTCTGGAAAACTTTGCCTCAGTGGACGAGATCAACGACGGGCTAGTGGAAACTGTCCACACGGTAGGGTCGAAGTTTTTCAGACCCCGCCGTAAAGATAGACCTCAGAAATTGTCTGATCGAACCTTAAACCTCATGGCTGAACGACGCTCGCTACAGTTGCAGTCTCCCGATGACGCGAGGTCATATAGGCAGCTTAATAGACGTATATCGAAGTCCTTGCGACATGATCTGCGGCTCTTTAATACGAACCGTGTTAAAGAGACCATTGAGCAGAACAAAGGCTCCAAAGTGTTCGCAAAGGACAAGTCTATTGGACAAAGCCAGCTGACCAAGCTGAAACGGGAAGATGGCAGCATAGCGTCGACCAAAGCAGAGGTTCTAGGCGAGATCGAGACGTTCTATGGTCAGTTATACACTTCAGTCGCTAAGCCCGTTGACAGCTTGGTAGGCGATCCAAGAGCCAAGCTGTCCCGACATTATACCGAAGACATCCCGGACATCAGTCTGTACGAGATTAGGATGGCCCTGAAGCAGCTTAAGAACAACAAGGCGCCGGGCGAAGACGGAATCACCTCAGAGCTTCTGAGAGCAGGTGGAACACCGGTACTTAAGGTCCTCCAGAAGCTCTTTAATTCCGTCTTGTCCGAGGGCAAAACGCCTGAAGCATGGAATAGAGGCGAGGTGGTACTGTTCTTCAAGAAAGGTGATAACAGCCTATTGAAGAACTACAGGCCCATCACGCTTCTAAGCCATGTTTATAAGTTGTTTTCAAGGGTCATCACGAACCGTCTCGAACATAGACTTGATGACTTCCAGCCTCCCGAACAAGCCGGTTTCCGAAGAAGCTATAGTACCATAGACCACATACATACGCTACGGCAAGTTATACAGAAGACTGAAGAGTATAACTTGCCATTATGCTTAGCGTTTGTGGACTATGAGAAAGCCTTCGATTCGGTGGAAACATGGGCGGTGCTCGAGTCACTTCAGCGATGCCATATTGACTATCGGTACATTGAAGTGTTGAAGTGTTTGTATAGTAACGCCACCATGTCGGTCCGAGTTCAGGAGCAGAGCACAAAGGCCATTCCATTGAGAAGAGGCGTAAGACAGGGGGACGTTGTGTCCCCGAAACTGTTTACGGCCGTTATGGAAGACGCCTTCAAGCTCCTGGAATGGCAAGGACTTGGCATCAACATCAATGGCGAATACATCACTCACCTTTGGTTTGCCGACGACATCGTAGTCATGGCAAAGTCGATGGAGGAACTCAGCATGATGCTCGATGACCTCAATCGAGTTTCTCAACGGGTGGGCTTAAAAATGAACATGGACAAGACGAAACTCATGTCAAATGCCAAGGTTGTGCCCATCCCAGTCTCTGTTGAAAACTCGGTACTCGAAGTTGTTGACTCATACATCTACCTAGGACAAGTGGTCCAATTAGGTAGGTCCAACTTCGAGAAAGAGGTCAACCGCCGAATCCAACTCGGCTGGGCAGCGTTCGGGAAACTACGCAATGTATTTTCGTCCGACATACCTCAGTGTCTCAAGACGAAAGTCTTCAACCAATGTGTGTTACCAGTAATGACTTACGGCACCGAAACGTGGTCTTTCACTATCGGCCTCATCTCAAAGCTCAAAGTCGCTCAACGAGCAATGGAGAGGGCTATGCTCGGGGTGTCTCTACGTGATCGAATCAGAAATGAGGAAATCCGTAGACGAACTAAAGTGACCGATATAGCTCACCGGATTAGCAAGTTGAAGTGGCAATGGGCAGGCCACATAGCACGCAGAGCAGATGGCCGATGGGGCCGAAAAGTGCTCGAGTGGAGACCTCGGACCAGCAAGCGCAGCGTAGGACGTCCACCTACAAGATGGACAGATGACCTTATAAAGGTCGCCGGAAGGAGCTGGATGCAGGTCGCTTCCAACCGGTATATATGGAAGTCCAAAGGGGAGGCCTATGTTCAGCAGTGGACGTCCTATGGCTGAGATGATGATGATGATGATGATGTCAACCTTTGACAACGGTATCAGTTTCGGCACCTTTACAGGTTCTGTAAAGGTGCCGAAACGTCAGGGAGGATCAATTAATATACGCGATGTAATCCGTTTAAATTGTTTTATTTAAATATCAATATATTTGTCATACATAAAATGAAAAAAAAAAAAATGTATAAGGCCTCTTAAGTTTTGTCTCCCTAGCGTTAGTTCAGTATAAAGTTCTACCGAGCAGGGAGCTCGAAGATAGTCCAGTAAAAAAAAGATAAAAGCATTTTCTACAAAATAACCATATTTATAAAGTAGAATGCATACTGTAGTCGCAGTTGTGTCATTAATCTCATTAGGCTTGCAGATTTGCATAGAGTTCATGATTTGTGAACCCTTGCTTTCGGAACAATGTGGTTGGCTTCTTAAAAAGGCGGTAATCCGCTCTGGTGGTTTGTTGAATTGTCGTTTTTTAAATGGCGAAAGGGGGTTTCGTTTAACGCCTTCTGAGTGTCTGTGCATCTATAAACCTGTCTGTGGGTACCGTAGCTCCTAAATTAATGATTCAATAATTACTTTAGTTATTAATCTGAAATGTGAATTGTTGCGGCACCACACTACTCGCGAGGTTAGCCAATGCGCCGCAAACGCGTGGGGCGACGGCGGTTGGCCTACGACCGCCGATTACCCCCATAAGGGTACCTGTGGGTGGCAGACACGGGACGTCTGTCGCCTACATGAAGGTCCCCGAGCCGGTAATCGGCCTGTCAGAAGGTGGGAGGAGGCTGGCTCTCCTCAGAGATGAGTCCGGGGTCCCGGACGGCCGCTGGCAAGGTTGCGGTAGTGTGCCTAGAGCGTTCCCGTGACCTTGCCCCATAGCACAGAGGCGGCAAATAGAGGGGTTTTTTAGTGGGTACACTGGTGGTATGCGTAACGCATTTTCCCCTCTTCAAAAAAAAAAAAAAGGCGAAGTTGGCTGAAGTATGGGATTCCGAAGCGAAGTGCCCCACCACACTATCATATTCGTCCAACCTCGGCCAACTTCACGAGTAGTGTGGAGGTAGGGTTAGAGAGTAGTTATGCACTTGCCTACTGAGCCGGCGGTATTTGTGTGATGAACTCGAATATTTGTGCTTGGGTCATGGTTGTTCTATGTATTTAGGTATATATTTATCTATATAAATATGTATATCGTCGTCTAGTACCCATAACACGAGCCTTCTTGAGCTTCATTTGGGACTAGATCGATTTGTCTGAGGTTGTCTGATATTTATTTATTTAGCTATCTAAAAAAATATCAGCTTTTTGAGGGTAAATACAAAAAGTGACTTTCACATCATTTTTTTTTATGTTTCGCACGATGTTTAGACGTATTTCAATTTGTAAATAACATGACTAACGCGATGTATATATTTTCCGTTCCTTGTTCTGTCACATATAAAATTAAATACAGCTTTTAAATTACAAAATAAATCTTTTAATTTGAATGAACGAATCAATCTAATCAACTCGCCAGCCAGATCTCATTCCCAAAGGCCAGAACAAATACGGCCAACCAAAATTCTGTAGGAGCATCAGCGGCTCCGCAAACTGCCTGCACTCCCCGAGCACACAATACACGACGCCGATAAATTAAATTGCATCCACCGCAATACCTATACGTATTTGTTAATAGCTAAATAATCGAATACGCACCTAAAAGCCTTTGGGGGAACCTAATAGCTCTAATTTAGAGGGAGACACGTTAGCCAATTTCCAAAATGACAAACGCCGTTGATTGAATCGCCGTCTCATTTAAAATCAAATCAAAAGTTATCGATCGTCAACTTAATAAACCAGCGTACGGCGTGCACTTGTTATGTTAGTGGAGGAAAGAAAAGAGCAAACCCCTTAAGTAAATCAGCGGGTAGAACAAATATAGAGATTCGCGAATCGATTGCGGACTCTGCCCCTTATCTCGGCGGTGCGCACGTGTGAACCCCGTTCAATTTTAATTTCATGCTCAAACAATGACGCTATCGAGCTGGCTATTATTTTGTATCGTCGCCGAGGGTTGAGTTCATCTAAATCCGAGAGATAAGCCCCTGGCTCTTTGTCGCCGCTGATCCTGATGGCTAATTCGGGCGTTCGGGAACACACTCGGGACCTTCTGTTCCCAACCACTCTTAATTTGTCATTAGAATATCGGATTGTTTAGGACGGTGTTGTTTTATCTGGTTCCCTCGTTTCGTTTATCTCTTGTTCTCGGCTTTCACATATTTAATTAAATGCCGATTGTTAGCGTAACAAGTTTCATAATTCTCCGTCGGACGAGATTCCTTCAATTTGCATTCAAATCACTGATCTTATCGAAAAACCATTTACATTGAAGTTATTTTAGCTCGTTAAATTACTTTTTATACACTCAGTTAAACTTTTCGTATAATAATAAAGACTGCAAATTAAATTATGTCTACTTCTAATCCAATTACAGTTAAATATTTACACTGGAATTTAAGGCCTAATTCAGATTTATTTAAAAATATCTTACATGAGATATTGCATACCCCAACTGTATGATATACTAGTGGCACAATTTAAACTGAACTAATTATACTCCTATATATGTACAGCAAAGGTAAGCTCCAGCAAGTTACGAATATCTAAATTAACGCAATGCAATAAGGACATAACTAATCATGATAATGAATACTGAGTGGGGTTATAATGTTGAACCCTTCACTATACATGTAGCTGTTATGTAGAATCAGTACGTGCCCTGAGCGACGATGATTTTCCGAATTCCGAACTGAATCGCATCATCGCTTAGCCCCCTTGTCTGTGTTTATCAAAACACTTAACGATTTAATATGCTCGCTGAACTGTACCCTCCCCTTCCTGTGCATTATAAAACATGTATAATGATCGTATCTGCATGTGCCAATATACATTACGCCTATCATCGATGATATGACATTTGTACCTACATGGTGCTGTATAGGATTTGTGCAGTCTTTTGATTTATCGTAATTCGATCTTGATCCACTTTTTGTTGTCTTTTCGATCAATATTCCGCGGATTTGCTAAATTTCTGTCGTCTGTTGTTTTATCAACACAACACCTTAATATATACTCATAACCGATAGATATACCTTCATGTAACGTATTGTTAGCTTTATCGAGTGTATTTTTACCATTAGAATGTAAAATAACAACTATCTAGAATCTCGCATTAAGCTTTATGCATCGAATAAAGAGTAAAATCTTTGTTCTCTCAGAACTAGAATCTCACTAATTGGAACAAGAAAAAAGTTGTAAAAGGTGTAACTCGATCCTACGTCTCCTCTCCTAACAACTACGTGATCTATACTCCAAAAAAATTCAGGGTATATTTTGTTCTTACTTTTACTGCTTTTACGTATGTATCGTAAAATCGAGTATTTCGACTGCTTGTTGTCTCCGTTACAAAGATTGTCTCCTATTGTAAACGATATAGTCTCTACCTACCTCAATCGAACTTTAATATAATCGAATCGAGGTAAATTTTTATTACTAAACGATTAAAAATTAAAACGTACTAAAATTCAGATCTCAAGACTTCACGTTATAGGTATTTAATATTATTTATTTATGTTGATGTATGTACCTACTTAATATCTGTAAGTATTTCATGTAGATGTATCTGGATATTGATATTTTAGTATGTTTATTGCTTTTTATAATTTAATGTTATTTTATTAATTATATTGCTAAAGCTGGTTTTTGCATCACTTACTCAAACAAATGTTCGTTGATTTAACCCACTACCTAAAAGTTGTCAGAAAGAGATCGCCAGGTAGCAATAAGACTGCCTTTTATTTACCTCTGTTTATTATTTTACTGCAGTATATCTCTCATGTTTTGTACTGTATTGTAATACACAGATGAATTTCATGTGTACAATAAAGTGGATTTGTGTTTGTTTTTATCATAACCAGCTGAATATCTCCAATTTTCCATTTGATTTCTCATCGATCGGAATTAGGTGCATCTAGACAAGTTGTAATAGGGTAACTTCTAATAAGAAAACTTCTAATAGACTGTTTGAAAGTCCAATCTTCGCAACGATATCAAGCTAATGAGCTAAAACGGACTGTACGATGATTGCGTTGCTGTCTGCGAGGGTGGCCTTCCTATAATTATACCAACTTTCTGTTAGCAATATTTACTCAGTGCGAAGGTATGGGTGAATGGATGCCCACGGTCAAATCTCAATATATATCTAACATTAAGAATTCTGTAAGCACCATCCTAATACGCAATTTCAGTGAGTATTCTTTACTCAATGTGGGGTTATCAAGGGGCGATATGATTATATGTAAAGCAGAATGATTTCCTATTTGTAAGACCACAGTTAAATGGTGTCTAAAGAGCAATGTCAATGTTTCTCATATAGAAAAACATCTATTAATTTGGGACTAGATCGATTTGTGTGAGGTGGTCCGATATTTATTATTATTTATTATCTAGAAAGTGTAATTGATGTAACTGAAACTACTAAACAATTAACAACTTGGCAAATAAAAGGCAAATTCATCGGTGATTTATTCAACGTGGATTTCCTAACTTATTTCATACAAAATCTACCTTTTTTGTCTATTTAGGAGCAGATTTTACTAAAATGAATTTTCAGCTTCCAGTCTCTTAGAAACAAAACCACCAATTCCTGTTTTTCGGGTAGTTTGGTCAGTACGTCTGTTATTTGTTACATCAGGCTCAAAACCATTTGATAATGGTATTATATCTACTATTATGGTATGTATTATGTCACAAATCAAACTAATTACCTACTGAATAGCGGCCTGATTATGTTTTCTCAACTGCTTCAATAGAACATCATTATAATATGGTTCAATGACTGATGTAACAAATGAGCGAATGGTAGACCCACTGTCGAAACTACAAGAAAAACAGGAATAGACACGATATCTCTAACGATGATGGTATCATTATCATAGTACCACGAAGAAAAAGATGCCAGATTATCGTCAACCAATAAGTAACTAGTATTTACCTTTACTTATTTTTTATTAAAGCAGTAACGTCTGCTAACGTAAACTAAATGTTTACAAATGAAGCGAAAATTGAAAAATTTAATGATTCGGACAGGATTCGAACCTGCGTTTCCAACGGCTTTCCGGGCCAACACTGGCGTCCTCCCAATTGGACCACCGAATCAGATGTCAGAGCCATTGAATTTTTCAACCAGTTGCTTCGACATGCCTTAGGGTGGCATCGTAGCGCCATCTACCGTAAAGATTTAGACTTTATCGTCGGCACCATCGTCTCAAATTTGTTGAGAATCGATAGTAACGATGTGCTACACCCGAATTACTTATTTTTTATTAAAGCAGTAACGTCTGCTAACGTAAACTAAATGTTTACAAATGAAGCGAAAATTGAAAAATTTAATGATTCGGACAGGATTCGAACCTGCGTTTCCAACGGCTTTCCGGGCCAACACTGGCGTCCTCCCAATTGGACCACCGAATCAGATGTCAGAGCCATTGAATTTTTCAACCAGTTGCTTCGACATGCCTTAGGGTGGCATCGTAGCGCCATCTACCGTAAAGATTTAGACTTTATCGTCGGCACCATCGTCTCAAATTTGTTGAGAATCGATAGTAACGATGTGCTACACCCGAATTACTTATTTTTTATTAAAGCAGTAACGTCTGCTAACGTAAACTAAATGTTTACAAATGAAGCGAAAATTGAAAAATTTAATGATTCGGACAGGATTCGAACCTGCGTTTCCAACGGCTTTCCGGGCCAACACTGGCGTCCTCCCAATTGGACCACCGAATCAGATGTCAGAGCCATTGAATTTTTCAACCAGTTGCTCGACATGCCTTAGGGTGGCATCGTAGCGCCATCTACCGTAAAGATTTAGACTTTATCGTCGGCACCATCGTCTCAAATTTGTTGAGAATCGATAGTAACGATGTGCTACACCCGAATTACTTATTTTTTATTAAAGCAGTAACGTCTGCTAACGTAAACTAAATGTTTACAAATGAAGCGAAAATTGAAAAATTTAATGATTCGGACAGGATTCTTTACGGTAGATGGCGCTACGATGCCACCCTAAGGCATGTCGAAGCAACTGGTTGAAAAATTCAATGGCTCTGACATCTGATTCGGTGGTCCAATTGGGAGGACGCCAGTGTTGGCCCGGAAAGCCGTTGGAAACGCAGGTTCGAATCCTGTCCGAATCATTAAATTTTTCAATTTTCGCTTCATTTGTAAACATTTATTTACCTTTACATATATGTTGACTATGTTTGCAACCCTTCTGCTAATTACTATGCCACTTCCCAAGTACTCACAAAATGTTTCACGTAAATAAGTAGTCATACAAACAAGACCAATGCAGCGCAGTTATTTGTTCCGCTCACTGATGGAAATTCTTTGTTTACATTATCTCAATTAAGTCTACGTTTTGTTTACAATTCCGGTCTGAACAAAGCAGCACTTGGAGTATTTTGTTTGTTCGTCAGTAAACGCTTATTCGCATGGAAATCAAACTATTGCGCGTTACAACTTCTGTTGATACGTCAGGATAAATACTTGTTATGGGAATTATTCTTGCAGTTTGCATTTTTGCTTGAGTTTTGTGAGTATGTAAAAATGTTCGAGTAATTCGCTCTTAACATGAGCGTCGTTATTTTAATAGTAATTTTCTTTTTCAATTAGTAATAGTGTCACATTATTATCATTCTACCGTTTTAATTGAAACATGTTCTTTAATTTAGTTGAATTGATTGCTCTTAGCTCTTGTCTTTTCTCTTGTCTCTCTTCTTTTCTATCTAATTCTTTTCAACCTCTGTAAAAGTGAATAGTATGCCGACCTAGCATAGATTCATGTATTCATTTTCCAGAACAAAATATTAACGGGAGCATATCTGAGATATCTATCTAACCGTCCAATGCAGCAAAACCCACCGATCATATTTCAATTGAAAAAGATAATATTCTAAAATTGCAATGAATCCGTCATTCAAATACATTTACAGGAAAATTTAAAAATAACCTCACTGGACATTGCTGTACGTTAGTGACGTGTTACTCCAAAAGAGCGTGCACTTATAAGAGCCTCAATGGCGCATACGGCGTTTTTGTTAGTGGTAGTAGAGTGGCACAGCGAGCCACGTTAATTGAAATCAAACAGAGATTAGTCTGCGATTGCGGGTGGATCACAGCTCGTGGCTAGACCCATCTCGGCTGGAAATGAAACGCGCCACAGACCAGACAAATGATCTTATGTTTTTATTGGTACTGCGAATATCAATTATAAAAGATACCCTTTTGTGCTTACAGCTGCGAATGGGGTGAGGATATTCGTGATTGGTGATGGTCACTAGAAAACTGGACTGGTAATATAGTACCTATGTTATGATAGAAAACTACCACATACTTTCAATCATTTGTAGTACTTAATACGTCTTTGTCTAACCACGCTTATGTCACAGTATAATAAAGAGTACTAACGTACAGTATGGACACTCCCTGCCTCCCCCCGAAAGTGCCGCCCATCCGCGCTCGGTTACCTCGCAGTTACCGGCTGGCAGGGACGCGACGACGCGGTGCGCAGAGCGGAGGCCACGTATAATATTCAAATATTTAACAAATACTTTTGTAATGGGCGTGTGTTGTGCTGTGTATACGGTTGTTTAAGTTCTATAAACAACAAAAATAAAAGAAAGTTCTACAGATTCCTATTGGATGAATCAAGGCAAGTACATACCCAGTTATTTTCAAAGTGTTTTATGTTTTAGTAGAAAACCAACTTACAATAGGTACTTATGTTTAGTATTTTTTTTGCCCTATCCGTTTTCGACCTAAACCTATCAGATCACACTGAAAACAACACAATATATATGAACAAAAAATCATGTTTTCAGCTTACGTAATACTTTGGTGGCCTGAATTTCCTTACAAAAAATTAGTTACTTCGTTTATACTGATTCAAAATAGGAAACTATTTGTATAAATCGAGCTTAGATACCCACCTTACAGCGTAATATGATTCTTATTTCTTCCTAATTCGCGCAATGAGTTTTTAGTCATTAAGGTTATCGAATTTGAACGCGGGCGGAATAAGAAATCGTAGTTTAACATTAGTTTAATTATAAGCACACAAAATTAATTCGACGCCGCTATTACAAGGTCATCTCATGATCTCATATTGCTGCACATTGTGTTCCCGACTCGTGCGTTCAAAATGGCAGCAACCCTAGCATGTCTTATCTCACTCACACAAGCATGGTACGCGTTCACCTACACGAGCTTAGACTGTGTGCGTAGCAACGCGTTTCTTTCATACATTTGATCGCCATTGTCCGAGGTGTGCTTATGTACACTGAAATGTTATACAAAGTCTAAAAAACTTAATATGCGTGGAAGAAAAAGTTGTAACCCTCATTTTTCTTCGTCGTAATCAGATAAAATATACTAAATATATGTAACCATTTGTGAATGCCTCGAATCTTCGGAAATCAAAATCTGTCAAGTCGACGTTGAGATCGTAAAACACCATACGAATAAATGTATACAAACATACCTAACTACAAATAATTTCATCAGCTTTTAACTGTAAAATACCGCAATGTGCAAGCATTTTATAAGTGTAGATGTTTTCCAAATAACTTTTCACAACACATTTCAGAACACACATGCACCTGAAAAAGATACAGGTATGCAACGAGTTTCATCCTACATTCCGCGCAAGTTACGATAACAGTTTCGGAAACATCGTCCTAGTTCTACCTCGGGCGTAATTGACTGTAAAACACATGTTCTACTGTTGAAGCCTGTTTCTAATGCAATATGCCCGAGATCTCCCCACTATGTCGTCAAGCGCTGTGTACTTTATTTATTGACTCGGTCAATTCCAAGTAATCGTTTTTATTCTGATACTTTTTTTTTCATTTTTAAAATAAATATACTAATTTTTTGTAGGTGTAAAATTCAAAATGGGGAGGCATGTACGTAACTACAGTATAAACAGCAGGAACTCCTATTTAAAATTTCATTTTGTCAACGTCCTAATTGTTTGTTCATGATCATGACTGTAGCGTGGCCTAGCTAGCCCAACAAAAAATAAAAATTACAAAATACAGGTAGAGCACGTCCAGCTTGTCTCAATTACAGTCGAGCAACAGCATTCTCAAGTAGACGGCTAGTTTACTGAATTACGTGTGGTGTCAAATTATAAAAATCAGAAAAGATATTGCTAAACTAGAGATATAATAATGCATCCTTGAATTAAGATATAACCCTTTACACCCGACTTGTAACGATCGTGAGTGATGATTTTTTTAAAAGATTTCGCGTATAGCGAGCCGCTTTTGCGAACCCAACCGATGTCGATCGATCGTGCGGCTATGCTAGAATGAGAAAAAAAATACAGAAGGCTCATGCGTACGCGTTGGGACTAGTCAGTCTCCTTGACGTGGCGTGGGGGATGGCTGTATTCTTTGAACGCCAAGCTCACTATCGTAAGTGGTTTTTTTTTACTAATTACCATTAAATATCTTCGTAATTTACTATCAGATTACAAAAAGTACTTGTGTGTGAGATATATTTTCATTATTCTACATTAATTCGAACGAAATACATATGGGCAATTGGTTTTTGAATTTAAAGCATCACGATCGTGCGATTTCGGTTGCATTGCGTATAATTTAACTCTCACGATTGTGGGGCTTCGGTTGTGTTCTGTGATGTTGGTTTAGTAGGTATAGCTTATTTATTTACATGCTTGGCTTACTAATCGGGATGTTTTGCTTATTTTTGGAGCTCCGTTCACCGATAAAATACTAGAAGATCTGCTCGAAGACGGAAACTTGTCAGAAATTGAAGGTTTAGATGACGACGATTTGAAAGATGTGCCTAACTTTTTCGATAACTTAGCCAGTGATGATGACACTTGCTCTCGGAAGGAGAAATTTATACTCTGCATGAAGTAAGGCCACGGTCACGTTCTTCCCTAAGTTCATCACGGGCTTCTTCTCCAAATCCTTCTCCGCGACCAGCGACTCCACCACTAGGGACATTATCACCGCCACCTATTTCGCCGTTGCAAATCAGAGCTAAGTAGAAGACGACCAGCTTGAGGTAGGTTGGAATCTATACCTAGAAAGGTTCGAATAGGCAGAGGTAGATCTGTCCGCACACCGGGAAATGTACGCAGTGGAAGATCCATCAGCACCCGCCACTCGAAGTCGAAGATGGGAGCGAGTTCTGTTTACGGATAAGCCCCATAATTACACCTCGCTACCAGTGAAACCTGTCCGTTTCCCGGTAGAGTATTTTCATGAATACATTGACAACGACTTCGTGAAAGAGATCGCTAGATGTACGAACTTGTATACATGCGAAAAACAGGCGTAGAATTAAAAACGACCGCCCATGAAATCTGTAAGCTCTATTCTATTCATCTAGTTATGAAAAGTATAATTTTGTTGATTATTTTATAATGGTGCCTGAGAAAGTGCTGTGATTTAGTGCGTAAATTATAAGTAACTTAGTTTTTATTTTTATAACTGTGTTTTATTCATTGAAATTCCTCAATAACCGTTTAAATGTAACATTTCTACACAATCACATCATGACCCTCACGAACGTGCGGGTTACATATTATTCCTGAGCCACACGAACGTGAGGGTCTGATTGTGGAAGACCAGCTCAGTCAAGTTTTTTTTTGTATTTTTTCCTAGACTCCTTATGAACTAATAATAAAGTTACGTAATGTCGTACGGAGCTGTTTAAGATTTTTTTCTCTCGGGTGTAAAGGGCTATCAGAAGCGCAGCTTGTATGAGTTCCAGCGTCCGTTTCAGGAATCCACGCATTCAAGTAACAAAATACTTCATCAACAAACGGAAGGCATTACTCGTAGTTATCTCTTTTTATTAGCTCCACCCTCTGAATTTATTGCGGGGCTGTAACTCAAATAAGTGAATTCTCTTTTGTAGAGAAAAAAAACTTAGACAACTTGTGAAGTGCTTGAAACCGAACAATGAGTGTTCGCAGAGGCTGGTCACGTTTCGTCGCCTTAAAAATGCGACGGTTAAATCCATAAAGTAGTCGAAAGTATTACTATTCCTCCTCAGTATTTCCTTTGAACCGCGTATACTATAACAGTATCCCGCCTAATAGAAAGGTTCAGCGGGATTAAACTTCTCGGCAAAAATGAACCTTTATTCAATAACTTGTTATACATTTTAGACCGTAAAAATGTAGGTAGTAGATTTTTTACACGTGCTTGAGTTTCTTGTTTCTAGTCTTCTGTATTAAATGTTTATGTATTAAACAATAAAAAAAAATTAACATTCGAGTAAGAGAACATGACTGTAAGAATATGTATTATAAGTAGGTAATGGTTTCTCTGGGGTTTACTGTACATAACATACCTAGGCTGGTGAATTTGTGAATGTCCCAGATCGGAGGTGTATGTGGCCCGAACTGAAGGTGATCTGGGGCTTTAAGAATTACCGCCTGTGGTTTGTCAAAACTTCTTGCATTGGTCGGGAAGTAAGTATAGCGGGCATAAAATCCCACTTACGGCCTAGGATGACGTAAACATTATTATTACAAATATATTTGAATCGGACCTCTAAAGTTATTGTGCTTATTTGTGTGCATTAAAGAATTGTTTTACTAAAATAGTATTGTTATATGTAAGTTTTATGTACGATTTACGTACATAACTGACCAATGACGACTAACCTCAGATACCTAAATTATGTTGTCTTATAATGCGCCTATTTTGCACTAGCTATTGATGGCACTACTTTTGCCAACCCATCAAATCTCGGATTACAAATTAACATCCGTACATAATATACGAACTAGTGTATTCGACGGGCGTTAATATCACACTATATGAATAAATTATCAATCAAGCCAAAGCAAACAGCATACAATCTTGAAACACCAAACACCCGTATACAAACACAGGGCTGAGCTAGCATACCGATCGGACTGCATATTCCAATGCCTAAGTGGTGATATTCGAATTATTCCGCTCCACTATAGAAACTGAAACACAAAATCTGTGGAATTCAGATAATCGCCCCGCCGGCGTGTCGATGTATTGAATTTCGAAGATGATTAATGGCATAGCTCGAATTCTTGGAGCGGTCCCATTATTCTATTCGTTCTGTGTTTTGAAGCGATAGCTGAAAACAATAGAAGTCAGGCTTGATACTACTTGTGAGTTATAGGAATGCGACGGTAACAATTTGACTAATGTTCGGTTTGAAATTGTATACCCATGCGTGCGTATCGACTTTGGACTGTTTTGTATGATACTAAATTCAATATAATATCGGATTAGTTATTAACTTATTGCCTACCTTTAAAGCGCCTTCAAGAATTGCGAAAGTTCTATATCTATAAGGTTAAGAACTCATAATAATGAAATTATTTTGGTATCGAGTCGGTTCATATAATATTTTTTTACTGCAGACGCCGGGAAAGAAGGGCTTTCCGGGTGAGTAGGTATAGACAGCCGACCGTAGGGAGGCCGGATAGTGATACGTTAAGGCATGTAAGGTGTTTTTCTCAAACAATGAAATAAAAATACACCACTCAAAAAAAAATTAATTCAGCTGTTTGACCTTAAAAAAAATAGTTGTTCAGCCCGAAACGTTATAATTATGACGACATTTCATTCCATGTTTGAGAAAATTATATTTTTTCTTATTCGTCGAACGCGAATTACTCAAGTATATATGAGTCTTTTTTTTTCAACGCCTCCAGACAAGTCAAACCTAAAATTGTTCATTTATTTCCACAAGGAAACTCGACGCACTAGCATGTTAACACTACAGAATGACTGATAGCGCCGCGACGTAATGTGATCATAATATTTTAAACAAAAACCTTATTTCACACAGACTGCACACGACTGTCATCCGCGGAATAAAGAAAAAAGTGGCTTTCTAGAGCTCGTTTATTTCTTTACCGTAGAATGGTCGTATCTTAATACGGATTTCATAGTAAGAAGCGGCTTTCTGAAGCTCGTTTATATCTTGCTCGTATTATGCCGCTGTGAGTTGAGATATCCGTCATTTTTCCGTAGTTGGTAAACTTTTCACATTTTATCATCTATTTTTCACATAGACATAAGTTGATAAAGTTATAAGAGTATATAGGTACTAGTATTAGGTATGCTCGCTAAATTTTAAATTCTTGATACTTTGAATTGATACTTATTTAGAATTTACAATTTGACACAATGTCAGACATTCAAGATATTTTATCAAAAATAAGCGTAACTGATGGTTACTTTAAGGGTCTCTGAATTTTTGTTTTATGAACTCATTATTTATCACAACATAAACATATTTCGATTTAATGAATAACATAGTAAATATGAATAAAATTCATATGGCTGATTTCAGTACGTGGGTTCAATTAGGTAAAATCTGTATGTATCACTTTAAACCTTTATGTATGAAGCCATAAAATAACGCACTTTCCTACCTCGTGTGAAAAGTAAAATTCTAAAATCAAAGTCACGTATCACCAACCCCTATATGGAAATAGCCAAAACTCACTTACCACCTCAATAGCCCACGTGGATGCTATTCAAAGTTATTGCGAGTACAAAAACGCAACAAAGCAAACTGGTAAAGTTTTCAAATAGGCCGACTTTTCCCCGTTTCGCGGCCGTCGAAAAGTGTGAAAGCGTGTAGTAAAAGTACGTAAATGCAAACGGGACGAAAGGGGAGCCTTTCGTCCCGCGGGCGATACTGTCTTCACCGGTGCCCTTAGTATGGGGTAAAATTAGGCCATCACTGTACCGCGAAATCGATATGATGGTTTTTAATACAGAGGCTCCTAAGAGTTTGTATCACAGTACCTATGCGCATGTAATTTTAGGTATAATAAATATATGTATTTTCTTTTGCTGATTTTTCTATAGCGTAAAAAGAATAGTATGTGACTTATTAATAAAAAAAATGAGAATATTGCGACATATAATAAACCACACATTATATTACTTTACCTTTTTTATAATAGGAAGCTTAAAGTATAAATCATATAGACATAAAATGCTGGTAATATTAATTAAGTAATGGTACCTACCTCCAGCTATCTATTCCTCTAGAACCGTTTTCATTTCGCATTTCATTTTTCAAACATAAATTATTAAGCAAATTTATTAACTCCATGGCGGCACACTCCATTAGAATACCCTCGCATAGTTGTCGATACTCACGTGGATCATAGTTTTAGAATTCCGTGCTATACTGACCGTGCGTTATGTCGCCAACTTCGTATTTCATAGTTACAGAGAATGCTCGGCATGCGATCTCCGCTAGCTGGATATTGGTCAGGCCTGGTATTTCTGGCTTCATTATTATTTTACAGCGACATCGATGTGTTGGCGGTATCTAAATTTGAAGCAAGGAAAGGTACAGTAATGGATACATTACGTTCCTTAGCTCGATTTATTCAAGATCTGGACGTTCTATTTTGATTATGTGGTTGCTGTGGCGTTTTGATTTTAGAAATATTAAAGTGATGCAATTCGGTAAGTTTAGATTATATTTCTCATTACATTTATTTATTTATTATGATTTTATTCTAGAGATGTGCGTTTCCGAAAAAATCCGGAATTCTTCATTTTGTATGGGAAATAAGGAAAGTTTCCAGAATTTTTAGGAAACTGCACATCATTATTTTATACTTTATTTTTGACATTTTTGATGATGTGCAAATTGACATTGGATGATTCCATAGCACTGTTCCGGCAAGAGTGTTTAATTAAAGTCATATAAAAGCCAAATTTTTAAACATGGTTTGTCATTTAGGATTGCGGTTTTTTAAATTAATATAAAGACGCAATCCGAAATTACAATCTGTTTTAAAATTAACATTACATTACTAAACAGGTACCTACTAAAATTCCTAATTAATATGGCGTCATTCAATGATCTACCGTTAACTAGCTCGCAAAACATGTCTGAGTGCGTCGTAATAACTCGGCTCGGTATTAAAAAAATAATATGTACCTACATCAAAAGTAATCAAAACCAGACTTGACTCGTAACGTGACACGCGGTTAGTTCAAAATATTCACACGCGCTGACATCTCTCGAGTCATCCCCACATAAAAAGTGTGAAAAAGGTAACACACTGTTGTTCAAAGGTGCGAACCGAGTTTCACATTACCAATAGACAAAACGATCCGACAGCGGAAACTTCCCCATCCAGCTAGTGGCAACTCCACATGGCTGTGATAATGTTTTGAACTTTAATTGCACAAACACAAGATCCTCTTCACAATAAATCCGAAGTAAGTTGCTCTTTACTGCCATCGAAACGAAAACTTATCCATGGAGACCCGGAATAGACAAAAGTCACCCCGCTCGACGCCGTACCATTCAATTTCCAACTTTATTTCGAGCAAAAGGGGCTCGATTTGTAAGTGGTTTGATTTTCGCTTCCATAGGAAAATGTCACCGCGACAGGACTAAGCGTAAGCGAACGCGTCAAAGTGTAAAATGAGGGGTTTGCGTCCTGTCAGTGAAAGTCATTAGGAATGGAATGGATGAAAATTGCGTGCATATTTACCTCTCCAACTTAATATGAACGACGTGATGAAATGAAAAATGTTCCAGAGTTTTTTGACGATTTATTCTGAGTGATTTTATTGAAGATTTGATGCGTGATTGTTTTCCGATCGTGGAAATAATGAGATCGTGTTTCGAATGATAACGATCGTATTTTGTTTTTTGTGTTGAGGTAAGTCACGTCATGTTGGTGTTCTTCATATAGGAACGTGGCTGATGATACATAAAATATTTGTCGAATTGATTCTAAGTGGACGGATTACGGAATTATTAAAAATTTTAACCGGTTTTATTTAGTTTCAATTATGTCTCTGTCTGTCTGTATGTACAATTGTACACTAACAATGCAACCCTGAACAGTTTGGGATGATGGTTTAATTCGTCTTAACGAGCGATGGAAGTTTAAACAAAAGTGTACAATAAAATCTTGTCTCAAAAACATTTTTTTTTTTTACAAACGTGTTTATTATTGACTCCACGTTAATTACTGACACTGTGACGTCAGTAGACATGCACATGTATGCACACGGTGGCTAAATCAAAGACAACAATGGCGTGCACGGATTGTCTGCCGCGGTGAGCACTTTGCGCCACTTTCGCTACTTTGTGGATTGTGGAGGGCCGGAGGAGACGGCTCGGGAAATTAGATCGTAACGTTGGAAAAACAATGGGTTATTTTTTGTAGTTGCTGTTTTTTTTCTAAGATGGTGAGAGGCTGTGCGACTTGATATCTATATTAACGATATAAGGTTATATGTATTAGAGACTTCAGCTTTATAGTTATTTTTCTGAGGACAGTTGCAATGGTTCGGGAACTTATTATTTTACATATCAACAGAAGCACGACCACTGCTGGTCAAAGGCCTCTCCCAAGGATTTCCATATCGGCCGGTTGTGCTCTGCCCTCATCCAATGGCTTCCCAAGATCCTATTCAGATCGTCGGTCCAGCTTATTAGGAGATGTGGCTTAATCAAACAATGGCGTGCACGGATTGTCTGCCGTGGTGAGCACTTTGCGCTACTTTCGCTACTTTATGGATTATGGAGAGCTCGAGGAGACGGCTCGGGAAATTAGACCGTAACGTTGGAAAAAAATGGGCCCTTTTTTTGTTGTTGTGTAATTTGGCTGGGACATCATGGTTTGAGTTCACGGCAAGATAATTAGCTTTAAAAGCTTTTTTGTTGATAAATTTATTTGAAATTGCCATTCTACACATAATACACATTGTATACTACTCTTAGATAAATAAGTCAAAAAACGTTAGTAAATTATTTTATTTTACTTATAATCGGATGGACGCTTAGTGATTATATTTTTTTAACTATACACTTACTTAAGACTCACAAAATAGCAAAATCGAAAAATCTAACTTATAATAAAGCATTTAAATAAAACAATTTAAACGGATTATATCGCGTATATTAATTATTTGAGCCTCCCTGACGTTTCAGTACCTTTACAGATACCGTTGTCAAAGGTTGACTGAGAAAAACACAATTTTTCTCTGTCAAAGTTACATTTGTGCAAACTACCCATTTTGTAAATATTAATTTAAAATAAAGGTGTTCATACATGCTAGATGGGCCTAATGTGTAAAGACAGTTACACATGTGCCAGAAGGGCATTTATTATTTTATTTAAAATATCTACCAGCGGTTCACTAAAGGCTTACTGAGGAGAAAGAACCGCCAAAGAAAACTCCCAGATTGCCTTATTTATTACTATGAAATACTTTTAGACAAAACTCTACATATACTACTTTTAACACTAATTTGTTTTACACCGTTCGAGGCCCAAGGTTTCCAGTCTTGTGTCTTGCTTGATCCTTGATAAGATAAGAAGAAACGACGTTTTCCCAGAATGTTGCGCGAGGCTATTGAAATCAAAAAATATCCCAATTTCAATAGAGAAGATGGTTTGTCATTACCACCGGCTTGGGATCCTGTTGTACATCTTATCAAGGATCAAGCAAGACACAAGACTGGAAACCTTGGGCCTCGAACGGTGTAAAACAAATTAGTGTTAAAAGTAGTATATGTAGAGTTTTTGTCTAAAAGTATTTCATAGTAATAAATAAGGCAATCTGGGAGTTTTCTTTGGCGGTTCTTTCTCCTCAGTAAGCCTTTAGTGAACCGCTGGTAGATATTTTAAATAAAATAATAAATGCCCATCTGGCACATGTGTAACTGTCTTTACACATTAGGCCCATCTGGCATGTATGAACACCTTTATTTTAAATTAATATTTACAAAATGGGTAGTTTGCACAAATGTAACTTTGACAGAGAAAAATTGTGTTTTTCTCAGTCAACCTTTGACAACGGTATCTGTAAAGGTACTGAAACGTCAGGGAGGCTCAAATAATTAATATACGCGATATAATCCGTTTAAATTGTTTTATTTAAATGTGTGACAGTCGCGGAAACCGAAGAAAATATTATAATAAAGCAGTGAAGGTTTTAAATGAACGCAGACTGACTTTTTTGCCGTCGGTATACGATACGAGGCCATTAAAAGCTGGGGTGTGAAAATTCGCTGCTTATTTTCCAGTAACTACAAGTAGACTGTGCATGTCTAAATAGGCGAAGTGTGAGTACTAGCATTTAATTCGTCTGGACTAGGAATCGTTGGGGAAAATTAATTTAAACAAGTACCGTAAACCTTGGGTTTACGTTTTGGTTACTTTAGGAAAATTTGGGTCGGGTCTATTTTGATAGATTTAAAATGGTTATAAAATTTCATAGCTCAATAGAGCAAATGAAGTAAAAGGTTAGGTCATTTATTTCATTGCCACAGATGGGCAATAAAAAAGGACATGGCGTAACAACTGATTTCCAAAGTAGCCCCTGCATTTTAAAGCTACCCCGTTTTACGGTATTATGTTTTAATTAGATTGCCTAATTCTATGGGATGTGATTTTGTTAGCGTACTTATTTAATAGTTGTCTTTTGATTCCGCGTAGTTGAAAATGATTTATAATATTTTTGGTTAAAAATTCTTGGATTTCTCTTATGATGTTTGATTTTAGTATACATGGTTTTTTACAATCCCCGAAACTTGATTCAGAAATGTGCATAAAAATAAAAGAATAAAGAGTATCGGATTTTACTCTTCAGCCCATCGTATGCTGATGCAAAGGTATTTAGGGTTCCGTACCTAAAACGACCATATTACTAAGACTCCACTGTCCATCTGTTTGTCTGTCTATTTTTCACAGATGATGTATTTCTGTTGCCGTTGTAACAACAAAAAATTGGGCAAGCGCGAGTCCGACTCGCGCATGAAGGGTTGCGTACCATAATCTATAACAAGTTCGTTGTATGGGAATTAATAATTTATTTTATTTTATTTTTAGTATTTGTTGTTATAGCGGCAATAGAAATACATCATCTGTGAAAATTTCAACTGTCTAGCTATCACCGTTCTTGAGATACAGCCTGGTGACAGACGGACGGACGGACGGACGGACAGCGAAGTCTCAGTAAAAGGGTCCCGTTTTTACCCTTTGGGTACGGAACCCTAAAAACGGAATAAAATAGATATCTAAGTGGGGCTCCCATACAACAATCGTTTGCGTTGACTTTGCACCTCATTTATATCTGGCGCCATACATTTATCTACTTTGGGATCCGGCCACTTAATCCGGCCGGTTATTTTATTCGTTGCGAGTTCGACTCGCACTTGTCCGGTTTTTATGTGTTCCCTATGAGTTCATACTTTAGCACAGATATTTAAGTCTCATTCCACTCCACATCATGCAACGCATTCGTCCGATAGGTACCTAAAATAGACCAGAACTTTATTAAATAGAAACTGCGAGTCCACATAGTTATCACTCAAAGCCAATGTCAACGTTTCGGCTTCTTTTTAATGAAACTGGGGAAACAGAAAACAATTGCAGGGTAGACGACAGAAGCAAATTAAAAGGCAAAAATATTTGAAAAGTGCACTGTCGGGCGCTGTCACTCCGTTTTATCTGACGCTTCTATTATGTTGGGGGCCGAAATACGGTCTCGATTTACGCTCCGTCCATTCTGTTGAGGGCGCGGTTAATGATGCCAAGTTTAGAAATATACATAAAAGACAGAGAATACTAAAATTAAAACTTTTTTTGTCTTGATAAAAAATAAAATGTTATATAATGTGTATCTTTGCGTCTGTCAATGCACTGCTCACTACGATTTACTACTAGATTTTGTTCATAGTTCCCGCGCGGTCCGCGTCGCCGGTAGGAAAAGACGATCGCAAATTAATTGTACGAGTAACTCAACCCCTCTTCTCAGTTAGCAAACATGCTGTAGGTATAAGAATATATCGGCAAAATTCGAGTCTGACTCGTGTACGTTAAGTTTTCACCTGGTATGTATGGCGCCGGATACAAATGAGGTAGTACCTAAATGTTTACAAATGAAGTGAAAAAAAAAAAAAATAATAATAATAATGAGGTAGTACCTACAAAGTAAACGCAAATTTTCTCCAAGAATGATTTTAAAAGGACCATATTTTACTATAATAAATATATATTTATTCTGTTTCTAATATCTGTTGTTATAGCGGCACCAGGGCAACAGAAATACATTATCCGTCAAAAATTTCAGCTATCAAGGTACCTACATATGATATAGCATGTACAATCTCGAGCAAAAAGCTTAAAAAAAAAACGCGTTTATTGTATGGGAGTCCCACTTAAATATTTATTTGATTCTGTTTTTAGGGTTCCGTACCCAAAGGGTAAAAACGGGACCCTATTACTGAGACTTCGCCGTCCGTCCGTCCGTCTGTCTGTCACCAGGCTGTATCTCAACAACGGTGATAGCTAGACAGTTGAAATTTTCACAGATGATGTATTTCTATTGCCGCTATAACAACAAATACTAAAAATAAAATAAAATAAATATTTAAGGGGGGCTCCCATACAACAAACTTGTTATAGATTATATATATGTATAGGTACGGAACCCTTCATGCGCGAGTCGGGCTCGCACTTGCCCAATTTTTAATATTTGTTGTTATATCGTATGTGTGAAAATTTCAATCTATCACGGTTCATGAGATACAGCCTGATGTCAGACAGACGCAACCCTAAAAAGGATGTACATACACTGACTTTCCAATATACTATAGGGTAATTCACTTAGCCTACATCTTATCAATATTCACTAGGGATCGCTCTAAAGGCTAATGGCCTAGACCTAAATACCCTCCGATCTCCGATACCGATAACCTATACTTACCTACACGAAAAAGGTCAGTTCGCTTCGCTACGAGTAAGCACTACAAAATTTTGTCAATCGTCTCACATTTTATAACTGACACCCGTCAATTTGTATTGTAAATAAATTGATTATATATCTCAACTATACTACGATTTCTAATTCAAGACCAAAAAAACTACCACGATAAAACTACCACTACAATCAAATATTAGTAAAATCCTTATTATTTTTTAGACACTAAGATAATTTATTATTTGATAACTTTAACTCTATGTTTTAACAAAATAATTAGATATATTATATTTATTTATTATTACATAAATATGACAAGAGATAATAAAAACTTAAACATCGGAGATTTTTGGTACAAAATCTGGGTATTTTACTTGTAAAACTTGAGGTATTCAAAACATTTGGTGCAATAATTTACAAGCTCAGATGTCATTTAAATTTTGTCTACTTTGACAGTGACGTATGTGTCGTAGTTTTTTTGGTCTTGAATTAGAAAACCGAGTTTAAATCAAATATCTGTATCTAATCTACTATATATCCATTATACAACGTGTCCTCGGCTTCTGGACAAAAACCGAAATCTCGAGTATAGTTATGTCTCAGGGATGCTGTAATAATATTTATTATTTGATTAGATAAAATAAAGTATAACAAATTTAATTGAGGCAAATCAACAAGAAATAGTTACATTCTGTATCAGTTGTTTGCCGTCAATAACGCTGACATTAAATTAAAATGACACTAATGACATGACATATGAACTAAGTACAATGTATTTACATACAGGCTGTTCCGAAGTAATAAATCATAAATTAGTTATTTATTCGTATATACTGTGCCGTTAGGCATAGGATTTTTACATCGGTTAGAAATACCCCAATCAACACGTACCTTTCATGTTTGTCCAGAGGCCAGGGACACGTTGTATACAAATATGATATACCTATATCGCTCATTGAAGTCGGTTATTTTTTGTGAAAAAGTGTAGCGTCTACTATATGTTGTGTCTACTATCTGTAGTATTTAAATTAAAAAAAAAAACCAACCAGTAATAACTACCGAAACTGAAATCTAACAGCAAAAGTCAGGTCCGTTAAGAATATTAAAATTAGAAGCATCATTCCAATGCCCATACCGTTACTGTTTACTATAATTACGTAAGAAAAAGCTTCATATTTGCTCAATTTAGCCATATTAGTACCGGTATTGTTTTCAACATTTTACCTGCGTTTATTCTGCGCCAAACGGCTCAAAGACTGCGTCACCTTTGTAGTCAGAGCTACCGTCCGCTACTCGTAAAGGCGTAGCGTATAGATTCCCTTTACGGAGCGCCGCCGTGCGGTTCCATTATGTTTTCTTTGGCGATTCGGCATGTGACAGGACTAAAGGGTTTAATCAGGTTTTAAAATTGTTGGATGCTAACTCTTGAACGAGAATTTGTTAACGTGCGCTGCCAAAAATGTTCGTACCAAGATAGTTAGCAGTTGTCGTATTTTAACAGTTTTTATTTTCAATTCAAATCACTGCATAGTATAAAACAAAGTCGCTTCCTGCTGTTTGTCTATCTACCTGTCCCTATGTATGCTTAGATCTTTAAAATTACGCAACGGATTTTGATGCGGTTTTTTTAATAGATAAAGCGATTCAAGAGGAAAGTTTATATATATAATACATGCATAATTTATCAGCATTGCACCCGTGCGAAGCCGGGGCGGGTCGCTAGTAATAACTAAAATATGGCAGTTTTATACAGTGATACCTACTTTATTTACTTGCAGCATTTATGTCATACACAAAATATAAAGGTGGTCAAATTAATTTTAGCACAAAAAGACAACTTCTTGTAGCATTTTCATAGACAACTAGCTGTGCCGCGTGGTGTAACCCGCTGATCCCACAGGAACACTAAATTTTTTGGGATAAAAAGTAGCCTATGCGTTAATCCAGAGTGACAGCTCTACCTTCATACCAAAATTTACCTAAATTGGTCCGGCCGTTTGAATATGAAAAAGTAACAAACATACCCACAAACACACTCACAAACTTTCGCCTTTATAATATTAAACTGTGTGATTAAACTTGTCTCAATTCCCTCCAGAACCCGGTAGACATAAAAACGACCCTCAAAAATACGCGAAAAACTCGCAGATTTTTCCCTACGGTTTTATAAACACACAACATCAGAATCCAAGCTATGCTCCCATTCCATATCTCCATCCACGTTGAATTCCGCAGCTGTAACCGCATCACAACTGGTTTTCATTGTACAAAAGGCTCCCGTCAATACCTTTCGCATATTTATTCTGTATAGCTACATTTACTATGCATTTTTACAATACATGTGGTCTTAATAGTATTACAACTTTGGTTGCAGTATATAACATGTTCTACTGTATTTACAGTTTGCACTTACATTTGACACTCAATAATAATAGACGTTTTATTTAAAATAGTTAATCAAATTCATAATTTATGTATTCCGTGACTGAGTAAATACTTTTCTCTATTAGCCATTCATTTATCCATTTCTTAAATTTATTATTATTGAATTCCCTACAGAACTTGAGCAGTTTGTTGTTTATTATGATAGCTTGATAGGCCACATATTTCCTATAGGAGTAACTAGAGAATGTCCGCGGATTCCGCGTCCGCGAGGAAGATAAATTAACAACACATACATTGTTAATTTCTCTTCCTCGTGGACTCGGAATCCGCGGACATTCTCTAGTTACTCCTATAATTGGACAACCTAGGCTGCCTATAGCTGCCTGTCCACAGCGGAGCGATATTGTTTAAAACGGACCAATCGCATTAGGTACTCAGATTTACAATTCAGTTGTGCTTTCCAAAGACGCAACCTGATTGGTTCGTTCAGCTTCAGTGGACAGGCAGCCTTAAGTTATTTACATAATTTCATTATTTTTTTTCCTTTATTAAAACAAAACGAATCTCTCCCCCTATCTACACGTCACATTCGGATGCAACCACATCATGCGGGCGCTTTGTACCTGTACCCTTACCATGAGTTGACGTGACAGTACTCGCTACCCAAGTAGCAAACAAGCTGCAGAAGCGCTTATACAGCCCTTATACTGCTAATTTAAGCTGAATAAAGGCGGTATAGGCGCTTCTGCAGCTTCTTTTGCTATTTGGGTAGCGATAGCGTAAATTCGTATAGAGAATAGTACAGCGCCCCTAGTGGTTACTTTGTAGAACTACAATTCTCCATACAAATCGTTTACGCAGTCGCTAGCGAGTACTGTTACCTATGGTAAGGCAACTGAAGCGAATCGCACACCGGTTTTCGATGTACAGTCAGCATCAAAAGTAGCAACAGTAACAATTTTTGTTTTGACATTAAGCCGCCAGTATAATTGTCAGCTACTTTTAATGCTGACAGTACAAACGGTATCGTAAAACGTATTGCTTCCGTTTGTGACAAACTGTATTCCTAGTACAACCACAGAAAAAAACTGCGTAAGTTTCTCTCTTTTATTGAGTGACGAATGTGCGCCTATTAGGTGTCCTAAGAACGCGCGTCAGATTTGTCCGGACAAGGCAGAATGTGTGCTGGTACGTAGGCTATTTAGCACTGATCGCAGCACGTAGCGAGTCCGTTTTGGTCTTCATAAAATCGATATGCTGTTTTTTATGTTAGCTCGATTTACGTAACTATCTCCTTAGAAATGTTTCTGTAGGGTCAACGGTGAAAAGTTTTGAAAATAGATGTGAATTTTCAAGAGTATTTTCCGATGTTCCTACCTTTGCCCAACACGACGATACCGTTCTAGTGTTTCATGATACTCCATTAAAAGTCCCAAAACTCCAAGCTTGGAACAATGTTGGCGTCAGCGGCAATACCCAACAATATTCTTCATAAAATGCATGCAAACGAGACGCTATTAAAATAAGAAGCGGAGGACCGCCAGCCGGCATTGTCTCGGCTTATTCCCAGCCGTCTATAATTTTGATAATAGGCTAGAAAATATTCCTTTGTCTCGAACAGACTATCTGCCTGATAAACCGTCTTCCGATTATTCCTTGAGAAGACGCGTTTTACACTCTGCGATTGCGTTGCTCTCCTGATAATATTCTCTTGGAAAAAAATCGTAAAAAACATCTTTAATTTTTTTTGTGAGTAATCAATATGTTATTATTTTTTTAAGAGATGCACAATATAAGAAAAATACTTTATTTCACGTCAAATTACCTATCTTTGTAATATAGTAAAATCCTGAAAAAAAAGTTTGACATCAATCCGCAAGTCAGCATAGTGCCATAACAATCGGTGTCTCGGTGTGCAGTTTTTAATTTATCGTATCGATTTTGTTTTACAAAATGTACCTATCACTAACAGACCTATGAGTGCTAGAGCCGAATCGGAATCAATAACATTTACGTTTTTTTTTTCATATTGTGTCTACTGGCTGATAATATACCTTATGGTCAATGTTTGTTTCTTCACGCTTAAAAGGCAGGACCAATTTTGATAAAATTGGGTTTGAAGATAGCTGACACATAGATTAACACAGATTTATTATCCCGAAAAAAAAATGTGTCCCATGTCATGAGCAGGTAACACCGCGGGTTACATTTAAGTAGTTATTAACATGTAGTATTTAGGGACGTGGTCCTTCACTATCGGCCTCATCTCAAAGCTCAAAGTCGCTCAACGAGCAATGGAGAGGGCTATGCTCGGGGTGTCTCTACGTGATCGAATCAGAAATGAGGAAATCCGTAGACGAACTAAAGTGACCGATATAGCTCACCAAATTAGCAAGTTGAAGTGGCAATGGGCAGGCCACATAGCACGCAGAGCAGATGGCCGATGGGGCCGAAAAGTGCTCGAGTGGAGACCTCGGACCAGCAAGCGCAGCGTAGGACGTCCACCTACAAGATGGACAGATGACCTTGTAAAGGTCGCCGGAAGGCGCTGGATGCAGGTCGCTTCCAACCGGTATATATGGAAGTCCAAAGGGGAGGCCTATGTTCAGCAGTGGACGTCCTATGGCTGAGATGATGATGATGATGATGATGATTTAGGGACTTATGACGTTTCATAACTGTCGTGTCGTCACCGTAGCCTATAAAACTTGGTCACAACTCCTTCGACTATCGTGAGACTCTCACTTTTATAGCCTCAATAAGTTGACAAAGGCGCCAAGAATTCTTGTATTTAATGGCAAACCGTGGCTTGATTATCTTCCAAATATCCCGCTTTGTTTACACTGCTTAAATTAAGCGGAATTAGAATCTCTGGAGATCATAGCCGTCAGACTGTTGAGTTACGTCAATAGGAAGGGTTGTTGAACTTTCTCCGGGACATTTAAGAATCTTGTATTGACAGAGCTAATTTGGAGATTTGTGAAAATTAACAAATTTCCTTGAATTATTTGTTTACGCATCAGTACGGCTAGTTACATGTCTCGTTTCTTTAATCGACAATGGGTCTTTTTAACGCTCTTTTTAGAATAAATACGCCTAGAAACCTAGTCAGCGCTTGAAAGTGAAGCCAGTTTTGGTTAGCCACGGACTAAGTTTCATCCGTGTGCACATCTGTCACAACGTCAAGCTCACAAGCAACACGTCTTATGATTGGTGCGTAGACACGCACCCATAAAACCAAAAACGGCTTCATCTTTTTCATAATATGCTGCGAAACCATTTTGGCTGTGGGACAATTTCTTGACGACTCATAAAAAACAATTGAAAATATATTTGTTCTCAAAATTTCCACGTAATTTATTTATATACCTAGTATGTTTCGTAATGACAGGGTATATTGAATAAAAC
Source organism: Apotomis betuletana (assembly GCA_932273695.1). Classification (NCBI taxonomy): domain Eukaryota; kingdom Metazoa; phylum Arthropoda; class Insecta; order Lepidoptera; family Tortricidae; genus Apotomis; species Apotomis betuletana. Next base: position 15,333,378 of record OW026314.1, on the reverse strand, counting down.
ACAATTAGCGAGCTTGCCGGCTCCGCAGGTGGCGCTAAACTATCGCTAAAGACCCGCTGAGGGCATAATTGCAACACTTTTTAACCAACTTTAAAGAAAGGAGAGAGTATTTTTACCCATGCTAAGACGCTTCTTTCCGATGATAAAGATTTCATCAAAATTTCCCCACAGTACAAGTTCATATAATATCCTTAAGTGAGTATATGCATAATATGCTGCGAAACCTGTTTGGCTGTCGGTAAATTTCTTGACGACTCATAAGAAGCAATTGAAAGTATAAATATTCTTAACATTTCCACGTAATTTATTTATATAATATGTTTCATAATTACAGGGTATATTGAATAAAACACAATTAGCGAGCTCGCCGGCTCCGCAGGTGGCGCTAAACTATCGCTAACGACCCGCTGAGGGCATAGTTACAACACTTTTTAACTGGAGAGAGTCTTTTTACCCATGCTCCTCAATGAGACACTTCTTTCCGATGATAAAGATTTCATCAAAATCTCCCCACAGTACAAGTCCATATCCTTAAGTAAGTATATGCATAATATGCTGCGAAACCAGTTTGGCTCTCGATAAATTTCTTGACGACTCATAAGAAGCAATTGAAAGTATAAATATTCTTAAGGGGCTCCCTGCAGAAATCAGCCAATTTGATGATTTTAACATCGTATCTAGTTTGTGGATTATAGAGTTATAATGTCCTATTTAATATATATATTGTAGTATGGTCTATGCTTAACACTTTGTAGTGACCCGAATTTTGATTTAACGATTGTGTATTTTATAAAAAAATATTCGGTGAAGGACCAAAAATACACTAATCTCGTTTCTACTTTTATCCCCGGTGTATATGTAGAAAATATCTTACATTTTATTGTTCTAAACCGTATTCCACAAAATTTGTTGTGAAGCTTTTTCTATTTTTCTCAATACTTTTCGAGAAAAACGCAAAAAACCGTTTCCACAACTTTTTCCCCGAAAAAATCGTAAACTTTGACGGCCTGTATCTCAAAGTCAGTGACATGTGAAAGGTACTTGATACGGTATTTTGTTGTGGAAAAACTATGTTATTATGATTAGCTATTTATAATATGGGAAAATCTATCGCAACAGATCGAAGGTCATTGAGAGCGGGTAGCCCCTTAACATTTTCACGTAATTTATTTATATAGGTTAGTATGTTTCATAATTACAGGGTATATTGAATAAAACACAATTAGCGAGCTCGCCGGCTCCGCAGGTGGCGCTAAACTATCGCTAACGACCCGCCGAGGGCATAATTACAACACTTTTTAACCCGTCCGCGGCCGTTCCGCTAATTCTGTTTGCTATCAACGACTTAAATAGAATATTACGATTCTAACTAATGTTTATTGCGTTCAAATGAAATAATGTACTTTTATATGTACTAGAAGGGGCAACTTCGTCCACGTATAACTTTTTCTTTTGCCGTAGTCAGGTAGAAAGCATCCTATTCTATCTTTGGATATCCAGCTATCCCTGATATAACATTGATTAATTCGTTCAGCCCATTCGGATTGACAAGCGGGCGGACAATTTTTTTTAACTTATTAACTGAAATAACTACCCTTCTACACAGAAAACTGATTTTGAAAATACAGTATAGAAGTAGGTACTTTTACTAGCTGACTCTATTGTAATTTCTCAAGAGGAAACCACTGACTTTTCAAAAGCCGGCTAAAAGGAAAAAATGTGGATTCGTCTAATTTAATGTCACAGTCAGAATCTAATAGACTTTGGATTTTTAGCATATGAAACTTTTTGTGACTTCATTACTTAAAAAACGGTTGCACTGATTGCAATATATAGTGGACCTGCCAAAAATCGCTAATCATCCAAGGAGAAAAAAAATGTTTTTTTGGACTATAACCCGCATAAATACTTTCTTAAGCAATGTACTATAAATGGAATATGCATGACGTTGACCGCAAGCAAATTATCCTAGAATACATAACTTAGAAAGTCTCCTTCTAAGATTACAAATATTACAATGCTTTTCCTGGAAAAATAGCTCTTGATTCCAAGCCATAAAACTTTCGTCAACCGTAAAAAATTAAGGTTCAAAACTTATTAACCAACAAAAAAGATATAACAGCATCTCAGCGGGCTCAATTACTTTTTTAAGATAGCAAGGCTTTTATAACCCTTTTAAAGCGTTTTATTAAAAATTTCCTTCAAAGGGACTCGAGCTTGTCTCGTTATTACATGGGATTTGAAGAGGTGCGAGGAACGGCACCGCGTACGTGCGGCCTCTTAATGACGATTATTTTTTTGTTCGCTATGACATTAAGTAATTTCAATCGCGACCGACCGACGGAGGTGGAATATGAGTTTGCGATTTGAGGTTGTTAGTGTGTGTCTGTTACCATTTACCTGGAAAAGTAATTTAGCGATAATAATGTGTTTTTTTTTTGTTCATTAGACTACTATAATTTCAGAACAGGTTCTTAGAAGCTACGCTACAGCAGCCAGAATGGTTGATGCTTGAGGGCTTTTTTTCGATTAGGTACGTGTGCGGCGTGGGTTTTCGTTTATTAAAGCGCGTTAGTGTTAGTGTGTTCAAATAAAAGTATGTAATTACCTGTGTTAAAAAATAAAAAGATTATTTTTTCCTAGATTTTTGAGGCTGCCTGTATTTTGGCCATGTGAATGGACTCTCAAGATACCGACATGTAACAGGCACAGTTGAAGGGAAGAGACCCAAAGGCTGTAGCACTAGACGATCGGTAAACCAGGTGTCAGAGTGCCTCGACATTCCGGTTAGTGCAGCTTCTCAACGGGCAACCAATCGAGCTTCATAAAGAGAAATATTTGTTAGACTACGTCAACAGAGTCACGACCTGACTGTCCACAGCAGAGATGCGGGGAAAATGGACCAATCAGGCTGCGTCTTTGTGAAGCCCAAGAGAAGTACATTTTTATCTGAGGAATGTGATTGGTCGATTTTACATATCTCCGCTCCGATCCAGTAGCCAGGCAGCCTAACAATGTATAACGATACTACAATTATATTTATCTACTCCAGTTTTTTTTCTATGAGTTACTAAAGTCTTATATAAAGACATAAATTTCGTGGGCCTTGTAAAATTCTAAAGTCTGCTGCCCAAAAAAGTACTGAATGATTTTTTGGCGACATATAATATCGTTAGCACTGCTATCTGGTGCGTGTCACATGTTATCGTTTTTACTTTTATATATTATATTTTTTCCTTTTTTACCCGTTACCTTTCACTTTTTTAACTTTTTACATTGGTCTTTTTACTTTTTAATTTTCAACTTTATAGTTTTTCTTTTCACTTTTACATTTTATTTTACTTTTTACTTTTAAAGTATTGTATGCAACGTTGCATAAGTAGGTCGCAAATGCTCATAATCTATGCCACTTGCTTTTTTGACCCCTCTTATACAACTATTGCATAAAATACTATTACGTGTGTATTTTGTTTCTTTTACAAAACAGCAAGTCGATAGGTACTAATTTATATAAGTTATATCCAAGATCTCAGTTCAATAAGTAAAGCCTAAATGTAAAATATGTCTCAACTTTCAAGAGAAGTTTCTAAATTTCATAGGCGGTTTTTGCTTTAATTATAAAATTGAAAGCAATTTGCACAGTCTGCGGTTTTTTGCTCTTAATTTTCAGATGGTTAGCCATGGTTGGGTTAGAGCATTGAGAGATCGGCCGGCATTAGCAGTGTTAATTTAGTACGAGGTACAGGTTGAAGTATAAGAATTAAATACTTGTTGAAAAAGGATACTTTTTTGTTGAGTTGTATACTATTAAAACGTTATTTACGTTATTGGGCATTTTTTCCTTTAGAAAAGAAGTACAAATTCTAGTATTTCTGTTTGGCCCTTTGATTGGTAGATAATGCCATTTAGATTGAAGTGTCCTTACATTTTGTTTAGATCAATAAAGTTTACCCAATGCGGCTTTTTCTTAGGTATACGATAATATTTTCATAATCTACATGTAATACCATATCAATATTCATAATAAATAACGGTTTTGGGGAGGTATCAAACAATACTCGTATTACTTATAGGAATATTGTTTGTAACGATCACTGTAATTTTGATGACGTAGGCAGATACCTAGGTAATTCAATTAAAACTATTGAATCCTGAATAATTTACAAAAAACGGGCATAATAAAACGAGAGTACACATGAAACAAAATTATAAATACTTTACAGGAGGTACTTATTTAGCTCCACATACTCAGTATAATTCCTAGTTAAATACTCGGTACAAATACCAAGTACTAATACCTGGTTCTTCCCTGTGTTCGTCGCATAAAAGCGTCACTGTAAAGGCCAAATAATTACGAGACCGGCTCAGGGTGGCATCTTTGATGCCTTAATCAGGTGCCGACCACGCCCACGCCTTAATTCAAGTCTGCAGTGTACAGTCACCTTTATATGCTAAGCACCGACGTCGATAGGTGCATTGACACCTTAAAAACGTTCCTAATTAAAAGGTAGTGGTGGTTTATTTTGGTAACAAATTACATGGAATGTATATGTTGTTATATACCTAATAATAATATTATCAGAAACCGTCATAGATAATGGAGAATGGATGAAATCCTTAAAATATCCTAAATTTTTGCTTATGGATAGGAAAAGTCCCATCATTCCTAAACAAAGTTACAGATTTTGTGTAGATTAAAAAATAAGATGAAAATGTTCATTCCTGCCTTGTACGGGAATCGCAACGGCAGAGGGCTACCGTGCTCCTATAGTAGTTTTTGATACAAGTGTGGAAAGTGTGTCATTTTGAACGAGGCCCGAGGAGTCTTGGCCCGAGCCGCGAGGCGAGGGTCAAGACTCGGGACGAGTTAAAATGACAATTCCACACAGGTACCAAACAACTTTTTTTTATTGCGAAAAATTGCGATAATACCTACAAGTTTAAAACAGTAATTGAAAGGGGCAATTATATTTATTTCTGTCTAATAGAAATTAAGAGTTCAATTTGTAGAGTAATTGTGAAGAGTCGCATTTAAGGCCTTTGCTGGTTTGCAAGTTCAAAGTTTTATTCAAGTTGTTAATAATGTTCGTGTTCTCGTTTCCAGCCAATAAAATGTTCATAGACGGCAATATAATTTTTTTTTCGATTTTGCGGGTAAAATACTCTCACTTGCAATTTTTGCCTTGGCTCGTATATCGGGCGGTGTTAAATCTATTTTGATAACATCAGAATCCATCATTCTCTATCAAAAAGTCTTATTTTATAAAACTTACGTGTAATTTACACATAATTAAAACAATCTTGAATGAAAAAGAAAGTTTTACTTTTAATTGTAATAATTTTTTTCAAGATGGCGTCGGCTGTCATCATTCAGCCAAATTAAAAGAAATAGTTTTTATATTTCAGAAGAGATATGATAATGTTACACAGTAATCTAATCGATTCTAAACAATAAACATCGTGAATCTTTTTTAGTTCGTTACATTTCATATTAATTGTAAATAAATATATTATTTAATAAAGCATCGGTCACGCTTAATATACTGTATTATCTAATCTATGACAATACTTTTCTTTTTAAGTTTTTTAGGTCACGCATAATACTCATAATTTGCTCATTCAATAATAGTCACCCAAACAAATTATTAAGACCGTTTTTGAGTTTTTTTTATAGATAACCTTTTGATTGATCCAATATGCATTTTAAATATTTTAAGCATAATTATGAGATACACTTGCAATGCTGCATGACGTAATAAATAAAGTCAGAAAGTGATTGACCTTTGTTTGGATGTATAAGGTATGACGTCATAGTACAAGAGAAAATTAAAAAAAATTGAAAAGTAAAAAGCACTAGTTCGAAATAACCAACTTTTCGCACGATTTGCAGCTACGAAAAGTACCACTTTTTGAGCAACTGTATTAAAAAATATCTATTTAGGTAGTAAAAGTAGCTTAGTAATTGAATTTTGTATTACTTAGGAGCACGGCAGCCTCGGCCTGCCAAGTCAAAACAGACGAATAGCGGAGGCTTAGTAATAGGGTGCCATTTTTACCCTTTGAGTACGGAACCTTAAAAACTAACACTTGGGTTCGGTTATCGTTGCGATGCCCGTATAAGGAGGGATAAAACATTTTCATTCTTTTGTTTTGTTAAGCTACAGAATAATCTATAACATTTTTCTTAGGAATGATTTTTTTTCAGAAGAAGAAGAATTGAAAACCAGATAATTGGTTCAGTGCTTCTAAATAAGTGTAATATACGTAGGTTTACACGTATAGAGCTATTTGGAGATATGAACTCAAGGCGCGATATCATTATGGTTAATTTGTAGACGGCTGGACTAGTGAAGGTAGACATTGGCAGGTTTAATTAGCTGTTAATAAGAAACAAGGGATTGTTAAATAGGACTCATTTCAATTAAATGAATGCAAAAAGTAGGAAACGGGTTTAAACAAATTTAAAATGTCCGTTTCGATAGATAATTGTAGTAATTTCAAAATTCGAATTTATGAAAACACTAAAGTACGGAGGAGGTCTGTCAATTATTGCTTGCAGTATTTGTTTTTTTGGACACCTTTTTGAGTTAATTTGCCTTAAAAACAAAATATGACAGATGAAATAAAAATAATAAAAATAGGATATTTTAACAATTTACCTAACGGTGGAGCACAAAACACGATGACTTTTTCCACCCACGCGGAATAAATCGCATCTAGCTATTTCATAATTCAAGAGACATTTCTTCACAGTTTGAGCATACACGAACCACTTTGAAGGAAATTTCCACAAACCGCATATCTTGAGACAAACGTGGAAATTCCGTTAAAGTGAATGTACACAGAAGTGAAATTAAGCAAATGCGTGTTCCGTAAGGCCAGTAATAATAGATGGTTGTTGGGAATTGTCGGGTAAGCTGCAGTAATTGCAGTTGGATCATTAGTGCTGCACAATGCGGAGGGGCGACGCAAAGGTGCATGAGAATAGGATCTTGCCATATTTAGAAACATGTACCTATGTTTAGAACTCGGTGTTCATCTTTTGGGACAGGGCAGCATAGGAAACGTTTATTATCGACCATCGTACTAAAACTCTACAATTGCATTGAAAACTTTCTATGGGGTTTGTGATTAATATTCATGCGAAACAAATGAAACGGACATTGCATAGTTAAGATAGCAACCTAAGTCACTATTGCGAGGAAATATTTAACACCGCGATACTTACACGTTTTCTTTGATTTGCACAAATATTTATTACAATGCCATCTCCTGTCAATTTCCTAATCAAAATACTTTCCTGCGTCACGTCATCAAGCCAAAACAGCTGAACGGATTTAACAATTTTGGTACAGGGACATCTGAATATAGTTAATTGATAGATAATTTTACTATTGGCCAACCGAATTTATGTTTTTGTTCTTGTCCATTTACAACAGCTTCGTCCCCATTTTGAATTTAAGCCATAAACCAGTTGAAGCTTTGACCAAGTCGCAAATAAAAAGTTAATGAATAGTTGGACGTCATTCAGCCTATTTCGTGACTATTTTATTTCTTCCAAATTAAAGCCTTGATGTTTGCTCTTTTTCCCCCTTGGTCAAAAAAAAAACAAACAAGATTTCAGTGTACAGCGAAAATAAATAAAATATTTTTTATTATACCTAAGCTTTATCTTACTATGTATGTGACTATGTTTGTTAGGGTGGAATCTTGCATCTCAATTTTGAAGCAGATAATTATCTTCAACCGGTTGAGCTGATATTTTGCATACTTACTTAAATTTGATGACAGTAATATAGTATCATGGGGCTGGTTTGATGATGGAGCCGGTAGTTGGCCCTGGAAACTCTGTAATAGATAACGCAATCATAGTCGAGTTTGGGGTCTTTAGAATCCTGTCAGAGAGCAATTGATGGATTTTCAAAGAAAGTACAGTCAGCTACAAAGCTTGTCATAAAACTGAATTTTTTGCCAAAAAAATATTACTCGACTGCAATAAAGAAATAATGTTCTGTGACCGAACTATCAACTTCTAGTTTTCAATATGAATAGTAGAGAAGGCATGATATCAAGTCGGGTCAATAACGCCGGGCAATTAGTGTGAAACGGAATTAGTAATGTCGTATCGTACGTATCGTGTTATTTCCAGCATGTGCAATCACAATACGTATTAATAGTCAGTGTAGTACACTTATGGATTTATTGACATGCGGATTTATAAAGGGAATCGCGAATGTCTTGATGATCGCTTTGTTAATAAACTGTTATAGGGCTATTTTATTTACTCAGACGAAGCCTTGGGCTATGTCAGAGCGTTACCAGTTTACGGCAAAGTTGAAAAGAAGGCTTACAATTTTACCAGTCTATTTATGTATGTGTATAGACACTATATTATACACTATGTATGTGTGTATGTAGACACTTTATTATGAACAAAACATTTAAATACATTTTAACAGAAGAAGTTTAGTATGTACTACGGCAGACTTAAGCCATTAAGGGATATTTATTTATTTAAACTTTATTGCACAAAAGAAAAACTTAACTTACAAAAGGCGGACTTAATGCCATGAGGCATTCTCTACCAGTCAACCTTAGGGCAAAGCAGAGAAATTGTAGGCGGTGCATCAAACTACATAATTACATATAATTAAAATACTCATACTAGCTATATACATATAGATAATAAACATACATATATATAAATAGATACAATACCCAGGATATCCAGTTAACCTTTAAGTAAATGAGTGATAAGTGTAAATGGCAGACAAACCTCGTATGCATGTACCAACTCAACTAAGCGGGAGGAAAATCTCACTTCCTGTCCAAGGCAAGACGAAACTTTAGACAAACCACGGGCGGTAATTCGTAAAGTCCCAGCTCGCATATTTATAGCCATCACCTGCGATCCGGGACATTCACGAATTCACTGCCCTAGGTATGTTAATAACCCTAGGTATGATTATATGTATTATGCAATGCCCTCTTCAATGTAACTCGTTATAAGAGAAGAGAGGATGTAACTTTATTTTTATGTACGCTTTATATTTAGTACGAAACACGCCTCATTCTTTATTTTTGTTCTAAATACTAAAGTAATTCCCAAAAGTATCCAAAAGGCACGATGGCTGGAATGATTCAACATTATAATTACCTGTCATAAAATATGGCTTGTTCTTATTACAAAGTCTCACTCTGTAAAAGATTATACATGCAATTATACGAAACTGAAATTACTTGGCTAATCCGATAGAATTGAGATACAGTCTTAATCCACCTCTGAAACTTCCCGGCGAGAATAAACACAGAGAATAAAAAGGAAAGCCTTTTTTTCTTTTGGCACGTTATCTTTCGAATTCTACAATATTCAGTGCCCTTACCATGAGTTTACAGTGACAATACTCGCTAGCGACTCCGTGAACGATTTGTATGGAGTATGGTTCTACAAAGTAAGCGCTAAAGGCGCTGTGTTATTCTCCGTACAAATCGTTCACGCTGTTGCTAGCGAGTAAGGTCACGTCAAACTCATGTCATTAATCGATTAAACAATTAATCGTCGCAACGTTAATCAGGATTAATTTAATCGCGATTGTTATAAAAATGCAATTTGTCGTGTCATGTATTGCTACTCGAGAAACAAATCAAGGTTTTGTGTGAAATAAACTTGTTTCGGTAGTACAAGGTGGTTTTTATAGTGTAGTACTCTAGGGTTTTCTAGGTCCTTATCTATCCTCGAGTCTCGCCCTATCGAGACTTAACCTTACAAAAGTATCTTATTTCTTCCAAATTTTAATCGAGAGAAAATTAATCAAATTAACTAATCGATTAAAATTTTTGTCGCTGGATATTAATCTACGATTCATTTAATCGGGATTAAGTTAGTCGGAACTCGTACGATTAAGATTACTTAATCGTCATTTTTAATCGTTAATCGCGATTAAGTATGTAAATTTTAATCGTTAATCGATTATATTTTGCCCATATATGACTCATAGTAAGGGTCTACAGATGGGGACGGATTTCAAAGTTTAACTTTTTCCAGTTATTATTCATAAATGCAAAGGCGCTAGATATTAGGCGCACTCACTTTGCCGAACTTGAAGGATTGGATTTATGACAGAGATTGGATCTGTTCGCGAGAATTTCTTCTTTCTTTCAAACGTCTTGCGGCCTTTGACATTTTAATTTCGTTTTTAACCCCCGACGAAAAAGAGGGGTGTTATAAGTTTAACATGTGTAACTATCTGTGTATTTGCGTAGGACGTGGCGTCTAACAAAAACATAAAATAATCACATAAAAGATAAGATAAGATTAATAATATGTAAGTACATAAGACTCAACAAACTCTCTTTGGTTCTCTAATTACGCATCTTAGGATAGGTATCTTAGGATCCATCTGATACACAATTGTATAAACGCAAGTATTTTCAAGTAATTTCATATTCAAAAACAACGAACACAAATCGTTGTGATTTGGAAACGGATAATACTACGACGGTGGCAAATAAACATGCGGCGCGCCTGACTTTAAGCATTTACCGCCGCCTATGAACGCTTGCGACGTCAGGAGCATCACACATCACACGCACGTTGCCGACTTTTTAAGAACCTATTTACTCCCTTAAATGTTATTAATTAGTTACTACAGTGTCATTTAAATCAGTTTATGCAACAGTTACGTATTGTTACAGGTTTCAACGATGTGGACCACGTAGACTGACCCAGTATCACGATGGAAACGTGTTTACGTTCGCGGGCTATGCTTTTAGCTTGGCTCTGTTCGGCTTTGATGGCTGTGGACGCCGTCAAAGTTGTCATAGAACCCCTGCCCAAAGGTAAGTGGACATAGAAACATTGAAGTGCACTTACCTAACGAATCTGCATTTTTTCACTCTTCTCTTTGTACCATTGCAACCTAGTCAGGTAAAATTGGGTTAGAAAATGCCACGGTCACATAGGCTGTCACAAAGAGGTACTTTCGACATTTGATCTTTGCTGGAAAATCCGGCAAAGTTTACGTGGAGCTTGTGACTAACTTTCAGGCTTTTGCTAGCTTGAATTTATTTCTATCAGGTAAATTCTTTAACGAAGGGCTTTATGGTACAAGGTAGATTTTAGACAAACAAATGTTTTTGACATGGCATTGGCATGGCACAAGGCGTCAACAGTTCAAATTTAGTCAAAAATATTTTCACTGTATCTATCTTTGTTTTTGTACTACAATAAATGGTGATTATATTTACTTTTAAAATTGCGAAAGTCATGGTAGTCACATCATGATTTTGGTAAACGATCAACAGAAAATTTATCGTTTATATGTATGTACCTAAGTGTAAACTGCTTACATATGCTTGCGCTTTAACACACTCACAAGAAAAGAAAACTCTTAAACATTGTATGGAATTTCAACATAAAGAGTGTACGTAATATACTTTATCTACGCACATATCATTAGTGCTCTAAAATGCGTTCAGAAACCGTAGGAAATGCCAGCCATTATTACAACCAATTTTACTATGAGAACTTTTTTGTCTGTGGTAGTAGGTAAAATCTGTACTGTAATGTTATTACAGTACCGATTTTTGTAAGGTTACGAGTTTAAATTAGGAACAGCTGTCAAAACACAAGTTGGTCTCTATTCTAGTATCCATAGATATTAATATTTTTATCGATACGAAACGTCAATTTAGTATGTTTTTTTTATAAAAACCGTACGACATTTGATCTCGAGTGACATGAAAATATGGATACATATGATTTAGAAAAAAAAAAACATTCGTCTTGACGGAGGTTCGAATTGCCGCCGTTATTGTTGTCATTTGTTTGTTGGTTCTTTGCTGTTACGAAAGTAGAATTGTGAAGATTTGTTTGTAATTTACATTTTAGTTGAAAATATTGTTCCAATGTAAATGTTAATTACAACTATTACAATAAATAATCTGTTTATGTATTTGTTCAGATTTGTTGCTTACTGCATTTTAAGTATAATGTAGTCTTTAGATATTTTACAGGTAGCACTAGTGGTGCCGGTCATTTCCTTATGGCTTCTGAACCCATCTTAGAGTACTTATGATATGTGTATAGATAAAGTAGTGTATACAACTGTACATAATTAGGCCTTAAAACACTCGTGTGATCCTATTATGAAACTCGCTAACGCTCGTTTCATAAAACCCCACTCGTGTTTTAAGGCCTCTCATTATGTATCAGTTGCATAAACTACTATTTTCGTTTATCGTGAATATATTTAGTCATAGATGCTGCCGTATAATAAATTAAGAACTCCTTTGTCCGCCCCGCGCCTGTTTTCGTAAGTTTCAATGAAGCCTGATAAACAAAGCGAAAAAAAAGCACTACAGAAACAAAAGCGGCACTTTTTTAAACCTGTCGCTCACAGCATAGTACAGAGTAAACAGAATCAGGCGTCCGGGCGTAATTTAGTTTTTTTTTAAGTCTCGCTGAATGGGCTTCCCCCAAACTTCCTCCCCCAGATGTCGCACGAGCGACTTTGCTTTAGTTTCGTTTAATTTCCTATCTCTCTTGTCGTGACGTTTATTGCAGCTTCGCTCACTCACACCAGTCTCCTTTTGTTCCTAGCCACTAATAACCATTTGGAATTAATTTTTATTCGCGGTCCTTCGCCACCGCTCATCATCCATTTTCGGACTCCCTTACTCTTTATTGTTTTCGCATTAATTCAGCACAGCTGTGGGTAACGCAGATTTCTAAGAACTTTTTATCTGCAGTATTCTTTGCTTTGAAATTGAGCTCCTATTAATATTAATTAAAAGTTTTATATAATTGAATGGATTTGGTATTGTTTCCCGGTGTTCAGTTGCCGAGGAGTCAACGCGGTGATAATTAAAACTTCATAAAGTTGAATTCATTATTAAATTTCTGTAAATGACACAGCTATTTAGATACCCCTGGGTTCTAAAGTACCGGTGAATGGTGACTCACGGAAAATCTTTGTAAAATGAACTCATACAAAACAGGAAAAAAATGTTTTCGATTCCTGATCCAGTTTCTGGAAAACTGGAGTTAAATGAGCCTGAAATTAATATACGCGTATATTTTTCACTGAATTTAATACGTGATTCTGATTATTCTATTATAATATATTTTTTACCCAATTATATTTTTAGCAGTTATAAAAACAAACACAATTTTTAAGTTAGTTAAAAAGTATTTTAATGTCCATAAAACATAAACATAATATATTTAAATTATTAAAATATTTATACTTAAGTACTATTTTTTTCTCCTGTCGTTACATTTAACTAACTTAACATGAAGTCTAGAAATTTTACATTCAAACAATCCTTTCAAAGTTCGACGCTTAAATATTCGAATAAGATGGACTGTTGCGCTGAGAGCTGACTTGTCCTCATCAACTTGTCGCTCCCAGACAGACGAACTGCCAATTAAAAGTATAGATGGCGCTGCCAAACGAAAATCCGAGAGTCGCTGGACGTTTTATGTCCTCTGCATCCTGAATACGGGACCACTGTGGCCGGCTTCCATACAAGTGGACAGTAAGTCGCGTCACTGTGGGGTGCATCAATACTTATCATCAAGCATGAACATCCATGGCTATTGGCCATTGGCCACACAAATAGCAATCCGATTCTAGATATAAATATTCAACGACAACGACACCCAGCACACTAGTGTACAAACGAAAAAAAAAATCACCCCCACTTTAGGCGTAAGAGAGGTACCCGAAAAAAAGTTTTTATTTTACCGTTTTATTGGCGTGATACATACAGATACTCATACCAAATTTCAGCTTTCTAATACTAATAATAAATATATAAATAATAAATTGTTTATTTCAGATATAGTATCCATAGAGTGTTAGTAACAACGAAAACTTAAAATACTTATAAGTTATACATTAGTAATACAAACACTTACACAACACAAAAATTAAACACTATAATACAAATTCCGCGACACCTTTGACCTGCGTTATCCAAAATTTCTGGATGGGGCAGTCAAACCTAGCCGCAATGTCACTTAGGATGCTGTTGGAGCTCTGCCTAACCCGTGTCAACAGTGAGACAATCTTTTTTCTCATTATTGCTTGAAAACTGTCAACACGGGCCTCAGCAAACATACCTGATGCACTACACCACGTCGGTAGTCCCAACAGCATCCTAAATGCATTATTATATTGAACACGAAGGGCGTTATAGGCTCGTTTCGTATATCTAACCCACAGGCCGCTCGAGTAGAACTAATGACCACGGATCTAAGCAGCGGACGGACGGACAGACGGACATGGCGAAACTATAAGGGTTCCTAGTTGACTACGGAACCCTAACAACGACATATCAGACAATCAGATTAAAAAAAAGAATGCAATTAGAATCAGCTCACAAAGTCCTTATTTTACTTTATATGTCACATGATTCAGAGCAAAATATTACAAAATGTCAAAGTTACAAACCCTGTCCTTGATTCAAAATCGAGATAGAAGTTCTAAATGGATTGCTCAAAATTACTTAGCCTGATCTCTTGATGATCAAATGTATATTGTATTTTTGTGTCGTAACGTGAACACCGTCCACCTACCCTTACCATGAGTTTCCAGTGACCGTACTCGCTAGCGATTTGTGTGGAGCATTGTAGTTCTACAAAATAACCGCTAGTGGCGCTGTGGTATTCTCCATGAAACTCGGTTACGTTGTCGCTAGCAAGTACGGTCACGTTAACTCATGGTAAGGGTACAGAGTATTCGCACGTTTGTATGGTAGCCGCGATCGGGTAATGTAGTAAAAATATTCCGATGTTGTGCGAAACTAATTAAAAAATTGCTGCGTGCCGGGTTAGCGTGTCGCTCAATTGCCAGTCTTGAATATGTTTATTGACAATTATGGAATGAAAAAAAAACGCAGTTGCAATTCAGAATGATGTACGATAAACTGAAATGTTAAAAAATGTTGGTGAACTAATCTGTCTAATATTTCGTTTACTAAAATTATCTGCAAGTCGAGTTTCGAGTGATTGATAAGAACTCACGACCAAATGGGATCAGAGGGATAATCTATACTATGCGTAAAAGTTTGTTGCATAATAATAACAAGAGAAATTCAAATAATGAAAGCTTGAAACTGCGGGATAGACAACTTTTAGTGAGATTTAGAAAAAATCCTCTTTATTAATAAGCACTTTTTTTATAGACTTTTAAGGTTTTCAATATAATAAACTTATGCATTGCAAATGCTCCCAGAATAGAATTTATTTCGTTGAAGTCGTTTTTTTTGTCACATCTTGGATTTAAAAAAATGTCGTTTACTCTGAACCCCCAACTTTAACTGCCAAATTTAATTACATTTGTACCGTTCTCAGTAATTTCCTCTCCTTTACAGTTTGGTTACATTGTTCAAAGTTAATATTGGGCCTTTTTACGAAGGTAACATTTATTAAAGCGTCTTTTACTGTGTGGTACAATTTGCCTTAAGTTTCGACTAACTTGCATTATAACTTGTATAATGTTCCTAATACAGCTATTAAATAGTTATTTAAAATACAGCTAAACAGCTAAATAAGTAGAAGCCCTGAATAATTAATTCAATTATCATCCAAAGTAATATAAATATTGTATTGATTACATTTATTTACAATCCCTTCATTAAGGACCTAAGAGAAAAGCGCTGTACATAAGTAGGCACAATACGTGACAAAACTATCTGTCAGTATTATCTTTTCCTGTCATGATTAATTTTAAAGAATGCATAGCCGATGCTTGAAGGGTACTAAGTTAGTAATGAAAGGCTGAATAATTTTGCATGTCAAGATAAAGTTTACCTACATAATAGGTAGATTCTATATTTTCGGCTCCGTTACTAGCGGTCCATTAGATGAAACCCCAATTCCCCGAATATTCAGCAATATTGCCCTTATCTCTTACATTGTAAGACGAAACAGATAGATTTTAAAAGCGGCTATTTAGTCGCTCCGTCCGCGCGAGGGGGCGATTTGTGACACTGAAACAAATGACGCGCGCTCTACGCCCCATTGCCTCGCGCCACGGTCAAATACGCTAAATAACTAGTGCTGGCAACGATGGCTTACAAATCCAGCTGACTTTGATGCATTCAATCACTGGGAAACATCGCCAATTATTGTGCAGAAACTTACACAATTTTTCGCACACACAGCAAAAACGAGACTTATTGCGTAAAATACATCGCGACAAAACCGTGACATCGAGTAAAATCGCAACTTTGTAAATCGCACAGTTTTATCGAAAAGAAGTGAAATATTAAAATATAAAAAATAAATAAAAATATAAAATGTGAAATAATAATTTTCTGACATTTCGACTGTCTCGTAATGGCTTTATAACCATGGCAACACTGAATAAATGACGCGCGCTCTACGCCCCTACCGCCACGGTCAAATACTAATAACCAAAGCTGACATCGATGACTTACAAATACGGGTGACTTTGATGCATTAAATAATTGGGAAACATCGGCAAATATTGTGTAGTTATGAGGATTAATGCAACCAATTAAGTTCGTATATCGATTTTGCTATTTGTGGCATAATATCACTCATTTGCCCTGGCTAGCATTACTTTTAAATTCAGATTTTGACAAGGTCTAGACTCAAGCAGGTAATCGTATTAAAACTTTCGTGAGACATGTTTAATTATTGTAAAGCGGAAGTGTAAACCGCTTGAAAGTGTCAGGAACGGCCCGACATGTTTCATCAGGG
Organism: Apotomis betuletana; assembly: GCA_932273695.1. NCBI lineage: Eukaryota > Metazoa > Arthropoda > Insecta > Lepidoptera > Tortricidae > Apotomis > Apotomis betuletana. Next base: position 15,316,646 of record OW026314.1, on the reverse strand, counting down.
ACTGCTACCCGTGACAAAGTTACCGCGCCGGAGTATGGACTCAGTAAGGACTCATGTGTTCAAAGAAAACTAATTTCCAAGCGAAATATCAATAATGAAAGAGGTTGAAATGCCTTTACCATTATTGTTATCTTTTGATTCTAATTAAAACAAGTTCAAAAGGTCCAAAATCTGAGACAAGTACGTAATATTTTTTTTGCATATTATTGTGTGAAACATGACTTAATAAATAACCAACTCACCGCAATTTCCCTAGCCTTAGTCATAAAATGATAACACAATGTCTACATTACGCACTGCAGACACGGAAATGAACCGCATGAAAAATGTAATGCATTAGCGGAACAAATCCGACGCATTTCGTGCTAGTAACATGATTTAATTCCTATCTCTTTGCATCTCTCATTCCACCGGCAATGTCATCATCTGATAATATTTATGTTGCCAGCCTCGGAAACACGAATGTCCTCAAGGAAATGAAGGGAAAATCCAAGGGAAACTCTTCCCAGAGGACAGGCGTCGCTGATTAACGTCTTTTACACGTTATCTGTTATTCTTTGTTGTTACGAAAATATGTACCTAGTTGTTTTATTACCGGGCCCTTTATTAATTAATTTTGCTAATGGGAATGTGATTCTGACGTCGCGTCACGTTATTTTCGTGGCGTTATTTATCTGTAATAATAACTGACTGAATGGCTTAGCGTAATACTATGTATAAAAATGATAAAAGTAAAAGTTTGTGAGAATACGTTCCACTTATGGAGAGGTCTCACCGCGAGCATTTTTATTTATTTACTAGCTTTTGCCCGCGACTACGTCCGCGTGGAACTTGGAAGTATGGAAGCAACCTCGTAGAAGACGATAGATATCCACCTAATCACCTTAATTAATAAACGGGATTATTAAAAGCGCCTAAGCAAATGTAAGAGCAATTGTGATTTTGGTCTAATAATTACATTTCCTACAGGGTCATCAATGTCATCATGAATTACTTACTCACTTTTCAATCTTTTTAGGGATAATTTCCAGGATGAAAACTATCCTATGTCCTTCTTCGGATCTTAAACTATCTCCATGCCAAACTTCATCAAAATCGATTCAGCGGTTTAAGCGTGAAGAGGTAACAGACAGACAGACAAACTTTCGCATTTATAATATTAGTATGGATTTGTACTTTATTGCATAAAACAAAAGTCAGTACAGATGGCGGACTTAATGCCAAATGGCATTTGTCTGTAACGTAACAAAATGATATGAAAGTGTTATGACATTATAGACGAATGCTTGCGGTAAATCAACGTTACAGGTTTCCATAAAACTTTTCATTAATATAGATTAGATAACAGAGGTGAGGAGAGGAGATAACATAGGGTAGGTACAATTTACAAGGATGTTCATTGTTCATTGTAATGAGGGATAAAGGACAGTTGAAAATTTGTATGGCCACATTCCACCCTTAAGCACGAGCGAAACCGCAGGCAAAAGCTGCTAGTAACTTACAAAGATCTTCTCATCCTCTTGCGTGCAATATCGTCTGATAATTTCTATTTGAATCACGGAAAAACTGTCGGAAATTTCCTCCCAAACTTCAAACGCGAAAGAACAAGAGGCCTCTAAAACAATATCAAAAGATCTCATTTCAGCCACAAATACGTTTCCGATATTCAATAAAAAGGCTCAAACGGATTGCGTAAACCGTACCAATATTCGACGTACAGAAAACCTTTAACATCTATATCAATATGCAAACAGGTTTTTCGTTGCCGGTGCGCCGGACGAAAACAGTAATTGACGTTTAGCAAGTTAGAACGAAACTCGATTGAATTTATAACACAAAGAATTTCAGATTTTGTTTCATCAACTTTTAGTAAAGATGTGTGCGTAACTTTTATACAAGTTCATGCAACGGACTATTACATAATGAGAGATTTAAAAACACGAGTGTGGGCTTAATTATGTATGACCAGCTGTTTTGAATTGGCTTGTATGGCCAGTAGGTATTGAAAATTCCGGAATTAAGGTGTCTTCCGGGACGCGGTGGACACTGGAGAACTTTTTTAACCATGAGTTGCTAATGTATAAATCACTCACATTGAATAAAATAAATAACTTGTATTATTTTTAACAGACATAATTGCTCCATTAAGCCTTTTTATATATATGTTCAGATCTTCTGCTCTCTCCTTTCCAATTGGCACAATTTAAAATAAATCTTCACCGATATTGAAAAGAAGTAATCTTCCATTTTAATATATTGAAATGAATGCGACGTTATTATAATATTCAATTTGTGACAAGTTGCTTTATTTTGGTTGAACGGCTGTTATGCTAAATATTGTCAGCTGTTCAAAAATACTTCATGATTAAAAGAACAGTGTAGTATAAAATGGCTTAGCTTAAAAGTCAAACAAACATTATTTGATTTTAACGCCAATGTAAAAAAAAATTGGACTATCGTTGGTTGTTTGTGAGATGTAGTAGTAGTAATCTTTATATAATACAATACATAGTAAGATAGTCAAACAAACATGAAAAAGCTTAAAATATTTTACTTCTGAAATGACTCAAGTGTGATTCGGAACTTCGGTTGTATTTATTTAGACGTTGTATTTATTCATATTAACATCCATGAACCAGGAATTCGAGTTCATCACAGAAATATTTGCCCTTGCCGGAATCCGAACCCAGGGCCGTCGGCTCAGCAGGCAGCTAGACTACCACTGCGCCAACCGCCTTGTCAATACTATTGCTACCTATTTCCAATTTAATAAGTTGCTCGTTACTGAACACACAATTCGAACTGTTTTCATCAAATCAAGCTCCGTTTGCAACTATATTTGTAGAACATTCCTGTTGTGAAATCTGAATAGCAGTAAATTTAAATTGAAATGATATAAAAGCGAAGTCTTAGAGAGGCTGAAATAAATCAACATCAACATTGTTGTTTTCTCGTGAAATCCGATAATGGACTAAGTAAACTCGAAGCAATGCCGATGCGTAGAGCTTCTGTTTGTTTGAGTGTTTGATTACAACAAAGTAATTTTTCATTGTATTACGTTAGTCTGACCTGGGCTATTTCAAGTGTACTTTAAGATATCGCCAAATAAGCGATGCCTCAGGTATATCCTAGGTATATCGCCTTTAACTGATATAAAAATGTGATATTTGCCATTGACGCTTGCGGAAAGTGAGATTTCACGTTACTACCCGGTAAAATTACAGTACAAACTTAAAGCGACCGGGTTGGCGAAGAGGCGATATATTAGGTAAATCGCCATTTCGGAGATCTTTAAGAAATATCAGAGTGAGGAATGTGGGATTGGGGCCCTGGGCGCTAATTCGAGTGTTCTTTGAGAAATCGCCAGATGAGCGATGTTTCAGGTATATGGTATATGTCAGGTATATCGCCTTTGACTGTTATTGAAGTGAAACTTCTAATGCGACTTCCAACAAGGTTGCGTTAAACGTTTAACGCTACCGTGGAGGGGGTAGGAAAGCACTGTTGCGTTAAACGTTCAACGCTCCTGGGGAGGGGGAATAGAAAGAGACAGAGCGAGAGTGAAGAAGTTTGTCTTCAAGAAACAATATGAGTTCACTAAAAATCAATTTCTACCCTAACCAGAAGCCATCTTTTTTCGTAATTTCCTTTATCCTCACATCACGCCGAAACGGCTAGACAAATTTAACCAATTTTAATACAGGGATATCTAGACATCCAAAGGTTATAGGAGACTTTTTATGTGTACGGTAAAGAAAATTATACGCGAACGAAGTTGCGGGGGCACCTCCTAGTCCTGTAATAATAGCATTAAAATGTTTCTCTTGTTACTACGAGGACGACAGTGACGTCTTACTGTGTGTATCCGCTTGAAAAAGGCCAAGAAAGGGTCCGTTGGTTTCACCAGTAAACAAGGGCACAGGCGAGAAGAAGGTAAGTAAGGACATAAAAAGATGGATAAATGGAATTCGAAGTGAGAGGATTACTTCGCTACTGCATTACGGAGGGAATGTTATGAGTTTGTTTGACGACATCGTTATATGCGGCTGTTTTGTTAGAATAGTCGCGCTCACTGAAAAAATAAAGATTTGGTAACAGTAGCCCAAATTAGCTGCTAGTTACATAAATCGGAGGACTGACAAACTGAAGGCTACTACTGGTAACCAAAATAAGTCATGTAAAATTAGCATAGTTTTGGTCACTACTAAGCACAATTTGGATATTTCCCAAGTAGTTAAACTAGTTATTTTCTAGCTATTTATTTTTTCAGTGTAGCTAGGTTGTGTGAACTTCGTGTGTTAATCTGGTAAATCTGGCTTTAAGGTTAAATTCGACATTTCCAATGTATTAAGAATGAGCTCTACATAGGTACCTTAAAATGACTTGTCAATACCACTGAATGCATCATAAAGGCCCTTGTTATTTTCTATTGCAGACAATTTTATGGTGTTTTTGATGGCAAACTAATCCGATACGAGATTGACATGTGCTACCGCAGGCCTCACAAGAGAAGTTTACTACGGGAGACACTGTATCATGAATAGGAAAAATCTAATATGTATTACTTAAGTAAAAACTAAACATTTTTAGGATTATAATTTGGTTGCGCGATGAGACAAGTAATGACGACCAGTCTTTTACACTATCTGAAAATGAAAAGGCAATTAGGTACTTAATAGGTTTTTGTGAGTAACAAATAAGAAATCTCTTAATTTATTAATTATACTAATAATGATATTATGCAAATTAACATTTTATAGCAAATAAACGTAAGGTCAAAAGTGTTTAGGACGAAGATGTTAGGGCAAATAATTTTGGGACAAACGTTGTTAGAGATTTAGAAGAAGCCCTGTTTTAAGTGTACCATTCCGACTTCCAGAAATGTGTTCTAACTTATTGCAAGTAACATTTTCCTTACAGTTATTTTATTAATGCTGTTTACCTAATAAACGAGAAAAGTTAAATATCAGTTCCTAAATTTATAATGCAGGTAAAATTGTAATGCATGACACGAAAGTAATCAAAATATTTGTAATACCAAAAGTCATTACAAGCCAAGTCGTAAACTACCGCTTCCTGGAGACCCATTACTCCACGCCGAACTGCCGAATCTTACGCCTTCGGCTAAATTCCGTTTGACACTGGTGTACAGCCATTGGAAAGATATGTTGTTATTTGTTAACGACGCGGTTGGTGCATCGGTATTACAGCTGCCGACTGAGGCGACGGTCCTGCGTTCGAATCTCGGCAAGGGCTTATATTCGAATGTTCCTGAGTCATGGACATTTTCTATTTAAGTATGTATATCGCCGTCTAGTGTTCATAACATAGCTTACTTGAGCTTACTGTGAGACTAAATTGATTGATTTATTTATTTAAACTTTATTGCACAAAACAAGTCAGTACAAATGGCGGACTTAATGCCAAATGGCATTCTCTACCAGTCAACCATGGGGCCAAACAGAGATACTAGAAGTGGGTGTAAATTAGAAATCTGATGGTACAGAGAGGATATTGATCTGTGTAGGGTCCGATATTTAATGATTTTATTATATGCGGTAAGCCGTGGAAGCAGTGAACTCTTGTGCAGGAGCTGGTTCAGCGTAAGATGGCTTGTAAGATGGATGACTTCATGACAGTTGCAGGGGCATCAGTGAATGCAATCTGCGCAGGATCAATATTTGTACTTAAAGAGATTTAGGTTAGGCCTATGTTCAGCAGTAAACGTCCACGGATTAAGTAAAAAAAACACTGACAAACACAAATTAAGCAATATACCTGCCAAAAAACATTTTAGACTGACAAAGCAATATTGACGTTACTTCGCATATAGCGTAGCAAAATTAGATATATGAATATGTACTCGTATAAAAGTCAATACCTATAATTTCCTATAACAGAATATTCGCCATACGAATCGATACATAGTAGGAATGACTATTGGATGTATCGCGGACATATCTGAAGGAAATGTTCAGTAGAATTTGGCTCCTTAGTTACGGTGTCCCTTACGGCAATAGGCTCTCTGCAAACACGACCCGACTTTAATCTGTTCCCAGCTTTATCTTGGAGCCAATAAGAAGATAACTTTATTTTGTGCGTAAACACGCGTAATCAGCTCCTTTTTCCGTAGATTTCCCATTTGATTGATATCTCAGTATCAAAATTAAAGATAGTAAATAACGAGTTGACACAAACGCAAAACTCAAGTTATATAAATATGCCAAAAAATTTATCGGACTTTAACCAACCGATATTGACATATGACAAATCGCATAACGATTACTTCGATTACAGCGCATCGGTAGTGCCCAGTCAATTACTGGTATATCGAGGACATAATATACTCTCGCGATTTGAAGACATAATTAAGACTTAATTGAAACTTATTAAGGAGTAGAGACGCCTGAGACCACGGCACGTGAAATCGTGTTGAAACGTCAGGCAATGAAGGTAAATCAAAATATCGCGATAGACCCGGTTCAATAAGTTTTAATTAGTGCAAACACGACCCGACTTTAATCTGTTCCCAGCTTTATCTTGGAGCAAATGAGAAGAAAACTTTATTTTGTGCGTAAACACGCACAAAATAAAGTTTTCAGACTAACCAACTGACATTGACATATGACAAATTGCATAACAATTACCTTGATTTGAGCGCATCACTAAATGGCCCAGTCAATTACTGGTATATAGGGGATAATATCGCGAATATAACTAAGTTTAAATTTTTCACATACAATCTGATTCCTTACGATATCACTTAAGGCTGCAAACACGACCCGACTTTAATCTGTTCCCAGCTTTATCTCGGAGCCAATGAGAAGAAAACTTTATTTTGTGCGTAAACACGCGTAATCAGCTCCTTTTTTCCGCGCCGTAGATTTCCCATTTGATTGATACTGAAAGGTCAGGTTACGGTACGGTACGGAATACGTTAGCGGGTTTTATAAGATTTATTTTTAACCGGGTCCTATTGCTACTGAAAATAGGCTACTGCTTCTCCTTTTAGAAATTTCTAATAGCGCAAATGATGCATTTAATTCGAAAAGATGAATTTGTCTAGATTCTGCGTGGTTTTTGGGTGAAATAATAAGACAGAGATTTTAACAAGAATAGTGAAATACATAATTCTTTCAGTGTCTCAATATGGAATGTGGGTGATATTTAATTTCTTTGCGATGTAGATATCTATATCTACAGATAATTATCTATAGATAACGTTACTTTTACGCTAAGGTTAAACACCCATAAAAGTACAAACATACTTACATAGTTCAAGGGTGTAAAATTGTTCATCGTACGATGAGATTTCACAGAAGAATTTAAGAATAATACCGGATGGAATTTTGTTTCGAAATTCGGTTTAGCACACGTGTAAAAGAAGTAATAAACATCTTCATATTTGTTTTCTTAATTTTAGAATATACAAAGAGTGGCAAAATCAAATATATCACATGAAACAGTCACATTAAAATGTTATTACAAAAAGACACTACTTAAGCTAAAGACACTAGCTAACCAGCCAACACTCATTTCTCCCATATCGACAAAACACCTAAACGTGACCCTTGTATCCAATCACTTGTATCATCCGACAGATTAAAAAAAATACAGCTATCTCCGCATCGGACACTAAACAGTGGTCAGGCCGCGTATGATCCCGCCGTCCCTTGGGTCCACCCCCTAATTGGACGTGGCCTGCCTCTAGAATCAGCCGGTGTATTTAATCTTTAATACAACGTCTTACGTGACCCCAGTGAAATGCTTACGTGGGTGATATCGGCTGTTACCTTTTTCTAACAAGAGTGACAGGGTGTTACGTGATAGTTCATGTATTAGATATTTATAGGTCGGGGGACGTTTTGAAATGAGGTATTTTAGATTAAATGTCGGATGATTTAAATAGATTAATATTTTTATAAATAGCTATTGATAACTGACGACGCGGTTGGCTCAATTTGTAAGCACTTGCCTACTGAGCCGGCGGTCCTGGGTTCGAATCCCGGCCCGGGCAAATATTTGTGTGATGAACTCGAATATTTGTGCTTAGGTCATGGATGTCATCTATAGGTATTATGTACTTATATATTATGTATATCGTCGTTTAGTACCCATAGTACAAGCTTTGCTTAGTTTGGGACTAGGTCGATTCGTGTAAGATTTTCCCTTAATATTTATTTATTTATAGCTGTTGTTGCGGACAGCTAGGCTAATTTAGGCTAGTAAATAACATATTTGTACGTACCGGCTAGGCGAAACTAGACTAAGTCAAAATAAATGATATATTCCTTAATTTACCTCATGCCCTTAAAAAGCGGCCATACTATGTGTGTATACCACTTATTTTCCTAACATTTATTGTAAGAGAGCTCCCAGGTACTAACTAAGATAGTTAAAAGACCACGGCGTCTTAAAGTAAACAAGTATGACTCATCGTGGTAATTTCCACTCGCAGCGCGAGACAAAGGAATCATGTTGTTTACATTTAATGTAAACCTTAAGGATAAAAATTAAATAACTCTGAAACTTTGTAGTAACGTTCTCTGTAGAAATATAAGTAAAATCACTTAACATTATACCGGCCGCGGCTTGCTGCGAGCACGGCAAACAAAGAAATAACACGACACGCCGGGCGCGGCGCGATATGAGGGACAAGAAAGGTGTAGATCTCGACCCGTGTGAGCGAGACGGCCTCTGAGTCGAGACAAAGAAATGATGTGAATTTTATATAATTATAATTAAATGGGAGCTCTCACATCAAAACCACATATAGATTTGTGTTGTATAAGTAAGCCTTGTAATTGACTATAAGTCAGATTTAAGATAAATATTGTAATTTATGTATGATTTAGTAAAATGTAACAGAGCGGGCGTCCCTCTAAACATGTAAACAAACCTTGAACAGATCAAATAAAAGGACGCCCGTTTCTGCAATCGGGGAAGTCATCCTTTAGTCTGCGTAGAGTTACGACTCCGTAGTAGCGCGTTGATCATCGATCCGCCAGTTCTAGAAGTCTCCAAGAAGTCTGTACCAAGTTAACATCGAGTCCACACTCTGTTAGCCAGTGCGTAGATCAGCGATCCGCCAGTACATCACTTCAGTCTCTTACGTCCAGTGTATTACCATCTTGATAGTTAGTAGTAGTGTTAGATAAAGGACTACATTAGTTAAGGTTTTAATTGTAAATTCAAGTGTTAATTTTTGTGTGTTAATTGTGCTCCGATCTTTATTTTGTTAATTTGTTTGTGTTAAATATATATCGTTTTCGTTTACCCTTGCGTTTCTTTACATCGTTCTTCAACTGAGCTATCGTAGATGTCAATGTTGGGACCCGGCCGACGAGGCATTCCTAACATTGTCTTGGTCCTTCGAGTTCCGGATCGGAGCTAGTTATTAGTTTAGGTATTTCGTTGTTAGGTTTGGAAGTGCGGTTTCCAAATAGTTAGCGATGGTTAATACACGCGGAAACAAGAGCGAGGAGAGTGCGCGCGCACAGCGCGAGCGCACACAAGCTGCAGTCGACTTACAGCGGTTTGCGGTGACCAATGTGGCTGTCACACATTCACCGCCCGCTGCCCATGCCCGACCGCCTACGGGACTGCAGTTTCAAACAGACTCACCCGAGTCTCCCGCCGAGGAAGCTCCAGTTTCGCCGCCAACCGACACTACGGCTTGGCGTAGCGAACTGGACAAACATTTGTCGAAGACTGCGCGCCTCGACCAATCGCAGCACACCGCGCCGGCCGCGCACGCCGGCCAATCACAGCACTCCGCGCCGGCCGACCAATCAGAGGCCCGCGCGCAGCGGCGCGAGTTCAGCGTCACGTTTGGAGATAAAACCCACGCGCCGCGCCGACCGTCATCACTTCACTCTCGAGCGTCGAACGCGACGGACGTGCTCCGCCGCGAGGCGGAGCTCTCCGCTATGGAGCAACTCAAGCAGCTCCGACTAGAAGAAATCCGGATGGAACGCGAGCTCGTTGAAAAGAGGCTCGCCGTCGAGATGGAGCGCATCGACGAGCAATCTCGGGCCGGCGGTTCACAAGCCGACTCACAGCGGCGCGTCAACGATTGGCTGTCCAACGTCCACCCTGCCGACGCGGTCCACGCGAAGCAGGCACGGCCCCTTACACCGCAACGCGAGACACGCAAGCGACACGAAGAGGAGCCCCGGACACCATACAGCCGTCGAGAACGATCGTCGAGTCGAGACCGAGTTATCGACCGCCTCACCGACACCATTGAGACTATGATGCGGCCGCCTCCGAAGCAAGTTTACGAGCTGCCGCCATTCTCCGGAGAGCCAAGCGAGTGGCTCACCTTCTATAACTCGTACACCGAGAGCACCGCACGCTACAAGTACTCCGCATACGAAAATGTCGCGCGCCTGCGACACTGCCTGCGAGGAGAAGCCCGTCAATGTGTGCAGCACATGATCGCCTCTTCCGCTCGACCCGACCTAATCATACGGGTCCTTAAGAAGAATTTCGGGCGCACCGATCTACTTATTGATCGCGCCATCGACGAGCTGCGCAGAATGCCGCCGCTCGGACCGAGCGCCAACGATCTCAACCAGTTCGCCATACGCATCATGAATATCGTTTCAACGCTTGTGGACCTGGACCGCCGAAGCTACGGCGCAAACCCACTTCTCATCCGGGAAGTCACCGAGCGACTGAGCCCACACTTGCGCAGTCGCTGGTGTTCCTACGCTAAGGAGCACCTGAGCTCCGCCGAAAACGAACTCATGTTGATGGCGGAGTTCCTCTTAGAAGAAAGCGATGCTGAGATGGAATTCTCACACGCCAAGGCGCCGCATAGAAGACCGACGCCCGCCGCCACATACGCACTCGAGCAACCCAATAGCTGCCTATACTGTGGAGGCAGCCACCGCACTACCGAATGCCGCAAACTCATCGCCGTGCCAGTCAGAGCCCGATGGGATTGGGTGCGACAGAATCAAATATGCTTCAAATGCCTGGAGCGCAAGCACCGCCGCGACCAATGCAACGCCCGCGGCTGCAACATTCCCGGCTGCACCTATCCACACCACCGACTGCTACACGCCGAGAAGACGCAGACGCATACACCGAGCGCCACAGCGCCGTACATGCCTGCACCCCAAGCAGCGCCATACATGCCTGCGCCACAAGCCACGCCGTACGCCTATCAACCGTACGCCCCGGCTACCTACGCAGTCAAGCAAGCCGCTACCACGCCAGGCGCTAGACGAAGCGCCACGCCGACTGCCCCGCCACAAGCTGCCGCTGCGACCTATACCGCGGCGTCGCGACGCCGCCCTAACGCGCACGCAGCACCAGACGCACCGCCAGAGACGACGGCGTGCGTCGAAGAATTCACCGCCAACACAGCCGAATTTGGACGCAACGTGTCTTCGGTCCTGTTGAAAGTGATCCCAGTCATCGTCGGCGGACCCCGCGGCGAGACACTCACCTACGCCTTGATGGACCAGGGGTCCACAATCTCACTGATTGAAGAGGACCTCGCAGATGCAATCGGCGCCGACGGTACGACCTCGCGCCTGCATATCCAAGGCGTGGGGTCAATGACAACACAGCAGAAGAGCCGTCGAGTGCACGCCCACGTGCGCAACCAGACAGGCGGTCCGGCTCATCCACTAAGCCTACGGACCGTCGCCGACCTGGGCTTACGTGCACAACGAGCAGAGCGAGACTACGTCACGCAGTTCCCGCACCTCGCGGATATGAGCGCCGCGTGCTACGACACAGCACGCCCGCGCATTCTCATCGGCGCCGACAACTGGCACTTAATGCTGCCATACGAGCTACGCGTGGGCAAGATCGACGAGCCCGCCGCCATGCTATCTCCACTCGGATGGGTGCTATTCGGGTCGGCGCCACAACAGTACGCGAGATGGCAACAAACCGTACACTGCTACGTCGGGTACGAGGTGCCGTTATCAGAAGAAGACGCCGCCCGACCCGCAACCACGTCGGCGGCAACGACGGAACAAGTCTGCCGCCCGCCACGAGATGATGACGTCAACGACGAGCGGATGGAGCCGGCGCCGAGCAACGCGCCAGACAAGGCGCAATCAGCACCGCCACGGACTTGGACGCCGAACGCGCCGTACACGAGAATCGCCACAGCGCCGTGTACAGCCGAGCCGTTCGCCTACCGCCAGTACGTGCCGGCACCTCACGCGGCTGAGCAATTCGCCGTGACACCGAACGCACCGTATACGCAGAACGCCCCAGCGCCGTATACACCCGTGCAGCATGCCGTCCCGTACGTGCCCTATCCGTACGCGCCGGCCACCTTCGCGACTGAGCAAGTCGTCGCGACGCCGAGTGCTACGCCAGCTGCTCTGCCGCCCACTGAAGCCGCCGAGTTTGCTGACTGGCTACGTGGATCACGATCCGTAGCCATCCTACGACTGTCGCGCCCCTATGCCTCTACGGGGGGAGATGACGACGCCCGCTGTCTACGCCGAGACGACGGCCAAGCCACACACCGACGCGGTGTAACCGCGCAAGCAGCGAACTCGCAACGAGGCCTGCAAGAGACGCCAGCGGCGTCACCCCAACCGCGCGCTACATCAGTGGCGTCGCCTGCCGCGACGCCGCACAAACAACGCCAACGGCGTTGCCCCCGTTCCGGCGCTACAAGTCGACGGGGAGAGGAAGGCGCCGTAACGCGCACGGCGACGCCGCGCGCGCAGACAACACGTCGACAAACTCGACGCGCAAAGAAGAGGAAGCGGCCAAGCAGACTACGCCGGCGGCGTCACCCCGAACCCAACTACAACCAACGACAGAGGGTGATGTCGCTCGCCGCGACGCCTGACGCGTCACCTGCCGCTGTCCTGCCGCGACGCTCGCCGCGTCGCCTGCCGCCACACCCGATGCGATGCCTGCCGCGTCGCCTGCCGCTCCTCCGGCCGCGACGCCACCCGCGTCGCCTGCCGCCACTCCTGCCGCTACACCGGCCGCGCCGCCCGCTGCGACGCCTCACGCGTCGCCTGCCACGGCGCCCGCCACAGCCTTGTCGAGCTACGGCAGCCGACACGAAGCGCAGCCACCACGCCGCGCACACAATCAACGCCGGCAGGCGTTGCTCCCTACGCTGTCGCACAACGGGGGGAGAAGAGCGTCGCGTCACACGCGACGACGCCGCGCGCAATCATAACGCGCCACCTGACGCCACCGTCGCGGCGCGCTGCCACAGCGCGCGCCCAGACGACATCACGTGCCATGATAGCGCGCTCAGCCACAGCGCGCGCCCAAACGACATCACGCGCCGAGACGGCGCACCCAACCCAGGCGCCAAGAAGACGACGCTGCTCGCCGAGGCCGAGCAAGCTGTCAACGCTCGGCCACTCGCCCACGTGTCTGTCGACCCGGCCGACGACGAGGCGCTGACGCCCAATCATATTCTGCTGGGCACGCCTACTGCAGCGTCAATCATCGGGCACCACCGAGAAGCTGACCACACGCTGCCGCGCAACGTCTGGCCAAAGGGGATCGTCGAGGCTACGCGTCCGGGTCCCGACGGAGAGGTGCGCAACATGGAAGTCCGCACCAGAGGAGTTTTTCGCCGGCCTGCAAGGAAACTAGCTGTCCTCCCCTTGCAACCCGAGCCTACGCGGGAGCTCGGCGGGGGGAGTCTGTTGCGGACAGCTAGGCTAATTTAGGCTAGTAAATAACATATTTGTACGTACCGGCTAGGCGAAACTAGACTAAGTCAAAATAAATGATATATTCCTTAATTTACCTCATGCCCTTAAAAAGCGGCCATACTATGTGTGTATACCACTTATTTTCCTAACATTTATTGTAAGAGAGCTCCCAGGTACTAACTAAGATAGTTAAAAGACCACGGCGTCTTAAAGTAAACAAGTATGACTCATCGTGGTAATTTCCACTCGCAGCGCGAGACAAAGGAATCATGTTGTTTACATTTAATGTAAACCTTAAGGATAAAAATTAAATAACTCTGAAACTTTGTAGTAACGTTCTCTGTAGAAATATAAGTAAAATCACTTAACATTATACCGGCCGCGGCTTGCTGCGAGCACGGCAAACAAAGAAATAACACGACACGCCGGGCGCGGCGCGATATGAGGGACAAGAAAGGTGTAGATCTCGACCCGTGTGAGCGAGACGGCCTCTGAGTCGAGACAAAGAAATGATGTGAATTTTATATAATTATAATTAAATGGGAGCTCTCACATCAAAACCACATATAGATTTGTGTTGTATAAGTAAGCCTTGTAATTGACTATAAGTCAGATTTAAGATAAATATTGTAATTTATGTATGATTTAGTAAAATGTAACAGAGCGGGCGTCCCTCTAAACATGTAAACAAACCTTGAACAGATCAAATAAAAGGACGCCCGTTTCTGCAATCGGGGAAGTCATCCTTTAGTCTGCGTAGAGTTACGACTCCGTAGTAGCGCGTTGATCATCGATCCGCCAGTTCTAGAAGTCTCCAAGAAGTCTGTACCAAGTTAACATCGAGTCCACACTCTGTTAGCCAGTGCGTAGATCAGCGATCCGCCAGTACATCACTTCAGTCTCTTACGTCCAGTGTATTACCATCTTGATAGTTAGTAGTAGTGTTAGATAAAGGACTACATTAGTTAAGGTTTTAATTGTAAATTCAAGTGTTAATTTTTGTGTGTTAATTGTGCTCCGATCTTTATTTTGTTAATTTGTTTGTGTTAAATATATATCGTTTTCGTTTACCCTTGCGTTTCTTTACATCGTTCTTCAACTGAGCTATCGTAGATGTCAATGTTGGGACCCGGCCGACGAGGCATTCCTAACAGCTGTTAACTGTAGTATACACTTAATACTACATTAAGTCTTAATATATGTTTGAGTACTTTTTTACTGTCGAAATTGTATGCGGGAAAAATCAATTCAACGAGGAAGTCATTGTCATTGTTGATAAAAACATATATACGCCATGTACGTGATAGCAAGCACTTGTAAAATAATTATATGTTACTATAACAACTACGTATTGTTATAACAACTTTTGTTAAGAATTGAAACTATCTACAGTTAATTCCTTCAAATTACATGTATTTAAATGCAAACGGCAACTCGGGCGCTGCTGTGATTGCACATATTAATCTATCGGTACAAAATTAAATACATAGTGGACAATAACAGTGTGTCTATTTTTAATATGGCACCTAAACATATCGCACGTTATTATATCGCGACAATGTTTAGATAAAGCAATATTTTTGTTTTTATTATCCTCCGCAAACTTAATTACATTGTTAATTGTCTAAATTTTTAAGGTACTACTTGACACACCTTATGTAGTTCTCAAATAATAATTCAAAATAATTCCGATTTCAACGAATAATATGTACATTCCAAAACTTACTTAAATCAGTTGCAATCAAAATGCAAATAATCCGCATACCCGAATGAAATGAATAAACAATGCGGCTAACAGTCAATTGTTCGAGTCTAGAACATTCGAGTTGAAGTAAATTGTGGCATTGGATTAACTACTCAGCGGGAACTGGCTAAACTTTAGCTGAACTGGGATCACTCCTCTAATATTCAATTTAACTTTGACACTTCCATTGCCGACAACACAAATGTCAGCTTTTTGTTTAAAAATATTTCTCGCGTCAAAGTTTTAATATTGAATCTCCTATCGGGTTTATTGTTACTAAAACTATGCTGGTTTGATAGTATGGTTTATTTTACAGGTAGATTATAAATTATTCTATTCGATTTTAATAGGCTTGGTAAGTACAATTTTTGGATGACAGTGTGTTTTTTATTTTGATAGTCCTTGCTGTAAGGAGCTGCATGTCATTTATTTCTCTTTACCATGGCTTTTTTTTTATTGACAATAAATTCTCAATAATAGTGGCTGAAGGGATATTTTCCTTCGAAACTTAATAAAAAAAGTGTTCATGATTGGCACTTGTCAATATCAAAATTTTAACGGTTGACACATGGTGTCAGAATTGGAATGGTTTGACACTAACGTGTGTCAAAATTTTAAGGGTTAGAAATATCAAACATGCTGGTTGGCTATTGTCAATGAACAAATTGCCAACCATCAACATTATAATTATATATTTTTTTATTAAGTTTCGAAGACAAAGATCCCTTTAGCCACTATTATTGAGAACTGTCAAAGATGCCAACAAATTTAGTTTCCATGGAAACACTTTCACATATTCGCAATCATAATCATAATTTTACTCGTACAAGAATCGTACCTATAACGCGGAGGTCATTAGGTTCTAAAACTTTATCTCATCCCACGTATTTCCAAGTCTTCCAAGACTACGCAAGTAATCATGAAGTTCTGCTACACGTACCTACACTCAAAACTTAGCAACAATTTCCTGAAATGTAACTTAGTCTAAATAAGTCCTTTGAATCCTTTGAATTGAAAGGCAAGGCAAGTTCATATCGATTGCGAATACGAAGGCACATGATTAGGTAGCGAGTAGGCGCTTGTAAACGGGATATTAAATATGTAACAGTATTGCGGCCCAATGTTTTGTTGGAATTATAAAAAGGTATTTAAATATAATCTATAAGTAGGTAGGTATGTATGTAGTATTATAAATTATAATAGTAGTTTATGTGACTGTACATAATGAAGGGTATTAAACACGAGTGTGGGTTTATGAAACGAGCCGAAGGCAAATTTCATTCACACGAGTGTTTTAATGCCTGCTGATATAAGAATAGAGGTCAAATCAAATTTCTTTGTTTTTCATATGTAACAGTATTGCGGCCCAATGTTTTGTTGGAATTATAAATAGGTATTTATATATAATCTATAAGTAGGTATGTATGCAATATTATAAATTATTATAGTAGTTTATGTGACTGTACATAATGAAGGGTATTAAACACGAGTGTGGGTTTATGAAACGAGCCGAAGGCAAGTTTCATAATAACATCACACGAGTGTTTTAATGCCTACTGATATTAGAATAGTGGTCAAATCAAATTTCTTTATTTTTCCGAGATGTTCGAAATTTTAATAAAATATAATTATCGAAATCGATGTTATTATTGAGCAATAATAACATTTGTACAGATAAGATATTTGTGCTAACAAAACAGTCTATTTTTATGGTGGTCATAATATGCGGTTCTTGAACGCATCATGGAGGGTTTATGATATTTGGATAGATAAAATTGTAAAAGTGTGTGGTAAGGGTACTGCACCTCTAGCGCAACTGTGATACGCGACTCTTTCTTGTGCGAGATATTTATCTATTTCTTTCAGTGCAGTACTGTGAGAGAGTGACAGGTGACGCTATGCCACGCGACAAGAGTCGCGAAGCATAGTTCTGCTAGACGGGCTATCAAGATCAACTTGGTGAAATCTTTTGCTGTAAAAATACGGAGTTTACTACTTTGTAGTACTCATGCAAGATTGGCGGTGTTATATTGGCAAGTTGCCAATGCCAATGAAAGTAACAAGTTCATTCTTGTCCGAATAAGATTGAGCTGGAAGATAAGAGGCACATGCTATAGATACATAATATAAATCCTATTGGTTCAAGCCCGCTAGTTACTCAACAAAAAGCATGTGACTACACACCGCACATAGTTTAGTCCAGCCTCCAAATTGCTGTATTCAGTTTGATTTGATTAATTTGATTGAGCTACTAAAAGAGATATTCTTTTGCGATCTTCGTTTCTTTCCTATAACTCTAGGTCAGCTTTACGCATGCGTAAAGGTAGGTACTATCATGATCTAAGTAAACAAGGTATGCTACTCTGGAATGACCGGTGGACTTTCGACATCATGAAATTGGCTGGTTAGGTCTGTCAATTCGTTTCTGTGTTGCCAGTGGTGTATCATAATACCACCCGATTCCATTGTTATCTGTATGGATCTCATAAAATCGTTGAGCGTTTTAAATAAATAATTACGACAAAATAAAATAATTAGTCAAAGAATATGACAACTGTAATGCATAAATGCATTGTTTTTACGTGTAATATATTTTATTCCTAATAATTATTATGTTACCATAAAGCGATAACTAATCTGCAGTGGAAAGTGTCACCATCATACCTTTTATTCTTATACCATGGGTACAACTTCTCTGGAGAGCATCAACTCTACACCGATGTATGCTCTTATATTTGTACGAGTCTTTGTCATCCATGTAAATCTCTATATCCATGTATATAGGGTGGAACAGATCGAGGGACTTTTAAGCAAACAGGGAATTGTTCAGACTGAGTACTTCATTTTTCACCAATGAACTATGTCAATATTCCTATCCATTTTTGAGATACAGTTTGTTAAACATTTAGTGTAAAAATCTGCACATATCAACCCTAGCATCTTCGGAACATCGCTAAGTTAAAGACAGGTGTCAAATTAAAAAGTAAATAAAACCTTTGAATTAGTAGGGTTGTCACTGATATCAAAATATTTTATTTTGGTGACTTTTTTTTACTTTTAAATCCAGCTTTACAATTATAATAGGTCGATTGTAGATCACTCAGATGACACTATCCTGTCAGCCCAGTCTTAAGAAATGGTCCACCCTGTATACAGTGTGTCTAAAAATTACTGAACTTTTTTTATTACATACCCAAGTAGCACATAGGCTGCATAAGCACGGGATCGGAAATTCGGGTGGATATTTACCTAAAGTTGACAAAATCCTAATGGCATCTCACTCATACCTCAAACAAAGCCGCCTATACCTACAACTGAACAACAAAGCCGCCGCCAAAGTTTAGGTATAAAAGCATCCGATTATCCGATGCCTGATAAGCACTTATTCAGCTTAAATTAGAATTATAATGGCCGTATAAGATCTTATACAGCTAGTTTGCTACCTGTGTTTTATCTAATCTTCGCGTATTAGATTTCACGAACCAAATAAGACTAAGATTTATTTCCGTGGTAAGAGTGGTTAGTCCTAGGCAGTCGCTATATAGAAATACAAAAGATATGTTCAAGTCACTTTATACTATTCTGTTGACAAAGAAAACATCCATGTGTTGACAGGTTTTTGATTAAAAGTTGCGTGACGCGTATTGTTCCTTTGTACGAGGCTTTCAATTGTTAAAAACTAAGGCACTGGATCGGGGTTGACACTCAAAGGCTTTGTCGAGTTAGGACTTTGTATGCTTTTTAGATTATTTGCGAATTCACTAACTGGTTTGGTAGGTGAAGTCGGGCCGATTTGATAATGAATACAGGAATTGTTTTTCGTTCAGATAGCACTTAATCAAAGAAAAGTTTCCTATGCCTTTTCTCTATAGATAATAAATTAAATTACTACGACAACTAAGTGACAAAGCTCAAAGATTTAAGCAACATAAATTATGGTTTATTCTTAGAGTATACGTCATGTTTATAATGGCATTTTTGTCTCTTAATCTCTGAGTAAGCTTTTTTCCAGTTTGATTGAATCTAGCTTAAGTGTACCTTTAGCCCGATCAACTTAATGTTGGAGTCGTCCACCGAATGTTTCTATCACCATGAATTCAACATCTATCAATATATTAACCTATAGATATCTGATCTTTTATTACTACTCAAAAGTATTAAATAGCACATACAAATACCGCATAAAAATCTACAATTGACATATTTTTTGTTGAAGTACACGCCGTACCAATGATTTGTGATGACTGATGAAGATGTATGGCACATAGCAAACTTTGAATTTCAAACGTCAAAATAAACCTCTGGTAGGGCGCGTGCGCCCCTGCTTCGTCTGTGCCAACTACTACTAGCGACATCTAAATATTGAACCCGAAGTATACAAGTTTACCCCTAATCGCCGGCAGATGGCGTAAAGCAGCATACAGTATCACGCTAAAAATTCGTTTGCATTTGTTAAAGGTTATTAATATATTCACAATATGTAGGTACTTGTTAAATGTAATTTATGTCTAAATGCACCAACATATTATATGAATTTAATTTATACCCAATAAATTATACTTCAAAAACTTATAAGTACTTAATTAAACTGCAAAAATTAAAATTGAACCGTTTTATAAGATAACATTATGTGCGACCCGCAGCAATAAAGAATATTATTATTTACATACTTATTTTAAAACTTTTAATGTCATGTTTTCACTGCGTTTGTTTGCCTAGCCTTTGATATTTCTAACTTATTCCCATATGAAGTTAAATGTGCAAGAATCACTTAAGCGTTTTTTTTTTAACGAAACTAAAGCTTTCTTTATTCTTTGACCACGGGCGTAGTGCGTCTGACAGGCAATTTTCTACAGTATTATTAAATTTCATACCGTAATAGTATTTTTATAAATATAGTAGTTTTTTAATAATTTAGCCTAGAAGTTATTTGGGTCAAAATTGTATTTTTATAGATTTTGATCAAATAATCTAATACATTTACAGGGCATAATATAAATCCACTTTAGCTCACCATTTTTTCGCCCATATTTAGAATTTGCTGTTAGATAGATAAATACATGAAACTTGGACCAAAAAACAGATATTCTGTCTCCTGAAATTCCGACGCCTATTCATATTTTTGATCTCTTTTGCGGCCGAGAAACTATAAATAGTAGATATACCTATACTTACATCTACGGGTAATTTTTTTATAAATAAAAAGGAATTGCTTAATATGTAGCTAAGCGCCAATTAACCAATAACAACCGGACCGATTTAGCAACATAAATTTTATTTTTTCTTAAAGGTCATTAAAATATCTAAAATTGTCCGGAAAAAATATCTTAAAACTAAAATAGAGTTTTCCTAACAAACTGCTTATCTTTTGACAGAACCACGTCTTTCGGGTCAGCTATTTTAAAATAAAACCGAATCCTAAAATTACCTATATAACAATATGTAGGATTTAAGGGTCGATAAAGAACACTACACGTCATTTCACTTTTCTGTGTCACGTAGCATTGTCCACGCAGTGTACTGCGGTGCAAAAAAAAACGGTTTGTATATTGGACACGTTTTTGTGAACTACACCGATTGCCGATCAAAGTGAGACGAGCATTCGGTTCTTAAGCATAGACTTGGGAATGTCGGTGAGTAAAATAAATTGAAATGTTTATTTTGACTTCAAATGTTGGTTTTTCCATACAAAACTTGGAGCAGATTCACTGGTTAACCCCAAGATATAGAAGAATAATAAATAAACTGGGTGGTATATTATTTCATTATCATCATAATAATATATGTAAGAGCAAGGCTCTTGTCAGTGGAGTAATTTCCAGCTCATTCTACACTACGCTTTTTCTATTGTACGTTAGTTACCTACTATATGTAAGTATTGTATTCCTAGTAAAAACGTACGTATACCTATACGTTGTGTGCAAGAATTGTTATATTATTTGACTGAGTTATAAATATAAATAGGATATAATAATAAAGGTAGTGAAGGTTTGCAAAACAAACGTAGATAACGTACGTTATCCTACAAGTAAAATTTAATAGCAGTGAACCATGTCAAAAAAATGCCTAAGACATAACGCTAGCCAAGATACAATGTAGCAATTTATTCAGTTTCCATATTCTTATGTACTTTGCAAAATACCGGACAGTAACAATTTCCGTAGGATCATTTTACGAGCACATTACAGATTAGGTTGTCTATGAAATTCTTAAGCTACGGTCATATCGCAATGCCGCTGCAACGTACACATATTCCTGGAACGCTTAATTGTAAAAACGATACTTTCTTCTGTGATATAAAGCCCACATTGCAAAACAATGCGTCAGCCGGATCAGAGGTTGCGAAAGAGAGTAATCGATATCGAGCTGAATCCGACATGGGAGACAGTTTTGGTTTCGTGATTTCATTGCTATTAGGGCGGCCGACCGGTTCCACGTTTATTGTTCAAGATACGAGTGGATTTGTGGAAGCAATTTCCTTTATACATTTTGTTTTGTCCTTTTCCTGCAGTTTGATGGTCCACTTCGTGAGTTGTAGGTGGCTTCGATTTACCGAAACTCCCTCAATCGATAGATACGCATCTCTGCCGTGGATACCGGAGGATAATGTAATTATATAATCCGGTCACGTATTTAGGAATGAACGAAAACTAATTTGCCGCAGAGTTCTTTTAGCAAGAATTACTGAAATCTTTGCCCTCTGTGCCTAAGAACAACACAGGCCCTTTTATATTTTCCGAGAAATGTAGGATAAATCGTAACATAATATTCATAATACATTTCGTCTGGATTGTTCTGCAAATAAAATTTCTCAAGAACAGACATAAGTACTAAAGCGAACAAAGCTTGCTTAAACTGTCTTACATTGAAGACAGTTTACCCAAACCATCCCACGTTATTTTTTAACATGCATACTAGAATTCCTTTTCAATGTTACACGCTTTTCACAGCGACAAACCTCTAAAGAGCAAAGGTAAGAAAGTGTCTCTCCCTTTTTAAGCTAAATAAACATAATATCGTCATTCAAGCGGGCACCTTAAGCGACCTCTGGTCCGTCGTCACGACCTCCTTTATTCGGAGAGTTTTTGTCAGTCTTCCCCATCTTTACCCTCGCCTACATTTTGTTGGGAATATCGCTCCGTCCAAACACATTTACCTCGCATTGACACTGAAACGGTTTTAGGCAATAGAGTAAACACCGTAATCCACGTTTACCCTTCTGCCGCTAAATAAGTCCGCGCGTCCGCGTTCGGGGTTTATAAAGTGGTGTAACGAAGGAGGCCGTATCACAACCGGCAACAACGTATCGATGGAAATAAAGCGAGTCCCGAAACGGTGCCATTTGAGGAATCAATCAAAGCCAAACGTTCGCACAATCAGCGTGCGTGGGTCGGACGAGCTAATCAAACTAATGGCCGCTGGAGGGCCAGGCGCGCGATTGGGCCGCGCTTGCCGCAACAAATCACAACAATAACACTGACGCCTGATTGATCGTCGAACCACCGACTTAATTCAATCCCCGTTACACCTGATCGATTCTTCATGAGAATCCGAAAACGCATGTAATACACAACACAATACAACCGAACATTAAGGAAATCAAAAAGCGAACCTTCGCTAGACATTTATTGGCTGCATGATCAATTTAATCCAGAAAGTTATTTGGTAATTTGATGTATTTCACATCATACAGTTTAAATAACATGTTAGGTACTGAATATTTCAATATCATGTCGTACAGAAGATACGTTTTTAATTTAGCTCATGTCACCGCAATATCAGTTCTCATTCGCCATCTGTCCAATACTCGGAGACTTTTCTAATATTAACAGCTATATCCCAATCCTACTTGGTCTGCTAACTCAGTAAAACGTCAAGTGTAGCAAGTGAAGCAACTCGATCATTTTTAGCTCTGTGTGCAGTGCCGTCAGGCTGCCGTCGGGTTAGTGTCGGGGCTTGCCCTGCCCCGCCACTCGCCGTTTGGACATTTATTAAGTAGGAAATACGAAAGAGCCGACTACCCGCTCTGTAAAGTTCAACTTGTACCACTACAGCGTTTAGCGAATGACGTTTGCTCTCGTAAATAGTTCTAAATAACTTCATGAGGAGATACAAACTAGATGTTTACTTTTTACAGAGTTAGTTGGTTTGGCAAATGTTGTGTGACTTCGTTCATTTATCTTTGAAATTAATGGTGATTTGGTAGTCGTTATATTATAAAACTATTGTATCAATAGGAATTCAATCCTGGACACTATTATTGATTATTCCCGCGGTCGACAATGCAACAAAACTGCCGAAGCAACAACAATAGGCCTAGATTTGCTTTCGCAACAATGGAATGTCTTTTAGTATTCACCTGTCGCCCCAAAATACGTAATTCCATTCAGTTTTCATATCCAGCGTGCAGTTCGAGTGCCGTGCAGTGGTCAGACTTTTGCAGATACCACATAAAGCCAGTCGCTTTTTGTTCGCCTAACACGAAATCTAAATCAAAGGTTATCTCGACTCACCTTTGTTATTGCTGCTAGAGTATTCTGCACATTTGGTCGCGCTTCCGCTCGTTGGAAACTTATCCCGGTTCCCGGTGCAACTGGCCTGTGGTTTTCATGTTAAAATATACGCACACCTAAGCCACGAAAGGTCATTATGATGAATTGAAAATACCACCATGGAACAGTTTTAGAATATGTTATTATTTTTAATGTTAGCTAAATCCTTTTCTTAAGTCTCAATTGTTTAATAAATGACGACAGTCTCATGCACAACGAACACAATGGTGGCGGACACAAAGCGATAAGTTCCAACTAAAGAGACAACGTCGGCGTATTTCTCTCGGGCAGTCTTAAAGACAGGTAACATTACGTCATCTGCCGCACGCTTTACTCAGCAGCTCGTACAAAATAAACCCTGAGCAGCTGCTTATTGTATCGCTGACAGCCTTGGTACGCCATTGTCGGGCTCCTCCGAAGAAATATAATAGCGACTTACTTGATCCTAAGAAGCCACAATGCATCGTCATTATTTCGCGCTTATAGAGCTGGCCCTCTTTTCACTTCGTACACCTCGTGTGAGTTAAGTCAAAACAAATATTGTTTGAGCCTCATTCATAACTTACTGACAAGCTTTTATTTTTAGGAAGTATTTCTTACAATTATGCCTCGAAATGTACATTTTATCGTGGTGCTATGGAGTGTGAATGGTATTGCATGTCTGGAAGATTTTATAACCTTGCGTAATGTACTACTAAAATCCAATATATAACCTGATTCACTGGTATTTTCGAGGATCCCATCGATGTTTAGAATATCTGGGCCTCGGAAAGTTAATGAAGTGTACCGCGAACACTTTACCCGTGTCAAACTGTCAGAAACACATCATATTTCACGCATTTTGTGTTTTTTAAGCGTCCGCCATGTCGATTCCGTTTAGAATTACGAAATTGGATAGCGGGTTGATTCGAAATTCGTACAGTTTTTGTTTTCGAGAGCTGTCATTTCGCGTGAGGTATGAAAAGGGTGTAAAAATAAAGGGAAAACATGATGCTACACTAATTTGTGTGTTAGCTGGGAAGTGTAGTGTGTTGTGATCCGGTGTCTCGTCGCATTAGTGTTCGGCGGCCGCGGGCTCCGGTTTCGCAGAAGCGTCTCGCTCGACGCCGCGTTACCTTTTTGCCTTTTTTTGCGAAGGTGTTTGTTTTGTGGGAAATATTTTTTACGATCGATTTAATACTTAGTGTTGTCTTTGTCCTTGAACGGCTTAACCATACGAAACATTTTTGAGTACTTCATTTATTGATATTTTTATAAATTTGTGAATTTTATGAACCAAGGTACTAGGTATCCTTTCCTACTCTTATGACTGATTTCTTAACAATAATATTATGAACAAACGCATTTTATTTAGTTTTATGCGACGATGGAAAGTTTGATGACAATAAAATTGTTATATTATGCATACGAACTAGTTTTTGCCCGCGGCTTCGTTCGCTTTGAAATCAGGATACATTATCCTGCGGGATTCATGCGTTTTTACTGTTTAAAAGGTAGCGCATGTGTTAAGTTACGGTGTAAACTATCTCTACCCAAATTTTCGTTTTTACAACATTAGTGGGATTTGTCAATGACATATAATAAATCCATTTATTTTACTTGTTCAGCAGGCATGTCTCAACATAGAAGAACTTTAACACAGGATAGCAATTTTTTACTCAATGATAGCATAGCTAATATCATCTTTGTTGCTTTCAAAAAATTGAGGCCAATTTTCTAACTACATTTCGACAGTTTCGGGGAGTAAAATCTTACTTTATAAAATATTGCAAATCGTTAACACGGTATTGCATCTGAATAAGCCTATTTTCATTATGAAGTTACATATTCTATTAGTAATTTTGCAATCTTTATTTTATTTACTAAAATTATTTTGCCTTTTTGTTGTTTATGAAATACATAATACTCAATAACTAACTTTGACTACCTTATATTGATTTAAACTTACACGATTTTCACACACTACCTACTATGTATAACAAAAATCGAAGACGACCATGACGTAACATCACGCCCGAAACGTCGAGATAATTAAAAAACACCCTTTCTCGCGATAAAGACTCGTTTTGTTATAATAATTTGCAATACTTCCACCACCTCTAGGTGAGATTTTAACAAAATTGTGATCTTCTCGCCTCATCGCAAAAACTCTTACATTTAATAAAGCCATCATCGCAGTGTGGCGCGCTGCGCCGAACAAAGACCCGTGGAGTATGCAAAAAACACGCGTCCAAAAATTCGCAGCGCACAGGACCTTGCGCTACCTGCTACTTTGTGACATCTTGATGTAGGGGTGCCGCTTTCGTTAGTTTAAATATTTGCAATAACTTTTGCTAGTAATTATTTATAATGTATTTTTGTTTTTGTAGTGATAATGGGCAGGTCACAGGATGAGCTCTTAAGTGGCGTCCACGCATTGGAAGATGCAGCGTGGTCAGCGGTGCGCTCAAAAGGTGGAATCGCTGCGTTCCAATGGAGTAAATAATGTAAAAAAAAAATAAACAGTGTCATACATAATAATATTCCGGAAGTAATCTATTAAATACTTTATTAATAAACATTAGACTAAAAACTAATTTTAAAATATGTAAATAATCATGATAATTATTATCTGCCCACTTAACTTTGTACGCAACTTATTTCCATCATATGACAGCCCTAAAAGCTTGATCTGCCACTTGAACGATCGAAAGGTACGACGACGGCGCGCCGGTATCAGCAAGGAATGTACTGTAGTGGGTGACTTTAACAGTTTCCGTCCCTCTCACACCCAGCCGGTCTCCCATAAGCTAAATACTTGCATCATCTCGTTCGCACACTCTAACATTTCCAATACTTACCTGAGTAAAATAATATACATCTGTTGCGGTATCCGCTTCTCGCTCAGACACGAGGGTTTAGGCGGATTGTTTATATTCGCGTCCTGCTCTAGAGTCTCGTGCACAGGGGGTAGACGGTGTTCGCGCTTGTTTGTGTTGGTGTTCGTTTATTTAGTGAACTTGGGAGCCTGCTTTCGTGTTTGTGCATAGGGCATTGCGCGCGTCTGTATGCGTGAATTGTAGAGGCGCGATATAGCTCTGCCGTCTCCGTGACTTAAAAGTTTTGTATGGAATGGGACCAGCCAGTTAGTTCAGCGCCGGCCGGCACGCGCGATGGACGTGTGCGAGACCTCCGCGTTAAACTTCTTCGTAAATATTCCGAGTACAAAAACTTGTTTTCTGAAACAATGTTAAAGTTGTAAATTGGTATTTTTATACGTGACTTTTATGTACTAATAAATAAAGTGGTTTGGTTATCTGTGCGTTCTTTGTTTTTCTGTGCTGCAACGTGTTTGGTTCAACGGATTACGGATGAGGTTGGTCGACGCACCACTCTCGTGTTCTGGGCAAAGCTACATTATTATTGTGGATTAATTTCGTCTTGTTCCGGCACATTTCGTTGTATAAACAAATCAAAATTTGGAGACGGTAAACCTAACTTTCGTGACTATAAAACAAAACAAAATAAATATAATGTTGATTCATAATAATCTCATTTATAAAAGAGAAATGCTACTACTAAAGAATAAGTAAGAAATTTTATTTGAACTAATAAAATATCGGCTATTGAAGAAACAAACGAATTTTGGAATGTAATCAGGATATTTGATAAAGATATTGTGCTAGCAGAAGAGTAAACAGAACTAACACAAGATATTTATGTAAACTATTTTTTAAAACAAAAGATGAATCATAAGCCATTGCAATTGAAATTCAAACTTAACTCTTTATAACAGGTCAGCAATGCCATAACAAGAATTAAGGTACATTTGTCCGAGTAATTAACAACAAATTTATCTTAAAAACTATTAGTCAAAGAGATTAAGTAGGCGTCATTATTCCCGGCACCCATTTTCTATAACCTCGTCCATCTGCACCGGGTTCATCAACCCACAAGTATAAATAGACGCAGATACAGATGCCACTAACACACAGAAAACTGCCGTAAACATAGCCCTTTGAAAATTATCATCTGCCTATATCAGAAGTGCAAAGTAAAATTCTTGCTGGAACCCCTGCGATCAAATAGACTCTGTTATTGTTACTAGGCTAGAAGTTCTGGATGAAATTACGAGATAATAAATAAAACTAGGGAGTTTGAGAATATTTCAGTTCAGCAATTTTCTACAAATATTGTTGATCCTAACTATCCGAAGCAAAAGTATAAATTATCTATTCAAAAACTTTTAACTTTTTCGGTGTTTCAAATCTGTAGACACGACTCTAAGACAAAATATAAATAAAATAGAGGAAACATAATTTATATCTCAAAGTAAGCTCTTACATCGGGTAGCAATAAAACTACACTAGTTTATGTGAATGGACAAAATTAACTCAAATGCCAATTAAAATAAAAGGAAAAGCGCATAAAAATATAATTTCATAAAATACTTGCAGACCAATAATTCAAATTTGGATAGAATAAACTCAAAGACACATGCTTCTTCCCCCATACCTTTAATCCCAACTTTCCCACCCATGATACCTACAAATACACAATAGTCTGAAGGTTATTGTCCAAAACAATTGATATCTCTATTTGTATCAATAATACAAGAGGCCGATATTTACGTGCACCGGTACGTGGCCAGAATCTATTGAAGCGATCCCCAAATTCATACGGGTCTTAGTAGGGGAAGCAGGTATCAAATATTTCTTACGAGTAACTCACAATATGGGTGATTTGATCAAATGATTCAATATCCAGATTAGTAATAATCAAATGTTACGCACCGATATGTTGTCCTGCATTAGTAATAGAGGAAAAAGATATTGTATTTCTCGTAAACATTACCACCTACTCATCATTTATCTGACTTAGAAAATACAAACTAGGTATTACCTACCTTTACCATTTAAGTCGTTACGGAGACTTATTGCAAACAATTTATCTTATCAATAGATATTGAATGATATTCAAAAACTTTTCTAAAAACTTAGAATGTGTAAATACGTTAAGTATTGTCAAATCTCTAGAAGTTAATCTTTTATATTTATTCGTTAATGCCTAGATATAACATATTATATTTATTTTATCCCATATAAGTATGCCAGTTTTTTCGCTAAAGATATAAACTACTTTAATCAATATCTAACATCTCACACAAATCAACCTGTAGTCCCAAATTACGACAATACAATAATGTCTACAGATAGACTTATACTAAAATATGACAATACAATAATGTCTACAGATAGACTAAAACTAAAATAAATAGAAACATCATGTTTCCACACCAAATATTCCATCTCTTCACACAAATATTAGTTTACCGGGATTCGAATCCTGGTCCACCAGCTCCATGGAGAGCTTCTGCCATGAAGACTACCACGTCATTGACGTTCTCTCTTAGGAAATGTATTCCTTACGAGACGAGTAAATACTATTTTCGCAAAAACAAACTATATACTTTTTGTAATATCACTAATCAGGGAAAAATTATGCAGGTAGCTAATTAATGCACGTAAGCGAATCCCAGAACAATTCAATTTCTTGAGGTTGTGGCTCGAAGTGATTGTACCGACAGCCGCATTTAATTGATTTTGTACTCCGGAAACTAATTAGACTTGAGGTTTATGTAACCGAGTAGTATTAATAACTAACTTGTCGTGTGTTAGTCATAACACAATCTCAGCAATACGCCCTTGATATTGATTAATGTAATAATTAATATTCCTAGCTGTTTGCATAGGAGACAAAATCTACTTTGATTATTAACTATTCATGCTTGGGATTGGTGAACCTCTGTTATACGTGAAATCTTAGTAATTGGCGTGGCTAAAATGACCACAAATACACTAGAAAAATATTTCTCTACTGGGAAAATACTATTAATACTACAAATAATACCTAATTAAATAACAAAAATAAAGATAGGTTTAAAATTCTAGATTCACAATAAGATATTCCTAAAAGTAAAAGGATTTATTTAAACCACTCATACAGTTTGTAATTTTTACTTAACTTTCTGCTTAAGTATTCAAACAATATTTGTGCTTCACATGTTTTAATCCTACTTTAAACTAAGTACATGTTTTGGTATACACCTAGATAAATTATATATCAAGCATTGGTTCCACTATCAGCTCACTGATATTTATTCAGTTCCCTTGTTAAGAAGCTTACAATTCGCTGGCGTTACAGTATTGTATTAATTAATAATTCAGAGCCAATTTCCAGGGACCGAACCGTATCTCTTCTGGGCAGCCCATTTGTTCGCCTGGATTACCTACTTCTCATTTACGCAATTATTGATTACGATCCCAGTTTCTGCAGACGACTTGTTTATTAATTGCATAATCATATCGTAAATTAAGGAAGGGATCACGAAATTTATAGAACAGAACCCAATGAGGAGGATGTTGATCTACTTATAGCGAAAAACAGTATCTGAAAAGGCACAAAGAAAGATTCTTAAATCTGCGTGTCATTGGAAACCAAAGCATTAATATTGATTGTAACAGATGAAATAGCATTTCATACCTAAACAAATATCAAATTTATGCGCCAAAACAAACCTCCAGATGTTGAACAATTATCAAAGCTTTAAAAATATTGCCCTACCCCTGTATCATGTTTTATTTGAAATGCACGCAAGTGTTAATTTGGTTAACGAAGATTGTACCGTAGATATATTTATGCAGTTTAATGGGTATGATATGGATACGGACTGTGGAGGAAACATCAAGTATTGTATTACGGGCTCAGTGGTCTTTATCGAGGCGAAATTTCATTATACTCGTACCCCCATTCCACCTACCATTCAATTGGAACACCTTCGTACAATTGGGAGGGTTGCCTCAATGGGTTGTCGGATGAAATTTCTTAACATTCTTCGCTCATAATGAGCGAAGCCTGTCGTGAAATGGGCAGTAACGGTATAATTGTATTGCGAGACGAGATCTACTGATGTTAAAACAGATTAAAATCTGCTTAATGAGTCCTCGCCATAAAGCGTTATCAATTTCGGAAAAAATATTCAAAGTAAAATTTTGGAACAAAGTTATTCTAATTGAATGTAATAAATCACTGTGGTTTGATGTAAAGAAGTTTAAATTCAAGATATTATTTGAAACTTAAAAATAAAGTTCAATCAAAGAAAGAAAGAAAAAATATAATTAGAGATTAAGACATAAGTTGCCTTGTGTTTTATAGAAAAATGCCTCACAATGGTCCAAAAGCGACAAATGAAAATAAATTGAACTCTTAGACTGAACTGATAAAAACGACGGTCGCTAGGTGTTAAAGCGCACAAAAAACATTCACACAAGCCTGATAAAAACATTACCTCCGCTTTCATAGCCAAGTAAAAATAAGTGGAGCCGCAGTGAATCACCGGTAATGAAGATGAAGACATCATTATAGAACCGGTTCGAATGACCGAGAGCGGCCCGAGATGGTCCAACAACTTTTTTCTTCGAAACGTGGGGTCCGGTTATGTTGCCTGAATGTCGTTGGGTAATATAGCTATTCAGAATGTTCAATGTGGATCTTAATTGACGACCCGTACTGTAACGATGACATAAAAACCGGTTCCTTATGAGTTTAAGAGGCAACTGTTTTTCTTTCAAAACGATTGAGAAATTATGTTCAGACAAACCTACTACATATCATTTTCTTTGACCTAAGGACGACGACGTAGGAAGTCACTTACAGAAATGAAATACATTATTCAAAATTCCACGCAAATCCTGGTGGATACAGATGATAATCAATTTCAAACATCCAGTCAGATATTGACTCAAAATGATGAATGATTTTTAATGTATTTTTCATTTCTTTTGCGAAATCATATCTCACGGCGCGTCTCCTTGATCCCAAAGGATACAAACAAAATACGAAACGAGTTTAATGTTGATACTCTTTAAGTATTATTTGAAAATGGGGGAGATTGGAAATGTTTACTCAGAAAGATCTACTGTCAATTGAACAAAATTCATTCATGCGCTAACCCGATATCATTAATCATTTCAACTAAAATTTAGAGGACCCTTCTCCGAGTGATAACCCTACGCTCGCACTTTTTGTGACTACGCTTATATTCATGTGTGAAAAGCCGAATATACAATTATTCGCATTGACAAAAAATATGACTAGGCACTTTTAACCAATTACAGTAACAGTTACCACAGATAAATAATGGTTCTAACATTTCACTTATATCCAATACTAATTATCAGGACAGGAGTAACTATTTGTACTTTTCTAGTATCATTGTATATCAAAATTTCATAGGATTCTTCTAGTATTGGGTTCGAGAGTGGGAATATTTCCAACACTTTATGATATGTCTACGAGTAGTCTTCCATTTTCTTCTAGGAATAGAATACGTAACCCATTTCCTTTTCTGCGGCGTCAATAAGGAACGTTATCAGGTTTCTGAAGTTTATCACATAAAAACATCTTGAAGGGTAAACATCTCTATCCCTTTTAGACCTCGTTTATTTAATTCATCGCTGGACTCTTTCACCAGCGATCCCTGATAGCATTCAGTGGGATACCGGTCATGTGACGAGGGCCCGTCCTATACTTTGAGTTTAATTTACTGGATGATATTTACTTATTCAGTGATAACCCACGTAATCTCCGCTCTTACAACATTATTCATGAATTTTATAATCATTTGTTTAAAACGGTTAAGGGTAAATTTAGACGATACTGTTTGTTTAAATATACCACGTAATCACTAAATCAATATGGAAATTTAGTATCAGTCTATTTGAAGTAGATTGACGTTGGCGACGCTTACCGTTGTAGAATTTCTATTTGAATTACGAATATAATGTAACAAACGTAACATTACTTTTATGTTTATATAGTCTCTCAAGGCAGAATAGTGGGCTTACATTTGTTTAATTTGAATAAAATACAACAGAGTCATCTCCTACACCTCATATTATTATTAGCTTGCTAACAAATCCACGGTAGGATGTGTTTTCGTTCGGTTATCTTGGCCATAACGGTACCCTTTCTTTGTCCGACCGAAGGTTAAACCCGTTACCTTTTCCAATGGTTCCTAAAGCTAATTTTATTTGGACTTTATTTCGAATGTGGTCATTAAATCCTGTAAAACGTGTCCTATAGTAATAGGTGAAAATAAAGGGTGGCTATGTAATGTCGCCATACCCTTGTTGCATATCCTGCGGTTTCCATTACAGAGGTGTGCTTAGCCTGTGGGTCGTAATGACACATACAGCCATTAAGCAACCCCACAACCATAGACTTTTTTTAATGTAAAATCAACAAGCAAAATTGTCATTCTTATTGCGAAAATGGGCATGTTAATGTTGCTGTTTTTTGGGCCTTTATTGGATTTATTATTTGATGCCGGCACCAAATGGCGTGTAACCTGAGTAATTAGTCATGCAGCTTTTATATTTGTTAAATTTTTTATCATCTGTTTTATTTTGGCCATTACTACGTAATATACATATATTCACAGGTTTGAAGTTTTTACAATTCGGGATATTCCTAATGTATTTATTTAATTGCTTTGATAACAAAGTCTAGTATTTAACTAAAAGTAAATCAAATATTATGCATACAATGTAAGCATT
This sequence comes from Apotomis betuletana, assembly GCA_932273695.1. Lineage (NCBI taxonomy): Eukaryota > Metazoa > Arthropoda > Insecta > Lepidoptera > Tortricidae > Apotomis > Apotomis betuletana. The sequence goes on along the minus strand of OW026314.1, from coordinate 15,283,090 downwards.
ACATGACTATTTTAAAGCCATTATTCTACTATGACGATAATTATTTAAAAAATGAGATTCTACTAACAGACACAATTATTCCATCGTCATGAAAATAATAGCGATATTTTTATTAATATTTTACTAAAATCTATGTATACATTTGAATTATGAGGCCACAAAATTAAAATCACATTGGATCTTTATTAGTAATCTAGACTTAGGTCCCACCGCAGCACGCGACAAATTAGGCCTATAGACTGTGCTTGCGCGGCGGAATGGCAAAATTTAATAATATTTACTCATTCCGTGGATATCTCCAATTAATAGTAAAAAGTTATAATTGAAATTGGTTTCGCTCGACATAAAATATAATGTAGTAGATACATATTAAACTTAAATTGAAAATGGCCAGGCATAGACATACATTTATAGGCTTTCTGTTTATTTTTGGTAAATTCGCTAACCTAGGTAAATACATCGCATGTAATTGCTTAGGTCATAATTAATAGTAAGTTCTACTAACTTTTTAGTCTACATTATACTGGAATGGTGAATATAAAATAGATCTCATTTAGCTTCATGATATTTAAAATCAATGCCATCTAAATTGCTACCTAAGTGCTTACTAATAAAAATACCTACCTTTTTTAATTGATTATATAGAGACTCACACCTGTAGACAAACAGTTTTGCAGGGAACTCTATTATACTTATGTTGTATACATTAATTAATAAAAAATTAAAACGACAAAACATCCCATCACTTTCTGACAACATACTATGCGAGAGTAACAGTTGCTTTATTATTTACTAGTCACCCACCCCGTCTTCGCACGGGTGCAAGGCTATATTATGCATGTATTAAACATATAAACCTTCCTCTTGAATAATTTTATCTATTAAAGAAAACCCCATCAAAATCCGTTGCGTAGTTTTAAAGATCTAAGCATACATAGGGACAGACAGAAGGAAGTGACTTTGTTTTATACTATGTTATGATTTAGCGCACGATAAACGCAAACCATCATTACGTCTGCAGATCAATTATTATAACAGTTTTTTTTTTTCTCAGTGATGATTTTGTTTGATACGTTTTCAGTAATTTCGGAAAACATGTTTATTGGCGATTGCTGCCTCACTTTTATCACTAAATATGTCTAAAAAATTTACCTAACTATATTAATAACAGTGCCAAAAGAAACAACCACAATAATGACATGAATTTATTCAATATTTTCATCCTAATTACGGGGTACTTGTTACCTGATCTAATGGTAAAAACTTTGTTAACATAAACCTTAAATACATTTTTGATTAAATGTGATAAATCCGTAATATCCCTACTATACATAACTTTTGTAGCCTTACGTTTACGCTTCAGAAACATTTCGTGTTAACTAAAAGACCGATCTATAAAAGAAAGTCGAGTAAAACACTACAATTATACGTCAAATTTAAAATAATACCCAGTGCTTGTCGCTTTGTTCACGATCCTACTTATCGTTCCACATCGGAAGGCGGGGTGGCTCCTTAATACTATATTATAGAAAAGGAGGGAAATAAAATAACGAAATGTGCCGGACTCAGACTTAAGTATCAGTGATTGATACCAATGTGCCTTCCAGAGCAATTATTGTAATTATGCCCTAGCACGCACGAGATATCTTATCTACATTGTTGTTTGTAATGTAGAAGTAACTATTAAAATATCAGAAATGTTCCTGTTATAATTAATGGAGCTTTGTATTAGTTTACTCAGTTTGTGTTAGTAATAGAATTAAATTTATTCTGTGAAGCGGTCAGCTAAAAAATACATCGAAACAATTTTTGTTGATTAAATCTGTATCCATCAACATTAAAATTCAAACGACCCACCGTCTTTATTTATATTCAGGCTAAAGGTAATTTCTGTTTTACAGAATAGTAGCCGTTGATAAGCCCTCAGACTTTTAGAACTTTGACTTGAGTGTAGTGACAGTGAGTTTTGATACAACAATGTATACAAATGTGCGGACTACGGGGGGCTTTGCTGTAGTCATCCGATGGCTGGTGTTTCTCCTCCTCGGGGTCGGATGGCAAGTCAGATCACAAGCAGTACAAACCTCTGAAGTAGAGAGTTCATACAATTTCTACTACGAACAGTCCTGCTGTACCCCAACAAACACCAAAAGCAAATATCACATGAGACACAGAAAAGGTAAGTTTTATTTTTAAAATCTTTGTTCAACATCTTTTGACACATCTTTTGAATATGAACGCGGATCTCGGGATCTTTGTGAATTCCGCTAAGATGCATTTGTAACCCAGCGTTTCACGTCAAGGTACACACACGTGTAATCTAAACGCTACTATCACTAACACATTCATAAGTGAGACGCTTTCAAGGGTCCACGGTGTATTCATGTATTGCGAGAAGGAAATATTAATATCAGTGTGTGGAAGTGAGACGGAATAATTCTTTTGTTTCATTGCCCTCCCGACAATGATGCCGAGAGAGAGGATTTTAATACAGTTGTAGAACGAGTAGTTAATATTTCGCCCGTACACACTACAAGTTTGGGATGTAACTAGGTATAGGCGTATAGCTTTGAAGAAGTGGTAGTTAGCTTTCTTTTGTTTAGCATTTTAACGGTTTCCATGACATTTCTGTCATTAGGTATTTACTTGGGATTTTTATTTATTACCACACTTTTTTGTAACAATAAATTGAATACATATTTATTTACGAAATGGTACAACGGATGTTAAAAATATTATCTCGGAATTTCGACATGATAACGTACCTAAGCCGTAACATAAGTATTAACAAGATAATAAATTCGGAGAAAATTTTAACTAAAATAATAAACATCCGCCGGGAAGTAAATATTTCTTGGAAATTAATTAGATCGTCGAAAACAAAAACTATAAAATGAAGCGGAAGTTGTATTTTCGTACCCTGCTTACTTGTAAGAATATTTTTCTTAAAAATGGTCGGGAATGTTCACTTTATTGATAAAAAATCAAGATGCGAAGTGCAATAGTTTATGGTCGGTCAAAAATTAAAAACCGCAAAATAAACACGTCGTAGTTGAAAACTTTAGTATTTAGTAAAATAGTTTTTTGTAACTTACCACCGAATTAACTGATTAAAATATTTACAGACTTTCCAAGCATACTATTCGTTGTTTGCCGCTAAGGGCAAATATGTAATGGGTTCTTTGGGAACCCTTCATTTTTCTGCGATGAAAAAATAGCTTAACAACACTTTGCGATCCATATATGTCCTACTTAAGTATATTATTAAAAAAAAAACCCTTTGTTGCGCGGAAAATCGTACACGCGTACATATGTAATACCTACTTCTAGTAGAACTGTAGTTAAAGATATTACCAATATTTTATTCATAGTATAAGTATATATCGAACCGTTCTGTACGAAACCAAAACTTTCAGCAAACATGGACATCAATTAAATCGAAACCCTTATCCAATGGATTATATGTAAATTATATCGGCACATAATAGTATCGCAGTTGCTACAATTCGTAATTGTTATTACAGTTACAGGCTTTCCGGGACTAGAGACCTGGTTAGGATAGCGATATTAATGTGCAATTTGCCTTCCATTAAACATTTTACACGTGTACATATTTAATACCTATTCTCTAGTTGATCTATGGTTAAGGATATTGATCAAAATTACTTCATAGCATAATATATACCTAATACAAAATGATAATACTAATTTAAACGTACTCGCATAACAAACCGTTCTGTACGAAACCAAAAGTTTTAGCAACCATGGACATCAATTAAATCGACACGGCTGTCCACTGGATTATCGGTAAATTATATCGGCGCATAATAGTATCGCAGTTGCAATGATTCGTAATTGTTATTACAGTTATAGGCTTTCCGGGACTAGAGACCTGGTTAGGATAGCGATATTAATGTGCAATTTGCCTTCCATTAAACATTTTACACGTGTACATATTTAATACCTATTCTCTAGTTGATCTATGGTTAAGGATATTGATCAAAATTACTTCATAGCATAATATATACCTAATACAAAATAATAATACTAATTTAAACGTACTCGCATAACAAACCGTTCTGTACGAAACCAAAACTTTCAGCAGACATGGACATCAATTAAATCGACACCGTTATCCAATGGATTATCGGTAAATTATATCGCACATAATACTATCGCAGTTGCAACAATTTGTAATTGTTATTACAGTTATAGGTTTTCCGGGACTAGAGACCTGGTTAGGATAGCGATATTAATGTGCAATTTGCCTTCCATTAAACATTTTACACGTGTATATATTTAAAACCTATTCTCTAGTTGATCTATGGTTAAGGATATTGATCAAAATTACTTCATAGCATAATATATACCTAATACAAAATGATAATACTAATTTAAACGTACTCGCATAACAAACCGTTCTGTACGAAACCAAAACTTTTAGCAACCATGGACATCAATTAAATCGACACGGCTGTCCACTGGATTATCGGTAAATTATATCGGCGCATAATAGTATCGCAGTTGCAATGATTCGTAATTGTTATTACAGTTATAGGCTTTCCGGGACTAGAGACCTGGTTAGGATAGTGATATTATTGTGCGATTTGCTTTCCATTCAACATTTTACACGTGTACATATATATTTAATACCTATTCTCTAGTTGATCTATGGTTAAGGATATTGATCAAAATTACTTCATAGCATAATATATAATACAAAATAATAATACTAATTTAAACGTACTCGCATAACAAACCGTTCTGTACGAAACCAAAACTTTTAGCAACCATGGACATCAATTAAATCGACACGGCTGTCCACTGGATTATCGGTAAATTATATCGGCGCATAATAGTATCGCAGTTGCAACGATTCGTAATTGTTATTACAGTTATAGGCTTTCCGGGACTAGAGACCTGGTTAGGATAGCGATATTAATGTGCAATTTGCCTTCCATTAAACATTGCGGGCTTAAACAGTTTGCTCACGGCTAAATGAATGCGGCAACTTGTATCATTAAACATGATCACACTTAATGAATACCGTGTTGGATGCACTTTCAATTTGATTATTCGAATGGATTGTTTTGACAAAACATAAACTAATCCTGTTTGTGGTGTTAGTAATTACGGATTCAATCGGACACTAAATTTGTGTGCAAATTGCTTAAATTGAATTTGTATGATTTTAACCTGTTCATTAAGTACAAAGAGAGTGTGCAGTTTTCGCCAGCGGGTTCAAAAGCCTGACCATAATTTACCTAAAAGTGGAATTAGGTATATTATTATAAAAAACCTCCATAAAAAACGACTGCAGCAATTGATAAATCAAACCAAACCGCTGTCACTGTTCAAACTTTCATAACTACAATTTTCAGGGCCACCAAACACCTAAGATTTATTTTATTCAGCATCCCCCTCCGAATATAAATCCATTGCTTCCCAACTCGGGGCGTTTGGTTCAACTCAGACGTCATCAAAAGTGTCAATCACGGATGTTTTCGAATAGCAAAACCGATTATCGGGCGTATTAAGTCGGTTATTGTTATCGACAGCCGTCCATCCGACCATGAAGTAGATTAGGGACATCATAATATGCCATATTTTCGGCGTCAGCTGCACGCATCCTGCACGCCCTGTAGTTGTGCTAAGGTTTTTTGTCAGAGTTCTTATTAAATTTGAATTTGCGTAGCCCTCTTTTTTGGCTTTCGGATATACTCGAATTCTAAATTCTCGGGATTGGCGTGTAACGGACAGGCAGCCAAGGACATTTTAATAATGTTTTTTTTTGTGGAGCCCTTAGTACTTTTTTAAATAATAAAACGAGTATTTTCTCTTATCTAAGTAGTTTTCCTTCAATAAGCGTGACTTATAATTTGTGCACTTATTAAAAGAAACCTGCCATTTTAAATTACTAAAAAATCGCCCAGTTATTAACCCTAGAAAATCCAACCCTATCCTTCGATTTTGTTTAGATTTCCCGGAGGATATTACTAATGACAGTATATTTTCATTTTAGACACAGCCGTTTTTCTCGTTAAGCTTCAAATGGCGATTCATGTGGCGATTGGGCCGGCAACAAAACTAGTATGTTGCTAATTACAGAGGGTTAAGCAACGGGTTGAAAGGGCCGAATAAGTTTGGGATGATTCTTTGGCAACGAGGCCGGACGGACGGACAAACGCCTCTGGCCAGCCTGTCATTAGTAGGGCAGTGTTTTGTGAACACGATATACGCTTAATGAAAGGGTTTGATGAACTACATGAATGTTCAATTTAAACGGTATGTCGTCTATACATGATGATACTTGTGTGTGGTGCATTAAGTCAAAGTATTTTTTAAATTAATGTAATGTTTTGTGCTAATGTGCTTTTGTATCCTGCAACAAATTATTATCACACTTATCAATAAGTGTGAATAAAAAAGGATATTTTCCCTACTGAATATTAATTAGATAATATATTTAGTAGGTACGGAAGAATCTCCACAAAAATATCACCGGAACACCAAAGAGCTTTAAGCTATTTCAGTTGCAGCAAATAAGTTGTTGTTTTATTTATTTTATTTTATTTTATTTATTTGGAACATCAACAGCATTACAGAACATATATAACAATGCTTATAGCTAGAACATAAAGCCAATAACAGATGTCCACAGATATACAGTTAACGAGGCCTTGAAAAGGTAACGATATCAGATTTTAATCGGTATAAAAATTAGAAAAGGTACATATACTCGTACACTTAAATTAAAACAAAATGTTTTTAATGTTCTAGACTAATAAAATTTTGTCTTGTAGGGATATGAATTGGATCCTTTTCGCAAATTTACTTCCAACCACAAACAGAAAATGTTAAACATTTTTCCTCTCACAGTTGAAACTCGAAACAAATTCTGCAAAACACAAACTAAAATTACCAACAACTTAAGCACGTCGAGGGCAGGCGGGATCAGACGCAAATGTCCAAACAAAATATACAGAGTTCAAAGAATAAGCACACTCGGGCTGGGAAAAAGTGAAAAAAGGCAGAAAGAGCACACAATAAGTGAAGGAGCCACGGCACGGCTTCCGGTCTAGTCAAAACTTCCAACAAATCCTTTGACCGGTTGACCAGGCCTTTGAAATGGAGCTAACTAACGGATATTAATGCTGGATCATTTTTGCATTACTTAGGCTGTTTGTATGCGTGTTTCTGAAACTACGCACGCGTTTGCGTGTACTTGAGTTTAAGGAAAAAAGTGTTTCTCTCGACATATATAAATTTTATGGATCATTACTGAAAATTACACGGGACCATTTTTTAATTGATTTAATATGTAATATTCGCAAAAAGATAGAGAGATATTAAATCATATTTTACTTAAAGTAATGATTGTATGTGATAAAGAAATGCTTACTTTATCTTATCTTATCTTATTAGGAAGGGGTCCTTGCGGATACACTTCGACCCAATGGGATCTTTTGTGTAGTTACCCCCATCGCGCCTACTCAAAGGATTGTTCCACCACCTTCATATATCGGATGATGGAACCAGTTGGTAGTGCCTGGAATTCCTTCGGTTCTGGGTAACCAATACCGAATTCCTTCATTCTGAGTCTGGCGAGGGCATGACATCCACACAGTATGTGCTTCATTGTCTCTGCCTCCTCGCCACACATTCTACAATCTGTATTGTCAGACAGTCCCAACTTGGCCAATAGTCCTTTGACCCCAAAGTGACCGGTAAACACCCCCGTTATGATTCGGAGCTGTCTTTTGCTGTATTCCCATAATTTCTTGGTCCAGCCTGATTCTATACATTCCATGAATAGCTTTGAGTGCCTCAAGCCTGCCATTTTCCTCCACTCTTGTTGGTGCTGGTTTTTGGCATAGTCCTTGATGGCTGTTGCTATGGTTCCCTGCGAGAGACCCACACATGGTTCAGGTCCTATGAAACTTGTCGCAGACCCTTTTCTAGCAAGTTCATCTGCAATTTCATTACCGATGAAGCCTTCATGCCCTGGGATCCATACCAGTTGCACCTTATTGTGCCTTCCAAGCTTGTTCAAAGCTAGGACCCCATTATACACAAGTCTAGAATCCACTTTAGGCGCACCTAGCGCTTTAAGTGCCGCTTGACTGTCACTGAGTATATAGATGTGCTTCCCTCTGGTAAGTCTATCTATGTTCTCCTGGGCACAGGCGATTATAGCGTATGTCTCCGCTTGGAAGACAGTCGCATAACCTCCCATACTTGTACTTGCATTGAAGTCGTTTGCATGAATGCCTGCTCCCGTACCTGATCCTATTTTTGATCCATCAGTGTACCAAATAATGTCCTCACCATCCGCTGTAGGTGGCTCGCGACCCTCGGCCCATTCCGCCCTCGTTGGAACTTGTACCTTGAAGTTCCTATTGAATACAAACTTAGGCTGCATTTTATCGCAGCTCATGGTTGTTATTCTGTCAAGAAAATTGTTGCTTTCCATGTTAGTGTGCTTAGTCTTCGGCGTGCAATAACTCCACAGGTCCATTGTTTTTAACCTGTGCAGCGATTTGCGCGCTTCGGACTGTATCACTATATGTAGCGGTGGTAGATCTAGCAATATTTCTAGCGCCGCGGTTGGCGTAGTTCTAAACGCCCCTGTTATAGCCATGCACGCCGTTCTTTGCACCTTCGTCAAGGCGTCTCTGCATGTGCTCCTCAACGTCCTTGGCCACCATACGAGGCTGCCATATAGGATGATCGGTCGTACCATCATGGTATAAATCCACTTTAGTACCTTTGGGCTTAATCCCCACGTCTTACCATACGCTGATCTACACATCCCAAATACTCTGAGAGCCTTTGTTATGGTGTGATCGACATGCTTTTTCCAATTGAGTTCCTTATCTAGTATGACACCAAGATATTTCACCTCACTGGACATTTCGAGTACCTGCCCATACAGTTTTAGTTCCTGCATGTCCTTAAGAATCCTCTTTCTCGTGAATGGTATTACCACTGTTTTGCCTGGGTTAATGGATAGTTGGTGATTGTTACACCATTTCTCCACTTTCCTCAGTGCTTCACTCATAATTGCTGATACCGTACTGGGAAATTTCCCATTTACGAGAATCACCAGATCATCTGCATATCCTACCGTATAGATAGGACCACTGTTGAGTTCCTCCATTAGGGAGTTTACCACCAGACTCCATAGAGTAGGTGAGAGTACTCCTCCCTGGGGACACCCTTTTGTAGCCGTAGCTAGTATTTCATCTCCCATCAGAGACGACTTTATTAGCCTGGCGTTTAACATGTTGCCTATCCATTTGCAGATGGTCGGTTCTATGCCATGTCTTGCAGCTGCTTCACTGATAGCTTGGTACGTGGTGCGATCAAACGCTCCTTCCACGTCTAGAAAAGCCGCCAGGCATAGTTCCTGATTTTCTATGGCCCGTTCGGCTCTGGTTGTTACCAGGTGCAACGCGGTATCGGTTGACTTTCCAGGTTGGTACGCACATTGTAGTTTGTGCAACGGACGTCTTTTTAATGGACCATCCCTTATATGTCTGTCCACCAATTTTTCCAATGTTTTTAGGAAAAATGAAGACAGACTTATAGGCCTGTACGATTTGGCTTCTCCGTAGTCTGCCTTGCCTGGTTTAGGCAGGTATATTACTTTTACCATTCTCCATACTCGTGGTATGTGTCCAAATGCTATAGACGCTCTGTACAGTCTACTCAGATGAGGAATGAGTACGGTTGCGCCTTCTTGTAGTAGTACTGGGTAGATTCCATCTGGTCCCGGAGCCTTGAACGGCTGGAACGTTGAAATTGCCCATTTCAATTTGTTATGGTCTACTACCTTTTTCGACGTGTCCCAATTGTGTCTGGTTGTGCTTGCGCTTTGTTCCAATACACTAATTGCAACATCGTCTAATTCGCTCTCGTGTATCACTGAGCCTGGAAAGTGTGTGCTACACATAATTTTTAAGGTTTCTAGCCCTGTCTCCGTCATTTTCCCGTCCCTTCCCTTAATGGTTGTGAGCGGGACTGACTTTGACGCAGCTAGTGCTTTTGTTAGTCTCATACCTTCTGGTATAGACCCTATTTGGTCGCAGTGACCCCTCCACGCGCTTCTTTTTGCCTTTCTCACAGCCTTATTATATTCTGTGAGCTTGTGTGCATAACTCTCAAAGTTGTTTGAGGCTTTTGCGTCGTTGAATATAGCCCTGGTCTCTTTCCTGAGTTTTGCTATCTCTGGGTTCCACCAGGGTATTCTTTTTGCCAGAGTTTTCTTTTCCGGGCAGTTATTGGTCCAAGCTGTGTATACCGCTTGAACTATTTTGTCAGCTTCAAACTCTATATCAATAATGGAATTGAGCTTACCTTTCGGATCACCCAGTTCCACTTTCAGGTCAGCCTTGTACGCTTCCCAGTCAGTGTTCCTAGGGTTCCTTTTGAGTACAGTTTTTACATCTATCTTCGTATTGTACCTAAAGCATATGTATCTGTGGTCTGATAGAGAAATTTCCTTAGAAACATGCCATGAGTTGATGCTTTTGCTAGTGTTATTGGAAGCCAACGTTATATCAATTACCTGACCTCACCTTGCGTTGACAAAGGTTGGTTCATTGCCTTTATTAAGAATTTGTAAGGAGGAACTCACCAGAAAATCCAGTACCTTCTCCCCTCTCTTGTTGACATCCGAGCTGCCCCAGATGACATTGTGAGCGTTCGCGTCGCAGAGAAAGAAACTAAAGAAAATGCTTACTTTAGTAATCTACAGTAGCGGTAATAAGTTTATCGTATCTGTGTTATATTTTGTTATAAGCCACACTAGTACCAGATTTTAGAACAACATTTTAACCTGCCATTTCTGTTTCAACAAAACCTTTATTTTTCAAACCAAATAGTTATTTCAATTAAATTAAAAATACGTGTTTTTTTACATTTCACATGCAGCACTATTTGGAAGGTTTTAAATACAATTATAATTGCACCTACCCTAAAATAATTAATATTTCTTTCTATATTTGTTATCTATTTCAATTTTGCCAGTTTGTATCCTTGAATCCTATTAATTTTGAAATTAAAATATTTGAATAGACTAAGCTGATATTGCACCAAAAACATTTAAAACATATACTCAAATAAAGTGAAAAACAGACTTGGCATTCTTAAAATGACTGTCTAACCTATCCTATATAAATAAAAATCCTCAATTTTCACGTTAAAAAACGCATACATTTTACGAATACAAAATAGGCAGTTTTGTCTGTTGCATTATAAAAACAGCTCTACAACAATTTCACGCAGACATTACTTATGTCAGTTTTGGTCAGCTCAGCACTGTTAAATATTCATTAAGCTTTCAAAATACGCATTATTTTCCCCGCCTGGCCCGTTATCACCGCAGTTTCATCAACGAATATTTCCCAACAGCTCGTTGGCATTCAGCAAAAACTGAAAATATTGCACCTATTGCATTTTTTTTAAATTACCTTTCAATATTTTTTAATATTTACAATCTATAAAACGGTCAAAAGTGAAATATTGAGGCACCAAAATCTGGTGCCGGTGAAATATTTTCTATCGTTGACATTCCATTACCGGAGCCGGGAAAACAAATAAATACATATACAACAGAAATACCTTTTACTGGCATTGGCGTATGAAAGCGGTCATTTCGCCCGAGTCCACTGCAGTGTTTAAGTAAAAGGAATACACTTCTACTTTGAATGCGAGTATTATGCGAGTAATGGAAAGGAAAAAAGAATATGGGCAGCAACTAAAAACTGCTTAGGAGCTTGCTGGCTCTCGTTTTATCTTTGAGCACCCAGCATTGTGCAATCAGCAGCATTGTACGTGGCTTTTGGCTTAAAATAACACTTAAGAAAAATCTCTATTTTCCATCGTGCCTTGTTCTCACTACAGGTTATTTAACGTTAATATTTTCCTGTACTATTAAATTGCCTAGGTTTTTTTTCATTAATATAAAACTGCATTTTATGGAGTAGTTTTGATAGAAAATATTAAGCCCTGCCCTAAGAAAATATTAGGTGGTTAATTTATAAACTAAAATAATCGAATTTTCTTTGTTCTCCACAATTTGCCACATTAGATGGGGTTCTAATTTTATAGCTTTAAGACTATCTATGTCAAGACAACGATCTATTGAAGACTATTTGTTTTATAGGTTCATTGATCGGGTAACTTTGTCGCCTGTATAAGGCTGACGATGCTGTCAGTCAACTAAACATACTAGTATAGATATATATATTTGAATCTATCGTGATAGCTAATAACACGTATGTTTTAAGATCACCATAGCCGAATACTATTTTGATAAATGCTTAAACTCGACCAAGCGAAAGGACAACAAGAGATAAAACGAGTCGATCAGCTCCGAATAGCTAAACGTTCGGCTCCCGAAAGTGGTTTGACGAAGGTAACCGTAGTCCTCAACCCTTTGTCTCGCAGGAATACAATGGACAGTCGCGATGCTTCGGAGATGCGATATGGGACAACCCCGCCTCACGTCTACGTGACCAAATTTCGAGAGAAATGTTTTGTACTACCTACAGTTAAAATAAGTAATGTCATCTCCCTCGTGACCGACGCGTCTTTTAACGGGTTAGGGGCGGTATTAATATAACCTGGGGGAAACTGCAACGTTTTTAACAATATCTCTTCGATGCATTACTATAAAATATATATTTTAGCAATCAGCACTTTTTGGAGTAACTTTTATGACAGTGTCTTTCCTATTCAAGTCATTCAGATGAATCGCTAAAGCACAAATGACAGGCGTGACTATTTTATTTACATAATTTTTAAAATGTTAAGCCATTTCCCTTTTAAAATGTCAAATAGTCAATATTACTTACTGCAACTGCATTCAGAAACAAATAAATGTCCGTTATACAGTCGAAATATTGCTAAATTGGGGATATTATACCTGAGTCTGTCGACGATAACGGGAAAATTCTAACATTAAAGACGTTTTAATTAACGTGGCATTATTTTTAATGGAAAGCTTAATTAAAAGTAAACCGCTCTATCGTGGTGCACAACAGTGCATCATGCATGTAGAATTTAAGCTAGGATAATCAGTTTTAATTTAAATATTTTTACCAAGGGCTTAGTCTTCCCTGCAGTGTAGTCGAATAATTAGATATACTTCGTGGAATGTTGAAGGTTTATTTTAGACTCGTTGTTCTTTAATCTTTTTTGTACCTATTATATTCTCTTTGTTCAGACAGGCTGATTTAATAGATTTCAATAATTCAGGTAAATTCGATATATTTAATTGTTAAATATTTACAAGATCCGATTAGTGATACAGTTATACGAAATAATTACGCCAATAAGCGATTAAAGTGCTCTAAATTTATTTAGGACGCAATAAAGTGTTATGTGCTTTGTCATTTATCTATCACGAGTTAAAATCAATCAAAGAACTGCTAGTAGAATGCATCTTAAATTTCCTTAAATTCTCAGTTACTCAGTACTTCGTAAATGCCACGTTAAAACAATGCGTAGATTCCAAGCCCCAAAGCACACAGCAGGATTCACCATTGTCGCCGAAAGCATCAAAATTCTTGCCGTCCGGAAAATTGTGCCTTTGTCGAACGTTCGAACAATCGAAGCCGCACAAGTTACTTAATCTCTGTTCCAAACGGCGCTTTGTGTTCGAATCATCAATACTTTTCCAAATTGCAGTGAAGCCGGGTGTACACGGGCTGAGTAAACGCGGACTAGAATGCTAGGTTAGTACTCACTTCTACCAACCATTGTGCGCTCTCGCTGACTTCAATTTGATAATAGGCTGAGGAAAAGCTACATAGAAGGTACTAGCTTATATTGCGGCTAGGTTAGTACTAATTTCTACCAACCATTGTGCGCTCTGGCTGACTTAAAATTGATGAAAGGCTGAGTAAAAACTAAAAGGTACTAGCTTGCTAGATGATGAAGCTACAACTGATATTGCGGATATTTACCTGAATGAAAGACTCTTCTACAGTGCTCTGTGAGTGCTATAATGATCCTATAATGAATTAAATCCTATAATGATCCTGTAATAACCCCCAAATCCAACTAATGCTATAGGTGAGTGTATTATCAATTCATCATCATCCTTTCAGCGAAACGACATCCACTGCTGGACACAGACCTCCTCCAAGAATCTCCACGAATACCGTCGCGTCGTCTTATACTCGTGTCCAAGTAATAATGAAAATTAATTGTACATGTACTCTACTAATGTAGACTAGGCCTTACAACTGATAGAGTGATCATCGGGAATGACGAAAACGATGAGCAATCGACGGGAGGATTATTTTTTTGCGTTTCGGCTGAAAATAATTTTAAATGCCAACGCCATATTAAATATTGGTCCAACCAGCACAATAAAAATGCTGTCATTTGTCAAGAGAATAAAACAATGTTTGTACTTAAACCGGATAATTCCATACAAATATACATTTTCATTAAAACTTTCGTGAGACATATTTAATTATTGTATTAAGCGGTTTACACTCACGTGAAATTGTCAGGAACGGCCCGACATGTTTCGAACTCGTATGGAGCCCTTCATCAGGGACGGCTGCCCGTACACCGCCGCGGCAAACTCGTCATGTCGGGCCGTTCCTGACAATTTCACGTGAGTGTAAACCGCTTAATACAATAATTAAATATACATTTTCATTTGATCTTTCACAAAATAGTATCTACTGACGACGCGTTTGGCTCGGTTGATAGACACCTGCCTACTGAGTCGGCGGTCCCGGTCCCGGGTTCGAATCCCGGCCGGGGCAAATATTTGTTCTTGGGTCATGGATGTTATCTATGTATGTATTTATATATTATATATATCGTCGTCTAGTACCCATAGTACAAGCTTTGCTTAGTTTGGGACTAGGTCGATTTGTGTAAGATTGTCCCTTAATATGTATTTATTTATTTATTATTATTTATAATAAAATATATTTCTTGTTCGAATGGCGAGTTAATATTCAACAATTTACAGGTATTAATATACTTAAACGGGTTTACTCACGTCGTAGAAGTCGAATAACGCTCGAGTGTTCGATTGGCCGCCGCCGCGACTGGTCGTCTCTCCTGATGATGAATCGCGTACCGATTCGAAACATGTCGAGCGTTATTCGACTTCTACGACGTGAGTAAACCCGTTTAAGTATATTAATATGTCTGAGACTCACGATAGTTTTCTAATTTACAGGTACACAAAGAATAACCCTTTTTAACAACGCCTACCCTGTCTTGTTCTAAAAATAAAGGTATTTGTTAAACTTCCAAACACCGAATTAGTCTAGGATCCACACCAAACAACCAAGCTTAATATAATCAAGCACCTACACGAAATCGTCAAATAAAAACAACAAATCCTTCCGGCACCCGGGTGTCCTTAGAATTTCGTTAGCGGAAAATAATGGAATAAGTTTAATTAGTTCCCGTTGTAGAGGTGCCCTAGACTTAATTAAGATTTGGTCTCAGGCATAATGTTCGTTGCTCTTTGCCCGTACAAATCGCACACCCGCCAACTATACTAGAAGATCGCACCTACTCTAATTTAATATCAGCATTCTGAATGAAACAAATTATTTATCAATCAATCAATCATTTTCAGGTAACTATGGCCCATAGATGATTAAAGCACACACATAATAACAAATATAAATGTGAGGTAAAAACAATTGACGACAAATGCATGATATACCTATGCTGAAAAGCGATATAAATTGTAAAGGGCGAAAATAAGTCAATGTTAGGCGGGATATTGGACTACTGTATTATGTACGTATACATATAATGGGTTCGATTGGGTACACGTGTTTAGATTACACATAAACGCTGTGTGATTATGTACAATAATATCGTAGGTACTCAATTATCTCATGAATAATCCCCTAATGAAGTCAATTGTTCAAGACACACTTCAATGTTCGGGTATGTAAAGAAATAATTGCTATTATTTGAATACATACCGTGAAAGTAATTTTGCATTTAGAATTAATTATTTTAAATGTTGTCTGGAAGAGATCGCTCTTTAAAGACCGCCTGTTGTTTACCTCTATTGAATGTTAGGTGTAATCTGTATTTGTTTGTATTTATTTCCCGTCGAGGTAAGCAAGAAATAATTTTCTATTCTATTATATTTTATTTAAATAAGAAGCTTGCACTTTAAATAAGCAATTACAATGCAGGACTTTTTCTTTTTTAAGCTAAGGCGACAATTACAAAGTTTGCCATATTTAAACATGCCATGTTTTGTGACGAATTGCTTTCGACATTAAAAGTCATATTTGTTTTCAAATTAACTGCACTATTTGCTAATTTTCGTGTTTTAGAATATTGGTATCTTGCTAAGCAGTTGTGCTCAGTAGGTATTAAACGTAAAAAAATAACACGTTTTGGACCCGTTATTGCCAGCTGGTTGCGGCGAGCGATGCACGCCACGGATTCTGAGAAATGTGGAATAGGGATATGTTCAGAGTTCAGAAAATACGGGATCGGATACCAGTTTAGTCAGAAATTATAAATAACATTCATGTTAATGAAATGCGAAATATTAGAAAATAATATTTTTATTTTATAATGGAGGTCGGATTTTATATTGAAAAATGCATAGTAGAGTCTGACCAGCGAGTCGCTGCACAAGCATTTTTACAGAATTCTATTTATGGCAACAATTTTACCTGTCAAACTAATTGTCAACCTCTGTTCGTACATAACCTAAATATAATCTGAGTGCATTTGTTACGGAAGTTTATATCGTGTTATAATGGCTAAACCGATCAGAAGCAGTGTTAGAAGCATGTTATTTACGATAATCTCTAACTACAATCAGGTTAGACGTGATGAGAATGAGAGATTTCTGAAAAAGAAACGAATGTTGGATGAAATCATTCAGGCGACCGGTAAGTTATTGTCAAACAATTTTGATGCTTCTCTTGGCACTCTTTTATTTACAAAATATTGTTGGCGATTGTATTATAATACTTTAACTTAATTCTTTATTTTGATTCTAGCTGGCGTGGATGATGAAAATATCAAACAATCTATTGAAAAGCTAGCCAAAGAACTGAAGATGGTTATTGATAATAACGAATCAGAATCAGGGTATTTGGCGAAAATATCCTCTATGACAGGTAATAATAATTTATATTTGCACATGTAGATTTCTTAATATTTGAATGTGTTTATTTCCTTTACTTATGATGTCTCCTTTTTCAGGTGTTAGCATTAGAACGTTACGCTCAATTAAAAAAGAAGGTTCTATTAACCAAGGCGAATGGAATACGCCAGGGAAAAAACGTCCCCGCCCACCAACTGTGTCAAATTTAGACAATTTTGATGTGACAGCCATCCGTAACAAAATAAACGAATTTTATTGTGTCAAAAAGCAGGTTCCTACTCTAAGAACATTACATGCGGAATTGAAAGAGTCTATAGGATTCTCAGGATGTTGTGAAACACTGAGGAAAATACTACACCAGAATGGATTTCAGTTTAAAAGAAATAAAGAAGAACGCTCCATTCTCATGGAAAATTTTGAAATATCTGGATGGAGACAAAGATTTCTAAGAACTATACATAAAAAACGACAAGAAGGAAAATTGATTGTGTATCTTGATGAGACATATGTCCACCAAAATTATAGGCCAAAGAAGTCATGGCAAGGGCCTTCTACTTCCGGTGTAGTTGAAAAAATTTCCTCCGGTAAAAGGCATATTATAGTACATGCTGGATCGGAGCAGGGATTTGTTCCAAATGCTTTACTTGTATTTAGCACAAAATCCAAAGCAGCAGATTATCATGATGACATGAATAGTACAAATTTTTTAAAGTGGTTACGTGAAATGTTGATCCCAAATTTGACCGAGCCTAGTGTGATTGTAATGGACAATGCAAGTTACCATGTCACACAAATAAATAAGCCTCCAACCATTCACAGCTTGAAGGCTGATATTCAAAAATGGCTAAGAGAAAATAAAATCCCATATGAAGACTGTTTTAAAAAAGAGGAATTGATGTGCCTTGTTGAAGAAAACAGAGTTGGTCCTGTATATGCAGCAGAGGAAATATTGAAGCAGCATGGGCACGAGGTCCTTAAATTGCCTCCATACCATTGTGACCTAAATGCTATTGAGCTCATATGGAGCCTGGCAAAGCGAAAAGTAGCGAGTAGAAATTTGGGGCTACATGGATCAGAAACTGAAAACCTGATCAGGGAATGTTTTTCAATGATTACAGCAGAAGATTGGAAAAAATGTACAGACCATGTAATAAGTGTTGAAGAAAAATACAAGTCCAAAGACAACATTCTTGACACAGAATTGGCGCCATTCATCATACAAGTTCGTGAAAATGATAATGAAAGTGATTATTCTCTATCAGGCATTGAATTTCTCGAATCTGATTTTGATTATGACTCCTGAAATAATAACAGATTAAAATTGGATAAAACGTTATTGAAAGTCTGTTTTCTTTCACCGTAATACCTTAAGCTCCAGTTAATCTATCCATGTGTGGCACCTTGCCCTTAAGATGACTTGGAAATATGTCACTTTATTATGATTACTAGTTAACCCTTATTAGGACAAAGGGAAACCATATGCCGAAAATAAAATCGTATGTAATTTTTTTAGCATGAGCGTATTGGTTGTTAAGATTTTTGTATTTGTAAATTGACGATCACTATGATAATTAATGTCAACTGACATAATTTTATATTTGCAAAAACATTATATACCTAGTTGAAATAAATAAACTAAACTAAACTATTAATTAAGTATAGATAAATTACCGAGAGCGTGGAATTGCATAAGTGGTATTCTGTATTTAGGAATTCTATATTTGAAATTTCCCTTTGCCCGTATTGTCAGCATAAACCTCTGTTTGTAATATATTGAAGAAGAAAATTCCATAATAACGGCAGTGACAAATTCTAAATATTATTTACGTTGTGCGTATATTTTAACTGCTGATTTTATTATATTCTCACAATTTTCGAAATAATTTTCTCTAGGCCCGTTCGATTGTGAGTTACCCAGTTTTTGTCGAAAGTGAAGGAAATAAATATAGGTGTCAAGAAAGGGAAATGGATCGAACAACAGATTATAATATTATTATCAATAGTTGTGATATCCCAGATGAAGAATTAAATAATAACGAATGAAAGTCAAAAAGGACTGAGTAGGTATTATTTTACTTATTAAGAGAAGGGTATATAATTTCATTAAATTAAGAGAAATACTTAAGTTACTCTCCTTTTCATGCGAACCGTACAACCACTACAAATGCAATTCTAAGCTCTCGCGAATTAATCTATTATGATTAAAAGTGACATATATCGTTCATGTACTCTGTAAATTTAATTACCTACATTATTTATTGACCGACGATTGTTCTAATAACCCCTCTAATTTAGTCTAGGTACTAAACATTAAATACAAAATATGATTTAAAATATATTGACACCAATTATCAACTTTCTTTTTTCGTACTATGCTTCGTGTTACCAGCTAAAGATTTTTTGAATTAGCCGGGCTTTATTTGTGCAGCGACTCGCTGGTCAGACTCTAACGACGAAATTATCGAGGTGTAGATAATAGATCTTGCTATTGACTTCAAGAAAACTATTAATTCGTAAGTGGCCTAAAATATTATCTAAGCCATGTTTAAACGGAATTACAATAATATCTGCGAGTTTTCACACTATTTCACTAAGCAATGAAAAAATAATGTAATGATGTGTAACTTACGTACACGATACTAATTTGTAGTGCGGTAATTTTAACCCTACCAGATGCTTATATTACTTTATCGTAAAAAACAGCGGATTTAGCACTTTCAGACTTAATTCCTCGTTTCCCTAAAAAAAAGAAATACAACCATCTGTCAATTCGCGGGCAAAAAAAAAACTAACAAGCCAACGCCTGCACGATCAATACGCTCTTTTATCCGAATGCAGTCCGCTTAAACGTAATTTGATCCATATTGAGTTCTTTCCTTTTTGTTTTCGCACTTAAGCACTGTCGTGTTTGGCCGGTAACTCTACACGCCGTTCGCGCCACTATTGACACTTCCCATCAAAACACGGTGAATTAAAAGGTTTTCGTAGTTCATGATCGGGATTTCGTACGTTTTAATAATGGTCCGCTGATTTTAAAGGGTTTAACCCAATTTCAACATTTATTAAGGTTAGTTTGAAAGGTTTAATCCGGAGCGATTGTAGATTACTTAATCATTTAGGTTAATAAATGGTTTACGCCGTTGTCTTAGAATATGTACTATTGGGTTAAGGTAACTAAAGAGCGTTTCGCTGGGTAATTCAATGATAAGCCAATCAAATGGGTCAGCGCCAATAGTGTGTAAACTGTTACGGACGGACGGAATATTAATCCTGGCTAAGCATTAGACAAGGCAAATAAGTAACATCATTAATGTTTAATCACATTAAATCGAAATACAATCTCAAGCAAACCGAAACTCAATCGTAAAACCGATCGTTTTCATTCAATTCGGTTATTAAACATCGATCTCTGTATTAAACGTACGTTATACGACAGCCGATAAATGGCCCGATATCATGCCGTAAAACAAACCGCAGGATTACCGATTTAAATACGCCGATAGCAAGGCCTTTATAAATTAACGACTCCAATTTCCCTAATGACATTGTAAAAGTAAGGTTCACGTCGCAGGTTTACTGCACTAGGGTATTAATCATGTAAGAGATAGATAGGTCACTAAATGTAGTTTGTTTGGACTATGTGTTAATATAAGGTTAAGTATTATTAAAAATGACTCACAGGGACAAGCGGCATTTTTTTTTACCAATATACTTACACTCAGTGAAGCATAACTTAAACAAATACATGCTGTAACGAATGGTCTTATGATGAGTGTCATTATTTTGTGTGTTTGTTTCGGATCACTTTGGTGGACGCGATTTTTTCAAAATGAATGGCAATGGAATGGCACTCCATCTCCACCAAGTAGGTCGAAATGCCACAAAAATCGTCAGGTACTTAGATAAAAATGTGTCCACGAAGTGACGCGATTGAAACGCTCGAATTATCAAACTTACCTTTTTAGAAAACATACATATGTAATTTAAAGTATTAGGCTCTCTGCTGTAGATACATCATAGGCCCTTTTTTAATTATATCCAATGATAGTAACGATATATTGACGACGCGTTTGGCTCGGTTTGTAGACACCTGCCTACTGAGTCGGCGGTCCCGGGTTCGAATCCCGGCCGGGGCAAATATTTGTGCAAATTATTTGTTCTTGGGTCATGGATGTTATCTATATATGTATTTATATATTATGTATATCGTCGTCTAGTGCCCATAGTACAAGCTTTGCTTAGTTTGGGACTAGGTCGATTTGTGTATGATTGTCCCTTAATATTTATTTATTATATGTGACATAAAAATCGTATCATAAAAAAAATATTTTTTTTTCAGAAATACATAGATTTCAGTCCGTTGAAACCGTAGCCCAAGGCGGTGTACCTGATGAAGGCATGTAATTAATTTTCTGACAAACTCCCGAATGCTGACGCGTGTCGCGATCTGCACCTGACACGGGAACTCGATGTTTAGCTTCGTGAAAAGATTGTAAAATTTACCTTGATTTAGAAAAATGTAAAATTATAAAAAGGTCGGCGTTATCTAATGAGGACCCATGAGAGTCACGGGTATCGATAGGTTTCCTTTTATTTGATCGTATAGCAGTACAACGTTTCCATCACCAAGACGTGTTCAGTACCCATGGACCACGACCAACGCCAGGAACCTCTAAGCAGCAACGCCTACCTGACTGCTTGCTTCACCTTCCGCCTTTACTCGAGCAACGGTCAAGCGATTTCTGTTCGTTCCTAATGCAGGAATCACCCGCTTGCCAAGTCCCGGCAAGCCTACAGGAAGCAGTTATATGTTAAAGTGAGCACGATGTAGTTCCATCTCACTCTTACATATAACTGCGTCCTGCAAGCTTGCCAACACTTGGCAAAGCATGTGGCATGTGGCTCTATGAGGGCACGTAATTAGTTTTCTGATAAACTTCCGAATGCTGACATTTGTCGCGGCCTGCAACTGACACGGGAACTTGACCTTTAGCGTCGTGAAAATAATATTGCAAAAAATTTCCTGGATTTAGCAAGCAATATGAAATAATAGGAACGTTGGGGTTTACATAAAAAAATAACCGTCTGTAGTGTTTAATTCTGTGTTTAAATGAAAATAGGTATTAAAAAGTATCATTTAGCACAAATACAGAAAATAGCTGACTTGCGGTGCCACTTGGAATAGAAGTGGGGTTTTCAATTATCCAATCAACCGCAGGTAGCAGGTTAGGAAAGTGCTCCGCGATACTGACGCGACCTATATCAATCTATTGGACCATCACAATGAAAATTAATTTAATTAGTATTAAAATAGGATAATAGTCACTTTTCCAGCAGAAAGCCCAATTCAAGTGATTATTTTGTAATCTAATATTTTTAAGGTAGTTGAATATCCTTATCGTTTCCTAATTATTTTGTATCGTTTCGAAAGACCAAACGTAATTGTTTCCGGATTCCAAATAATATGATTGATACAATAGTTTGTATAGTTAAAAAAAATGTTTTTCTCATGTGTTGTTCAATAGGCTTAACACAGCACAGAATACAAATATCCAGCCTTTCTTTGAGGCTAGCAATCGCAGGAGACTGCAAACTTGAGTTTCCAAAACTAGAAACAATTCTTTCCTTTCATGTGGATGACACGAATCCTGTCGGCCCATGTCTCGGCAATCGAATACGTCCGTGGACGCATTCAAGTGCACTTCAGGCACTCCATAACCGAATCGGAATCACGACTGATATCGATTATAGCCGTTGATCCCCGAAACAATGGGCTCTTTATCACGATTGTCGGCGAAATTCACGGTGGATTATAACAGGATTATAAGTACGTTTGTATGTATTATGTGAAGGATTTATGCGGGATTCTTTATTTATCAAATATTTTGTTTGTGTACTTTGTCATTTTGATCGGGGGTTTAAGTCGATTGATCTCGGGCACAATCGAGTTTACAAATTTAGACATTTTGATACGTAAATAACGTTGATTTGTATTTGCATTTAACGGTGACGCAACTGGAGTAGTGAAAATTCTTCTTAACAAAAGCTCATGTTTAATTACTTAATAAATCATTCATAATCGATATTTTATAATTTCATTACTAAACATAGTAAACCCTGTCACAAAATATTATAATATATCTATAATTTTTACCTCAGAGCAACGGAATAAGTTGAAAATATATTGTTATCACTGACAGTATCGGTAAATAAAACGGTATCTCCAATAAAACATAAATCAATTCCTTACCAGTTGTCAAACGTAATGATTATCAATAGCGGGCAATAATGTTTTTACGATAAATCAATAAAAAAAGGTCTCAGTCGCAAAATTGCTATTAAAGCTTATGAAAACAGTCCAATAGTATAGTTTATCGTTATAGTAGCGTGATCCCAAGCCAATTTACGTTAGTTTGGGGGAACAAAGTAAAAAAGAATAACAATAAAGTAATACAATTTAGGGCCGCCGGCCGACGACGTTGCCTATTTGTACGGGGGACGGCGTAATTTAATGAAGGAGTAGGATTCATTCCCATCGTTATTCAATACGGGAACGACATTAGTAATTAACTCAATAAAAAGTGCTAGTTGGACTCGTCTCATTTCTTTTATGTGGTCCCTACACCTTTATGTATGCGTCATGTTTCTGGGATCAACTCAAAATAAATAATATATGAAGAGACGTTGAGTCGCGCGACAAGCGAAGTCGCGGCAAGAAGCAAGATATAATGAATAAATAAATAAATATTAAGGGACAATCTTACACAAATTTACCTAGTCCCAAACTAAACAAAGCTTGTACTATGGGTACTAGATGACAATATACATAATATATAAATACATATATAGATAACATCCATGACCCCGGAACAAATATTCGAGCTCATCATACAAATATTTGCCCTGGCCAGGATTCGAACCCAGGACCGCCGGGCGCCGGCTCAGGTGCCCAACTCTGCCAACCGCGTCGTCAACATCCCGAATCAAAGTCTGTTTCGTTTATGGTTAACTGGTAGTAAATGCTTCATGGTATAAAATCCGCAAATAGTACATACCTTTGCGCAGCTCAATATAGGTACTTAAAAACATGTTTTCGGTACGATTCGCAAAATGTTATAATTGGTATTTAAAACTTCTTTTTTAAGATCGCCTATTGTTTGCCTCTATTGTAATGTTAAGTGTCATTTGTATTTGTATTTCTTTCTTCTTGAGGTGTGCAATAAAGAGTATTCTATTCTATTCTATTCTATACTTGAGATTATTTAGTCGAAAATTGGTAATAACAACACTGCTTGAAATAAAGGAAAAGCCTAAAAAATTGTGAATTATTAATTATTATTCTAAAAGTAATTGGTATTAGACTTTGTTTTAACTTTATATTAGACTAGCTGTGCCCCGCGGTGTTACCCGCTCATCCCACGGGAACACTACATTTATTCGGGATGAAAAGTATCCTATGCCCTTCCCCGGGACTGAAACTATCTATATACCAAATTTCATCTAAATCGGTTCAGCGGTTTAAGCGTGAAGAGGTAACAGACAGACAGACAGACAGACAGACAGACATACAGACGCACTTTCGCATTTATAATATTAGTATGGATTAGTATGGATTTGGATAGTATGAATTAGTCAGATAAAAGCATAAGTATCACGATTTTATATAATAAGAACCCTCCTTTTGCTTCGCCGTCGTCAGGTAAAAACAAATAACAAATCGCTAGTGATGAACAGAAACAAAAATTAAGCGCAACAGTTTTAAATCATAAATCAATTGTAAAGCTCAACCGCATAAACGGAACCACAGCAAATCACATTTGTAGCCAAATACAGCGTTCACAGTGCACGGGGCAGGACAGGGCGATTCAGCAGCGGTGTTAAAATCAATGCGCCGATTGTTTAGATAACTGGCGACCAGTTAGCGCCGACATAGAGTTACGAGTACTAGAGTAATTCGACGAGGAATATATTCCGAAGTCAAATTGAGGACATCCCTAAGCGTTACCCCGGTCTCTTACCACGGCATTGTAAGGGATGCATCAAAATTTGGTATTGGAGTTGCACTAACGTTGAACATTGGAAAGAAGTTACAAAATTATACAGCCGCAACTTCGCTTGTCGCGCGATTCAACATCACCTGTCATGTTCGCACGACGTTGACAGGAAAGTGACAGGTAGTACTTGTCGCTCGACATAGAGTCGCGTAGTCTCAGTTCTGCTAGACGTGATTGATTAATTCGACGAGGTATTGAATATATTTCGTAGCCAAATTGAGGACATCCCTACCTCGGGATACCTCGGTCTTGCATTGTAACGGATGCATTCAACTTTGGTATTGGCGTTGCACTAAATACTCTACTAATACTTTATTACTCTTTCCTTTAATTTCTACTTTAGCGACATAAGTCATTCACCATTTTGAATACAGTGGCGTGGACAGGGCTGGGCGGTTCATCAGCGGTGTTAAAAATCAATGCACCGATTGTTTAGATAACTGGCGACCAGTTAGCGCCGACATAGAGTTACGAGCACTAGAGTACTTCTCTTATTCTTTCCTTTAATTCCTACTTTAGCGATATAATTCGCTATCATGGATTTTATGCTTATCAAAATGATAAAACATTCGTTTAAGCGAAATATTGAATAGAGCACATCGTTAAAGTAGAAAAATTGTCCAGTTAGCGAAAACAGTGTAAGCGGAGCTAAACGAGGCTGAGTGGATTTTAAAATTATGGGCAGCTCTGCGGAAAGAAACACTTTTCACTTTTCTCTGTTTTTTTTTTTTACTCCGCTCCGCCTAGCTTTGCTTCAGTGGAAACGTACCCTTAGGAACCTGCGAATGCGACCGTCAGACGAGTCATCCCACTGCTCGGATTAGTGTGCCTTGTGACCCAATCGCGTTACCAATTAGGTGCCTAACTTGTTCACAAACTTGGAGCAGAGTTGATGTGATTTGCAACTACGAATAATAATTATTGGCGGTACAATTATTCAGCCTCGATTCCAACAACTAACTCGTTACATTATTTTAATCCACTTCTCTTTTTATCTTCCAATACAAATACCTATTTAAAGGTAAATATAATTTCTTCGTCCCAACCATTTAAGAGGAAAGAAAAACACAAAAGTATAACCGCGGTTAATTACGGAGCTTAAAAATATCGCTGGTATTTTCGCAGTATTAAAAAAGAAGGGTTCTCAATCCTTTAAACCGCTGGAAACAACTTAAGATTTATCCGTATTAAACCTGCGAAATCAGTACCAGCGAGCCGTGTTTTTTACAAGCGGCTTGCCACTCCACTAACCCTGAATATTTTAGGCATTTTGTTAATATCCTAATCCTCCTTTTTTCCTCGGCTCAGACTCGAAGAGAAACCGGCATTCACCGTTAACAGTTTCATGATTAATGACTGAAAACTCTTTGATGGCTTTTTAATTAGAGCTAAAATAGGGGTGTAACGTTGCGAAATCGGAATGGCTCACCGAGAAGGCTGTTGCGGCTACTGCAATATTTCATAGAGGGGAGCGGCATCGAATTTGCAAGGCTAATAAATTGTGGAATACCTTATTGGCTCAGCGTTTAATCGTTCAGCCCGACTGGATTATTTTCCACCAGCGACCCAGGTTCTCGCGCCTTGTAACTGTCACAATCGGAAGCAGAAATGCTAAACGTATTCTTTCTTACCTTTGTGCCGCACTCTTCGTAAAAGCGTTTACTTATCGGTAACACAGGAATGGAATTTCTAACTTTGCATTACAAATTTATTTCCTTCAGTCTCTGGACTCTCCTTTCAGATTATTCCCATTCTTCAGTGAAAATGGCGATTAATATTCAATTTGAACAGCCTATTTGAGTGATTGTTTCTGTAGGCCGGCTATAGATCGCGGTAGGCTTCGAACAATTAAATATTATTAATTGAGAGAAATTGTGAATACACGATTTTCAATCGCTCAAAGCAAATGTTTAATTTAGGGACTAACATAAGTACAAAGTTCCAGCAAGCGGAGCGAACGTCAATAAAAGTAGATCGATACAATGGAGTTTTAACTTCAGTTTCACCTCTTGTTATATTGTTTAAAAGGGTTTATTGAGGTAAGAGATGGCACCGGACGGAATGGCAAACACGCCACTATCCGACTGCCGCTTGTTACCACTACAAATAATTTTGAAAGTCACGAATTTCTCGGGAGGGTCTTGCCCGAAAATATTCCTATTACGGCACAAGCACGTCGAAAACAATGACTTGTCGGAAAGTCGGCTTACCAGCCACTTGGAGCAATTAGGACAAACAAAACATTTTTATGGGCCGAGTTTGGTTCGACTTTCAATACTCCTTGCCGAAGTTATTTTTGCAGCTTAGTCATCTCGGTTATTTGCATAAAACAATACTTCGTGATCCTGAATTTAAAGACTCATTCTTTAAAGTGTATATAAATTAGAAAATCTTCCGGGCCCAGATGGTGAACGGAAATGGTGTTTTATGAATGTTAAGAAGTTCAAATTACATGATAATCGTTAGATTAAAACTTTGTATCTATAATGCATATAACGTTATATACATATAACGTGAACGTAGGTCATTACGAGTCTTGTCCACACTATATTCTATCTTATTCGATCCAGCTGCGCCCGACTACCTAAAATCCAAATTTTCTTTTGTAATTGCCCGACCAGGCGGTAATCTTCGCACCTCACAGAATCTCAAACTCAATGTCCCCCTTAACCGCACTAGTTTCATGACGCACTCTTTCACAGCTGAAGCAGTTCGGCTTTGGAATGACCTACCGCTACCCATCAGGCAAGCGCAAAGCAAGCTAACCTTCAAGCACATGTTGCGCAAGCATTTCTCCGATAAGCTATGTGACGAACTGTCAGCATAATGATTCACACAAGGTACATTTATTTTATTATATAAGTAAGTATATTGTATGTCATATTTATGTACGTTTATGTTATATATATAATAATAATAATAATACTCTTTATTGTGCACCACTAAATATAAATAAAGATTACACAAAGAAATTGCAAAAAACAATACAGTAGGTAACAACAGGCGGTCTTATCTCTAAAAAGCGATCTCTTCCAGACAACCTTAGGGTAGTGAGAAATACGAAAAATAATTATGAAATTGGTAGTGCAATATTTTTGAAAACAACTAATTTGACACAAACATCTACAGACAAACTAAAACATAAAAAACGAAATATACATTACATATATGTTAATTAAAAATAGATACTAAAATATACATACATATATTTAGATATATATTTGCATCTGAGGTATATTACTTATGTGTTATTTAATTGTTTCATTTAACAGATTACATAAAAGACCCTGCACCATACAAATGTTTCTGTTTAGTCCTATGGTTGACTGGTAGAGAATGCCTTATGGCATTAAGTCCGCCATTTGTACTTTTACCTGTGTATTGTGTGCAATAAAGTTTAAATAAATAAATAAATAAACGTTAAATGTTCATTAGGTTGCGTCTTTAAACAAAACTTGGCGCACTTTCTCTGTTAACGAAAAAAAATGTAAATCATTTATTTTTAAATTAGATATCCCGACTTTAAGCTTAAATGTACATGCTTTTATATGGGATGACACTAGCACAAGAAAAAACGTAAAACTAAATTCTTAAACACAACCACAAATGAATTCTCATTTTTGCCATTATTATGACTACATGTTGGTCTGCACCTAATTGAGATCTTTACGACCCTACCTGCAAGAACTTGATTACTTTTGCAACTCCGCCGACCCGGAACGACGTTGTGCATTAGTTTCCGCATGTTCTACAAATCTTGATTTGGTGATCCGGGGCACAGAAGTTACTGCGCGGTCGGGCCGTACGTCTCGGGGTGTTCGTTTGCTTCACGCCTCATACCCGCGAATAAATCAGTACGCAAGACGGGTCACACCGCACATATCTTTAACTATAAGATAATCTTTCTATGTTCATGAATCAGGTTCGAGATCTAGAATGATGTGGTGGGATCCGATCCTGACTAATTTAATATCTTTGAGCCGTGTTAGAACATGACTTAGTCCGGCGGTTATCTTTTTTTATTTTGTTTGTCAACACGTTTATATTTGTCTGGCATAGTTTCTGCATGCCCTCCTGATTCGGCGTTCCGAGCCACAGGAATTATAGCGCGGTCGGACGTTACGTCTCGGGCTGTTCATTTGCTTCACGCTTCATGCTCACTAATAAATCAGTAGTACGTACGGAACACGGTGTCCTGCGTGCGTATGCCTCTTAAGACGTGCAGCATTAATTAGTTGAGTGTAACAATTTAACATATCAGGGTGTCTTTAGTCCAGTTGGATTATTTTTGTCGTTACAATGAAACTAACTTTATATTTTTTGTGAGTTGACATGTTTTCTGCTAATATTAACTATTTGCTTACCATATTTGTCAGCTCAGCACTTAAAAGAAGTACCTACTGTGGTTTTACAACAATCACATTAGCGTGAAAGATATTCAGAAAAACCAATAATTCTTGGATTATTATATTTGCGAATAAATTACAGGAAGATTATTTTAACCTATCGGCCATTAATTATCAAATCTCTTACGAACTTCCACGAACTGTTATTGGGCAGATAGGATGCAGTTTAAATGCTGTCAGTCCTCTATATTGGTGAACCACGTGGTGATACAAACGTGGCATTTATATTCACCTACTAAATACAATACAATAAATTATATACATATATACTTAACAAGTAAATAGGTAAAGTTTGTTGTATCTACTTCGTCGATACTACCGTAATACGAAACTGCCGGCTAAATAACCTTTCATCCCAGCTATCTCCCTGTCCCACACTACTTACGCAAAACAAACTACACACGAAACAACAAACCCCAACCGGAACGGGTTTAAAAATGTATCAGAGCACACCTTGGCCGCCGGAACTATTAAACTCGCATTATCAACGGGGCGAGTTGCGGGACCTTTGTGGAGTAACGGATGCCGCATGCCATAACCTAGTAAGTGGCAAATTTTGGGAAATACGTTTCATAACTTTTTCTCACCCTTTTCGTAATTCCTTGCCAATCACAGAGATACAAGCTTAAAAATCATCATATATTTATATGTATCAAAACCTAGTAAGAACTAACATATTATTATGGTATGTACTTTACACCTTTGGCAGTAAAAAGTAAAACACGTGATTATTACATTATAGGTATAACATTCTAATCATGTTCACATAATCGTAAAAAAACTTATTAACATATTTAGTTGTTGTATGAAGTGGTTTAAATCAAAATCGTTTAGCGGTTGTTGCCACACGACAGTACGGGTAGCAGCCACTGATAAAGAGCTCCATATGAGTTCGAAACATATCTGGCCGTTCCTGTCAATTTCATATGAATGTTCACATATCTTTTACCGGTTTAATTTTTATTTTTTTACCCAATTATGGAAACTTTTTTTAGGCTTATACACTTTGTTTCTGCGCTTTTCTGTAAAATGTCCACTTACCAAGTTTTGATATAGGGCAGCCTTAAGCTTCTGGCATAATGTTTTCCTTGACGAAACTCACACAAAACAATCCGCGGACGCTGCTCTGTCCATTCGTATCCGAGCAAGTTTAACTGCAAACAATGAGCTCGCCTACAAAGAAGGTTGCGGCCGGACCGCGCTCGACTGAGCATGAGTGCATAGATTTAACTATACCCCAGACACATTAGGACTTCTCGAAATGTGTCGCTCCATAACCAAGTTACATACTAGGGGCAGGGCGGTAAATTCGTGAATGTACTAGATCGCAGGTGTTTATACACCGAACCGAAGGTGAGGGCCATAAATATACGATTTGTCTAAAGTTTTACGTCTTGTCTTGACCAGGGAGTGAGATTTTCTCCCCTCTTCTTTCTTTCAGAAATTCTCACTTACGTTACGGCCAAGGGTGACGTAAATAAAATTAAAAGCCGGTCAAGTCCGAGTCGGACTCGCCCACGAGGGACCCTTCGTGTTCGTGACCAACAAATTAAAAATGATTTTTATTTAGTATTTGCTGTTACTTTGAACTTATGAAAATTTCAAGTGTTTACCAACCGTTAGAGCAAATATCGTACTTGATATGCCCAAAAAAACATGTTTTTTTGTATGGGGACTTTCATTTGTAGCCAACTATATAGTCAATATACCGTTTACGAAAGTTTCAAGTCTCTACCTATTACAGTTGGAATTATGTAGCCCTGTTATAGACGGATGGACAGACAGACAGACACTGGAGGACTGTGTAATTGGTATTGGTCTGCAGTTTACATACAGTTCCGTTAACTGCAATTTTGCAGCTGGGTTGCAGTTCAAATGCGATCTGTCTATATTGGTCCTAATACCACGGTAAATTATAACGTCTCCTATATTCCTCTTATACTGTTAAGGCTATTTTAAAGTAACACATTGGGTCCGACTTTTCTGAATGCGAATACAAACAGAGGAATTTACGCAATAGTATAGTCAGAATGTGCTGGACACAGTATAAGCAATTTCTTTGTACAATTCAGTTTGACATAAAAGGTCCAGGGTTGAATTTCACTTATCTAGATGATACATGAAGAGATGCACCCCGGGGTGTAATGATAATTGTGGAACTTTAAATGATCCTCTCAAAGACGCGTCGCCCTAATGGCGGGGACCGGTCTTTAATGGCGTATGTTAATTGTTACAGCGCTCATTGCACTCCATACACCTGTCTGTTGAATAAATCTACATCCCAGTGCATTAGAGCTAGCTCTTAAATTATCTGCCAGAGACGTTTCTGAACAAAAAGCTAAACCAAGTTCATGATTTACCGAGGCTATTTACCACCAACTACACGGACTCGTATCTGTTTGTTTTGGGATTGTGCAAATTGCATCACACGTTATATGCGACCAAGAATCATGTATGCTCGTATTCTGGGCACAATCTACATTCACTCGTATTTTAAATTGGAGTCTTGGTTTCTGAATATCTAAGTATGAAATTACTTGGTTCGGAACTTCGGTTTTAACAGAGCGACGACAGGGGAATAAATCTCTTCTCAGCCAATCTAACTCAAGGCAAGGGCTTTGCCAAATATCCTGCCGCCGATTGGCTATTCAAAAGCAGTTTGTCACAGAATTCAGTAACAGCAAACGCATTAAGGTTGCGGTGGACGACTTGGCTTGCGGTGCCGTGCCTAAACCCACATCGCCCGGCTGTCATCGCCGCCTGGCGATTACTCAAGCTGTTAAGTGCTACTTTCCGATTGTTTTTCTCTTTGCGACCGTCTGAAACTGTAATTTATGCGACTTTACGGTTTCAGTGGAAATTTGCAATCGGCGAGGGTCCCGGCAAAACCGAAGGTTTATTTATGGCCGGCGAGTTAACTTTTGAGCTGAAACTTGCGCGGTGCAACCGACCACCTTTTTTTGTTTGCAGTTGCTCACCAGAGGTATAAACTATTCGGCCTGCTCGTAAATATCTCTCCGCGTGTAATGTGTCTGTGCCTAACACTTGACACTTGACAGTTTACCAACTGGTAGACAGTAGATTTACCCTAAAATTTATAGTTTGCCTTTAGTAAATTACCAGTCTAACCGTTTATATAAACAATGACCACCAAATGTCTCCAAAAATAAAAGCATGTTCGAAATTGGAATTCATAAGGCGATTTCTATGCATGTTTAATCCTCAAAAGAGTATAAATTGCAGTCGAGAATTGAGTTCTTTTTCAAGCAGAGTGAATATATTTCTTCGGCTTAGTTTTTCATCAGTGAGACCAAAAGGAGCTAATCAACGACAAACGTCGAGGATTATCCAAACAGCCACGGCCTTGACGCAATCACGGCGCCCGGGCCTGTGTACACGCTCTTTTAGAAAACAAATTGCTTGTCAATACACAAAACAAACGAAACATAGACAACAAAGATGTACCCAATTTATTTTTCACTAGTATTTTTCTAAAGTCCCTTTGGAGTGTCACCTCCTGTGATGGTGGTGTTGACTTTACGTGTTAAGTTAGTGTTGCGGAGAAAATAAAGACATATTTAGAGGAAAATACTACGTTATCTGATTTTATTGTTAAGCTTATTATTTCTATTGTTTCTTTCAATAAACTGATTGGAAAAATAAGGAAGTTTTTTTTAATATGACTCTGATCTCTGATCTGGCTTGCGCAGCATTGTTTTTAAACGAATTAACTGGGTTTTAGTTTAAAGGTCACTTGATCGATGATGTTCTTAGATGCTTCAAGATGATCTATTCAGACGTAACAAAGCATTATTAGATAGGTAGTTTACCCTACGTTCTAATGTGGATTAGATTAATATGTAGGAGAACCTTGGATTCCAATCAACTAATAGAACCTTGCAAATCGTAGCTATAAGCCCTTATATATAGAAGATAACAGTAAGTTTAACATAATGCAAACTATTCGAATACGGCTCGCTGCGGGCAGGGCAGACATGTCGGTGCCGCTGCGTTGCGGTCGCTGTGCGGCTGAAATATAATCAAGGGAATGAATCGTTGCACTAGCCCCTACATATAAATAACTTTATAGTGTATGTTGTGAGCTATGCCGCATGCTTATTTTTGTCACCATCGTCGTGTAAAAAAATCAACATACTCCATTACTTGTTACACCTTTTTAAATAATATCACTCAGATATATCGTCAGTACTTTAGTGTTGTAGTATATTCAATGTAATTTTCTTTATTGATCGAACGACCGTTGCGTTAGTAGGTAATAGATTTTGTGATAAATTGGACGTATTTATGCAGAAGAAAACCAACCCACATTAAACGTTTGTACTTTATGCTATGGTTACAGGGTTCAATGTAAACGATTTTGATATTTGGACTGGTTCCCTTTTGCATAAGTATGTCCAATTATAACCGGTATTTGGCTTCTAAGAGTTAGGCCTTAATTCTGATTATACAAAGCTACTGTTAACACTTGGAATTCACTGAACAACTTTAGAACACTGTTGGTGACTTTCAGATTCGGCAAGGTTAAGCTCTTGACATCACTCGTCTGATGATTGTTAGGTAATTACTTACCCTGAAATCAAGCTTCATATTAATTAGTCTATTAATCGAGTCTCCAATAAAATCATTGAAACGCTCAGACTCACAAAATAATTGGGCCTCGAGAAACAATTGGTCCCTGATTCACACAAATTAAGTGAGTAAATCCCCTAAAACGTATATATTTAGCCTGTACTGTTTACGAAGGGATGTATCCTTTTTTCGGTCTTGGCCCGCTGTTTTTGCAAGCACCCTAATATTTTTGTACCGGCTTCGTTTGTTTTGTTACACATCGTTCTGATATAATTACATTCGATTTACAAGTCCGTGCCTGGCGTGAAGAACTTGATAACTCGACTTATACGTTTTTTTTTTTATTGGCGTAATGGCTTTCTACGGCCAAGGTTTTGTAGGAAAAAAATTGACAACTCGATATCTATGATACTTTTGAAGATATGGCCTGTGACATCATATTGATATCTCGATATTTAGCGGATTTTATTTAACAAAACGAGATATCAGCGCGATGAGGCACAAAAAATATTGCATATCAACTTATCAACGTATTCTCAACAAAAAAAAAAGCGTTCCTAACTTGACAAAACAAGATATTAGAATGAAGACAAGCACACTTTAACGATAACAAATGAATATATCGTTTTATCTCATTATACACAACTACCGTAAATTCATATGTCGATTTATCATTTTCAGGTTGATGGATACAGCAAATAATAAGTTGACATAATTAATTATTCATAATTTATCGAAATGTATATTTCGATTTGTCAAGTTATTCACACATCTGAGGTGTACTCTGGTACAAAGGAAAACACTGATAACTGTACATTTGTGAACATATAAACCTTAGTACAACGTGTGAAGATCCATGGGGTATAGTTAACACTGTCTTCGTTATGTATCATTCACATTACCGGTACCTTGTCAACCATCGACCAGTTTTATTTATTGGATTAGAAAAACAAAGATGTTGCCAGTTAAAAATAAGATAAATTAATCTAGTTTTTCTGTAGAATAAGTGCTTTTGCATTACTGAATTAAAGACGATTCATTTACTACAATTTATTCAATATTTTTATAACTTTTAATTTTATTTTCGTCGGGTTTCGTGACTAAAATAAAACAATTCAAACGGATTGTATCATATTTATTCATTGTTTGTGCCTTTCTGACGTATTTGGCACCGAAAATTTGTGTTTTTCTCAGTCAAAAATAGTTGCCGAAACGTCAGGAGACTCAAACAACGAACACACGCGGTACAATACATTTAAATCGCCTTATATAAACAAAACAGTTGTATAGAAACGATAGAATTGTTTAATTGATACCCTATTCTATGGTGAATTATGTTGATAAGTCTAATATCTCACAAAATACAATGATTCTACCAAAATAAGTAAGATAATTGAAAAGTTTGCATA